>JAPDEK010000018.1:0-390782 GCA_027569065.1 Aspergillus cavernicola
TATCACCGTAGCCGCTGGACTTGGAGTCACCGTAGCCACTGGACTTAGAGTCATCACCGTAGCCGCTGGACTTGGAATCTCCGTAGCCGCTAGACTTTGAGTCCCCATAGCCACTGGACTTGGAGTCGCCATAGCCGCTGGACTTTGAGTCCCCATAGCCACTGGACTTGGAGTTATCACCGTAGCCGCTGGACTTGGAGTCACCGTAGCCACTGGACTTAGAGTCATCACCGTAGCCGCTGGACTTGGAATCTCCGTAGCCGCTAGACTTTGAGTCCCCATAGCCACTGGACTTGGAGTCATCACCGTAGCCGCTGGACTTTGAGTCCCCATAGCCACTGGACTTGGAGTTATCACCGTAGCCGCTGGACTTGGAGTCACCGTAGCCACTGGACTTAGAGTCATCTCCGTAGCCGCTGGACTTGGAGTCGCCATAGTTTGACTCGTTGCGGCCGCTGGACCTGGAGTTATCATTGTTGGAGTCTCCATAGCCGGAGTTGCCGTAGCCGCTAGACTTGGAGTCGCCGTAGCCACTGGATTTAGATTCACCGTAGCTGGACTTGGAGTCGCCATAGTTCGACTCGTTGCGGCCGCTCGATCTGGAGTCATCATTGTTGGAGTCTCCATAGCCGGAGTTGCCGGAGTTGCCATAGCCGCTAGACTTGGAATCCCCGTAGTTGTTGTATCCAGACATGTTGGATGGGTTGGTTGGTGAACTGTGTTGGATGGTGTTGTTTGTTTGCAATGGATGATAATGCAAAGTTGCAAGCAACCGCAGGCATAGTTATATAGAGCAACATCAGGTGGGGGCCTGCTGTTCCCAAGGTTAATGACGCAATTAATCTTCCAACCAAGTTGTCCACGGTCGCTGTTCTTCCGGGTTCATTCGCCATTCTCAACTCCTCTATCTATGGATACAGAGGCTTGCATGATGCTGATATTGTGGTGCAAAGTGGAACACAAACCTGCAATGTGTGTCCAATAGCATTGAGGCTTAGCTGCCCCGTGCACTGTTATTCGGTGCAGGCAGGGTGATGGTGCACAGACCGGCACCAGAAAGTTCCTAGCTTAGCACTGATTACCCACTATACAGAGTTCATACTACTGACCAGGGGAGTTCAGAACTTCAGATTGATACATCGCCACTTGGTGTTCAGCCACTGCTTCTCCACCTCCAGCCCCAGGCAGCCACGATTCGCACCCCTTCAGGAACCAGTGAGAGAGGAGTCTCCGCAAGCAAAGGGCTGTAGAGGGAGGTGTTGTGGCCATGAAAGCCTCAGCTGAAACTGTCCGTGGAAGGAGCCCACTCTTGATTGGTCCTGGATTGTGTATGATTTTCCCATCTGGGCGAGCCCTGAACTGAGTGCCGATCGATCCAGCCGTCGGAGATACCGAGATACTCGATGGCGATGATGCGATCTTATGATAATCTCCACTCTGAAGCCACAAGACGCTGATCCCACAGGGAAGGGGTTGTTTTGCGGCCGAAAGTTCGGAGCTCTCCAGGTGGCAAGAATTGCAACGTAGCTTGTTTCCCAAAAATAGGAAACGAAATGGCAGAGAGATGGCAATTGCAATGTTTTGCGCCATTTGATACGTTGAGCACGCTGGAGAAAAGGATATCGCTGTTCTTCGGGCGGTTGACAGATCTCAGAGCTCCCAGAGGAAGATGCCAGAGCGGGGTAGTCTTTCGCCACTAAGTCCGGACTCCGTAAACCCCTCTGTAAACCCCTCTCTGGAATGATTCTGGTCGCAGCTGAGATTCGCGTGGTGGGGGGTTACAACGTGGTCATCTTGCCTCGCCGAGATCCTAGGGATATTATTGAGTATCTGTCGAGATTATCTGGTGATTCGCGATCGATCTTAGTATCACTACTCCGGAGGGAGAAAGTATCGATGCCAGCGATATCGGCCACGAGAGATCGCCAAGTGTAACTTAAATAGAAACCCAAACAGTTTTGCAGCCTCCAAAAGGTGGAGAATCAAGAACCAACACCTCGCTCAAACCCGTTGCATCGTCTTTCAATAGAGGAAGGGCATCTCCCATAATTTACCTTCCTGTTCGCGATCCAATGAAGCTCCTGAAGGCTATATCCTTCAATTTCTTTCATTGCACTGCCCTTCCACAGCTTTTGCCAGCAACAAGACCATCCTAGCGCTCAAAAGAGCTGGAAAAAGCTGAGGCGCTAGAGAGTCTTCGGCTATGCTAGGTAATAGTTAAGTAGTTAAAACAATTGCTGAAGTTGCTGATAGTACAGAAAGTGCGATAGAAACTATAAGCTATTTCTCCTCTTAACTCTTAACTGTAACCTATTCGGAGAGCTTTGATCTTAAGCTGGCCGATCCAATCCCGGAACCGAATCTCTCTCTCCTGATAAGACCACATTCGGAGCTACAGACGCCGCAATGAGAAGCAGTCTCGCAGATAAGTGCAGACCTGTCGACAACCCCGCACCCCTTCCTCGGCCAGCTTGTCTCTCTCAGACTTCCTATCATAGACACAATCACTGGTCCAGCACATGTATTAAATAGTTAACCTTCTTAGTTCTTGGCTTCCACATGTTGTATATATGTAACATGGACAATAGTTTATCCTCCGCTTCCTGTAATTACAGCTGTTAAATCTTCTGCAAGTGTGCGGAACAGATAATCAGGAATAGATGGCAGAGATGGTAGAGGATAGATTAGAGAAATGATAGTGCGTCATCTACTATCAAACCGCCAGCCTCGAGTATCTTGATCTTAATGTGGGCGCTTGTTGTGCTGATGGCGGCCATCAGGATCGCGAACACGTGGGATTGAAATACACTAGTCCTGAAATTCATTTGCCTGGTGTCAATTGTACTAGGGTGGGAAGGCGGGTTGTGATCCAGGGAATTGAACCCGAGGTGGCTTCTCAAGGTCCGGATCTCCCTTTACATTGATGGGGGCATGGACAGTATAGTTTCTCAGCCTGATTGCGCTCAGGTTCGGAAGACAAGGCAAGTAGCTCGTCAGTGTATCTTGAAGCAGGGTTGGATCTCCTTCTGGAGAGTCGAAAAGGAGCTGGAAATGGTTGAGTACGGCCTTCTGATATGTCTGATACTGATCCTCGTGGTGTGGCTTGGGCATAGGATTATTCTCTAGAGGAACTAGGGCTGGCCTCGGTGTTGGCCACAACGGCCGGGCGGGATTCACGAAATGGAGAATCGGAGGCTTTGTTAAGACATGACCGATCTTCTGGAGCTGTTTGTTATGTTGATCGATGCTCATGATTTTCTGAATTGTCCAGTCATATTATATGTCCACCAAAGAGGTCTGGTAGGATCCACAATGCCTTGACATGGGATCTCAAAATACCATGGCTAGCCAGCTTTTTCAGAAACTACAGCCTATCACTTGTTAGGGCAAGGTAGATATCACTGAATACCTGATTAGCAAAGTAGTGGTAGGTGTTTGAGGCGAGATCTCTGCAGGTTAGGCGCAGCGAGTGTAGATATTGAGACTCGAGTAGGTGTCATATCATATCAAACGACCCAAACGTACGTAGAGCCGTGACAGTATCCCTCACAGCAAGCACGGCCACCGTTTTCTCCCTCCTTCCATTTGCTGTAGCTACCTGATAACTATTCAGGGCTTCAGGCTCCCAAATCAACAGACACCACTCACTCAAGATAATGAATACATCTCACTTTCAAAGGCCCAGCTACTGGTGTAGCCTGACTACGCTAAAGGCTCACTAGTCACCCTGCATCGGATTTCAACCTTTCAAAAATAACTAGTCTAGATCTGCCGGATTTCCTTCAAAGCTATACCTCTGACATACAGGGCTAAGATTTGACCGGAGGGTGGTACACTGGAGATATCCAAGAATATTTTTATACTACAAATAATGCACTGGTGTAGGAGGATATATCTGCTATGTGATCTATTCAACGGGGTCTATCCTCCGCTGAGAATCTCGGGGCCAAGTTGCAAGGGTGCGGAATATCACAACTATCGGAAATATGGGTATCAGGTCTCGGGTATGGCCACGGATTTGTCGAGTATCTTCGAGGTTCGG
The DNA here is from genome assembly GCA_027569065.1 of Aspergillus cavernicola. Classification (NCBI taxonomy): domain Eukaryota; kingdom Fungi; phylum Ascomycota; class Eurotiomycetes; order Eurotiales; family Aspergillaceae; genus Aspergillus; species Aspergillus cavernicola. The sequence continues at coordinate 4,043 of JAPDEK010000018.1, forward strand.
AACGTTCTGTAATTCCGAATGGGAGACGAGTGACTGCTTGGCTTGAGGGGGGAATAGTCGGTTACGGATAATTAGTTCACTGGCCACCCACCAGTCGGTTTCTCTCTTGGGTGGTATTATTGCTGTCAAGTGGCTGCATCATCTTACCTTCCTAGGTATCACTATACATATTACTGGATACCTGACTACCATGATATGGCTCTTGGTCGAGGTGCACCCAAAGAATACCGCCACCTTTGTCTTCACAGATTTGACGAATCTGAGCGACTGGTCTAGCAATGGGGTATGCTCTACCCCTCTCACCGGGAAAGTTTTTCAATTCTCTCCGCAGCTTCAGTGGCTGATTCCGAAATAGGTTGCGTGGTCCATTGGGCTCATGAGCAGTGCCCTGAGATTGACCAACTGGGACACAGCCCTGCATCTGGCAGAGGAGATGAAGGACGCCTCACGCGACCTGCCCAAAACCAGTAAGTGTTGATCCGCTCCAGAAGAGTCCAAGCAAGCAAGCAAGCAAGCAAGCAGGAAGCTGAGATCTTCCAGTTTGGGGCTGCGTCCTCATCTCAAGTGTCCTCACTTTCCCCTGGGTGATCAGCCTCATGTTCTGCATGACCGACCTGCAGGGGTTGCTGAGTGGTCCAGTCGGTACTATTGCACCGTTTCCGCAGCTCATCTACAACGTCTCCGGCGGCCACATGCCATCCACCATCGGCGTGAGCTGTTTCTCGGTGGTCCTCAGCCTTACCGTCGGCGGGCCCAGCATCCTACCCGCCACATCCCGAATCGTTTGGTCGTTCGCGAAAGAGGGTGCCCTTCCTTCCGTTTTTGGGCAGGTGAACTCGTACTCTAACGTCCCTGTGAACGCGATACTTCTAGTAACGGTCATAATCTCTGGGATGTCATTCATCTACGTCGGGAACGCCACAGCCTTCTACGGAACCTCGTCCGGTGTAACGGCCGTGTGATTGTTCAGGGTGACCAGACTTCTGGTAAGAAGGCTGATTAAAACAATGTACCAGCAGCATATCCTCGTGTACATATCAATAGTCTTACCGTGTTGTACTCTGTCGCCATGACCCAGGTCTAAACCTCAGAGCAGTAGAAGACTTAGATTCCCTGTTGTTTCAGGGGAGTCGGATTGGTGTATTGACGCAACATGGTTGGAGCGATAAGTAGACAATGAGACATTTTTCTAGCTACCTTTTAGAGTTGTGTAAATATCAAACATCCTTAATTATCGATACTAGCTATGAACTCCATAGAAGAACCAGAGCACAACAGCCTCAGCACTATGGGACCTTTTCAACCGGTTCCAAAATCAATAACATACAGCAACCAGAGCACAACCTCCAACCTCAACCTCACCGCTGCAGCGCCGAAACGTCCCTCGGGATCAAGCAAATATTAATCCCCGTGTGAAAGACAAACCACCGATTCAATACCCTATGCTCCCTGGCACCATCCGCCAACTCCAAATCAAAATGCAGCAAGAGCGTTGGAATCGACTTAGTAGTCTCCATCATATTAATCCACCGCCCACTACACGTGTGCGCTCCATGCCCGAATGCCAAAAAGCAACGGTTCATCAGCCTCAGGTGCTCCTCGTCGGACGTGGTCCACCGCTCCGGTCGGAATTCGTCCGGGGCGTTGAAGACCGATGCGTCGCGGTGTAGAACCCAGGGATTGATGCCTACCTCGGTGCCAGCGGGGATCCGGAGGCCGCAGAGTTCGGCACCGCGGGAACGGTTCGGGCAAGCATCATTCCCGAATGGCTTCCTTGATGACGGCGGTGAGATAGGGGAGAGCGGTTGCGCGGGTGTACTGTACGGGAAGTTCGGTGAGCGAGGAGCGGACTTCGTCGCAGAGGGTGCGGTAGACGGCGGGGCTTTTGACTAGGTTGAGAACGACGGATTGTATGGCGATGGCGGTGGTGTCGCTGCCTGCCATGATGTTTCCGAAAGCGTGGGTCATGATGTCGCGGTCGGTGATCTGTTCCGAGTGCTGCTGTTGGTTGAGGAAGAGGCGTTGCAGGAATGTGAGGGTGCCAGTGCTTTCTTCCTTCAGGTCGTGGGCGTGGCGAGCTCGTCCGTCCTCGACCAAGGGGATGACGCTGGAGCTGGGGTCGGTAGGGAGGAGGAATTTGGCTACGAGAGGCTGTTCGAGGATGAACTTGTGTGACCATGCAATTTGGCCGAACTTTGTAGGTTTTTTTCAGTGTTTTTTATTTTTATTTTTTAGCAGTTGCTTTCTACCGTGGGCTAAAGGGACTGTAAGTCTCACGACGGCCATATAGCTTGCGATAATCTCTCCGACCTGGTGTAAGCTCAGGGTGTCGCCTTTGGCCAGGTAATCAAAGTCTCTGCCGAATGTAATGGCGGTAATGGCGTCCATGGTGTAATTCTTCAGCAGCAGGTCCATCGGCGCAGGCAGCTGCTCCTTCGCATACCGATTCAAGATGTCTAATAGATGAGTTGTTACCGGCTCAACACACGCCTCCATCTGCACAAGTCCGTGCATTGCATACGCATTTGATGCATTCTGTTTCATATATGTGTGCGTCTTCATATCGTTCAGGATAAACGGATCGGGAATCAGACCGTCCTCGTCATGGGCCTCTGAAAGAGAGTAGAATGGGGACTTGAGGAACTGTGTTCCCGTTCCATAGAGCTTCTTGATTTCATTGGGATCTGAGATAGAGAGCTGGTTCGGTGCAGTCCGCACAATGGGGCCATATGTCTGATGTAGATGGAGATCATCTTTGTGGCTGGATCCCTGATAGACGGAAAGGATGCGTGGGATGACGGATACAGAGCGAAGGAAGGGACCTGGTACACGCCACAGGCCGCGGCTGTGGTATGTGCGGAGGTACCATGCAAGCACCAAGAGGGAGGCAATGGCCCATTTCCATTCCTGGGCGAGAGGGACAACGCGGGCTCGGAGGGTGGGACTCTCATCATGGTTGTATTCGAAGCAGGACGCAGCACGCACGCTTTTACATTGCTCTCAATTGACTGCCCGCGCCAAGTGTCCTTGTCCTTCTCCGCTCTCCACAGAACCGTTGGAGTCTACGGATTGCCTCTTGATTCGTTGGGTGAAGCGATAACGGCAGGCCCGGATTATATGCGGATTGGCTGGTTTGGAGGAACTCGAGGATCTCTTCCAAACCTCACAGCAACCCGGATCGGAAAATCAATAGATATACTCGCGATGACGGGGGGAGGAGACGATGGCACGCGTGGTAATTGACCAATGCATAACATCAGTCCTTTGAAGAGCTACATATCTGGTTCCGTCTGGCTGTGACGTAGAATGTAAAATAAAGATGGTTATTTATGTACGAAACAGTATGATCCATGTCCGAAGAATGCTCTCACTCCGGCAAAAACGCTTCCACCTCGATTTCGATATGTAAATCCGGTCTGAATAGCCCTGCGATAGAAAGACCCGTCCAGGCAGGTCGTGTCCCGCCCAAATATTTCTCCACTGCCTTCCTGACCCCCTCATGGAGCCCCTCAACGGGAATCTCGAAGGTCCGGACCTATAGTAGACATAGTCAACACCTGAATCTTTTCTTTCCATGCAGCGCACCCGTAGAATTTCATACATACCCTATAAACATACTCCCAAGCATTATCCGGCAGCCCTGCCGCCTTCAGAGCGCGCGCGACATGATCAAAGGCAACATCTACCTCCTCGCCGGCGGTTTCAGGGACGCTCCCGTCATCGCGAATCCCGACGTGTCCGCCGATGATTACTCGACGAGCATTGGAGGGTACAATCACCGCATGCGAGAGACCGAAGAATTCGGCTGCTTTTTCGCCATCACCGGGCCAGTTGTGAAAGCCAAAGCCGCTGCGGTTGGGGATGGAGCCGGTATACGGGGGCATTTTGCTATACTGAGCAGTGTCTAGGCGGGATCAGACGTGAACAGAGAGCAGGTGGTAAACAATATAGAGGAGCAGCTGAGAGTGAGATAACCGCTTATATTAGGATCGCGGTTACCTCATAGAAGTCACAGACGCGATGCAATGCATGTATTGCGGTGGAAAAACGTTCAATTGGCTCTCTGGGTTAATCCTTCATTCGCCCCATGGCAACTGGAGCCCTGATCGGGGCAGTTGGCCTACCATTCACGCCCCGTAGTATATAGCCAAGTCTGGTTCTGGGTCGTACCGGATGTTCAGCAGGTTCGTCGCTGTTTTCTTTGTGACAGGTGTTGAGCGGGACGAATGCAGGCTCTGGGATTTTCAACATGGACTTGCTCTGTGGCGAGTTTGGGGCCTGGCAGAGAATTTCGAGTGTTTGGATCTAGATGTCATACATTCGAGCGGCTCCCCGCTGAGGTGCATAATACGAGCAATCGTGCGATGGGCACTGAGAAGCTGAAGAGAGCGTGAATCAGTGGTACGGTTGGGAGTTGGGTCTAAGGGTCAAGGTGCGAGTGACGGGAACGGTGAATCACGTAGGAACGGGCACGGGGCCTGTTACTGTGTCGTTGTCCCGCGACAACAAGGTGGCCATAACTATTATGGACAAGTCCATTACCTATCACAACAATCCAGAACTGAAATGTATGGGTTGGTAGGGCAACAGATGGCATCGGCCCGGCTAGAGCTCCTCCTCTCCCACCGGTGTAACTTCAACCCGCAAAAGTATTGGATACCATTAAGAAGAAGTACTAAGGAGGGAAATGCAGGGTTGGAATGTGGAATCTAGAAATTCCATGAGTTAGACTTTTATGTGAATTTGTCAGCGCCTATCGCCATGGTTTCCTCAGTAACCATCAGCCTCATTTTGCCGGATAGATCATGGCTAAATGTGGGTGACCCTATTCTACTTGCTCTGACTGATTGCTTTAGCAAGGAAGGGAACGGGAATCAGGTTGCAATTCCTGTGGAATCTGTATTATACATTCTATTGCTTCTATAGGCATGTCAGGTAATTCCATGCAGGTCAATCCATGAAGGAATAGATGATCTATAAAGTCGTCCTTTATTAGTTGGATTGTTGAACATATAAGATCAGTGTGGAAAGTAAGAAACTTAATAAGGGTTATACTATTACTTCTTCGAGAAAAGTAGTATAGGACTTCTTTTCGAACACAGCTTGGATCCTTGCAATAAGGGAATAAGGGCTCTAGGTAAATAATGGTCCTTAATATTTTGTACAGCGCCGGAGATGGTTTTAAAAGCCAAAAATTGCTCTAGCAAGGGACAGTCTTACATGTAGAATGTTCTCTAAACGCTCACAAATGATTATAATTCGCCATGTGATAGTTACCATGAATTATGAGACTTCGCGAAGGCGGGGGACAAACTCAAGAAATCTGATTTATCATTTTTCTATTCACATTCCAAGAAGCCAAAACATTCCTATCCAAGAGGTCAGCCACAGAAAAATGGTAACTAAAAGAATGCTTCTAATACTAAGCAACTGAGCATTTATAGAAAGGCCAAGTCTAGATCACCCACCATACATCCTGCTTGGCTGCTTATATTCAGGTATTTCCCTCTTTCCCATTCTTATATTTTGTCTGTGCCTTTTGATACATCAGCTGAATACTCTTGATATCATTGCTTCGTTTACATCATGCACTTCAGGATTAGTGTTTTAACTATTCTAGCTCTAGCTAGCAGCGTGCTATCGCAAATACCAGTCGCCCATTGTCCTGGCCCAGTTCAATGCTGTGGTAGACATGGTTCAGCGGAAGACCCAACTATTCTATCCATGGCCCAAGTTTTAGGAGTGGATATCAGGGGAACCCCAGGAACTATGATTGCACTGAACTGTATGTGTCTGATAGTTCATCCCATGGAACTGAATATTTATCTGATTACACTCAAAGGCAATCCAATTACCGTCACTGGCCAGGCGTTATCATCATGTGGGGAAACACCAGTCTGTTGCAGAGAAAATGTAAGTATTCACTGAGAGTTTCCATTGGATATGCTAACAGTTTTTGGAGCTTCTCAATGGACTTATCAACGTCGGCTGTGTGCCTGTTGACCTGAATGTTGGGTGAGATGCAACCTCTGGTATAAATGTCTCAAGCCTGATCATGTGAATCATTTCTTAAGTCGGGCAAGGCTAATACCGGTTAAGTGATGATAGGGCTGCATGGATCTTGTCAGAAGATAAAAATACACTGGTTGACTTCCATGCAAACCAGTCAAACCCCTAGCTGTTATACCAACAAGCGTGTATTTGAGCGTGTCATTTCAGTTATTCCACAGAGAAAAAAAAAAGGGAACAAGGTTGTTCCGTGGCTTTCCCAAATTTAGCTTAGTGCGAATAAGTTTAGGGTTTGAGAAATAATAAAAGATTAGTTAATGCAGACACCAGTTTTGCAAGATAGTGTGAGAGAAAAAATCATCGGGAAGTAGTGGTTTACTGTTCACCGACATAGACAAGGATTAGATAGTGGTATCCTGCGTATCACCTAGGCGAGGGGTCAGGGTATGAATTCACTACCACCACCACCTAGTGTAAGAGAAGCTTTTTAGAGGTTAACATCTCTATGGAGAGACACTACAACACGGGGAAATGGAGTACCCCAGCCTTTTCACAGGTTACAGTGGACAATCACAGGCCTATTAGGCGAGGCTCAAAATTCGCCCTCAGGAAGCTTTGGAACATCATAATGGAATCACAATCATGTACCTAGAATAGTGGTCACCTGCATATCGCCCAAGGCGAGGGGTCAGCGTATGAATACTACTACTACTACTACTACTACTACTACTACTACTACTAGTGTAAGAGAACCCCACGATAGACGTCTATACAATGACTATTTCCGAGAGCAACAACAGCTGCTCAAAAGCCAAAATAGACTAGCAAGAATTGAAAATCCCGTCGAAACAGCTGGCCACCAGCATGGGCTGACCAAATGTTACGCCAATGCCATTTAGACTGAGTTTAAAGATCCCTGCAAGTAAGAAGTAAGCTGCAATGGCTAAAACCAGTCTAACTAAATTAAACACGATGGATGCCTATGAGAGTCAGCAAAAGAGGATTAGATAACCTAGACAGGGGAGACAGGCAAGAGAGGGTGAGATATACCACTGCAAAGACACCAGTAAAAGAGCTTCCCCATCGGGATAATGTTGGTGCTAGGCCAAAAGCGATGGTGAGTACATTTGCTGTGACAGCCATGATGAAAAAAGTGCTGTTGCCTTTCGAAAGGGACTTGTAGACTTTTATTATGCTCTTGTACTGTCTTGGAAAGAACTCCTAAGTCCAAGAACTCTCCGATCTACAATATCAGTAAAATTGAACCAGAACGTGGAGCTTGGTGCTGTGCAATTTATAATTGTCAGACTTGTCCTATGAGCAAAACCCTCTCAGTGGTTCCAAAGGCCTATTGTATAAAAGTCTGGGATGTCAGATACGGCATTTGCGATTCTCTCAGATATGCTCTTCTCTAAACTTTCAGCATTCTTAATGACGTTCCATTCCCTACTGTTTCTGTTACTGTGGACCCGGTGATGTCCCGAGCCGCATTGTTGATTTGATCTGCTTCGGATGTAGCTTCTGAGATGGAGTCAGACGCTAAGCCGAGCGAGTTTGTTGATTAATGATCGTCGGATCCCAGCGATTAGTTCAGTACTAATCCAGGTTCCACCATTCAGATCGATATCTCACGTGCCTACACCCTTAGTCGCACTCCTTATATTGCGACGCTTACACTCGCCTAGGCGATATGCAGGATACCACTATCTAGTCCTTATGTATGTTTATGTACAGTAAACCATTACTCCCGACGAATTTGAAGCCTTGTCACGGCCTGTGGTGGCCTACATGCCTGGTGTTCTGTTCAGCGGCCCTTTGGCGCGCGGCTTTGAAACCTCTGTGATGCCTCTGCAAAGTCCAGTATTGCACCTAAGATGCTACTATCTTGCATATCATCCTGCTTACCTTTCTTACCTTGGGATCCCCCTCCTAGCATACCTGATATATCATTAAATGCAGTCCCAATCTTTCTCCGTAACTTTTGACGTAGACCCTCAATTTTGGACAGTTAATTAAGACATGGACCACTGTTTCTGCTGCGCCGCCTTCGTGCTTATTGTCATCCATGAAGCCGTGTAATTTGCCATATGTTGCTAGCCATGAATGGCTGGTTTGGAGTTGAGTGAGCAAGTAGGCTCGATTCTGGGTTAGCGAGCCATACATCCTTCAGGTGCGAATTAAGGGCAGATCTTTATCCATCTGGCGGAGATGGCCACCTTTCTTGGAGGTCTTCCATTCCTGTTCCTCTTCTTCCTGGATTCTCTTGCGGATAGATCCCTTTTCTCGCGAGGGAAGGTGTCGAAATGGGTGTTTCTTATCCGGACCAACTGCCTCCTTGGCTAGCTGGTCTGCTGCTTCATTACCGGGGTCGCCACAGCGTCCTGGGACCCATTGAAGATAGAGGGATCCACCCGATTTTAACTCCCTAGCTGATTGGGTGATAGTTTGTATAATCTGCTGTCCTGACTTATTCCCCGTGTTTGCTATAGCTTGTAATGCTGACATGCTGTCACTAAGGATAGTTGCCGGCTCATATTGTACAGCTGGGGTGTCCTGGTTCTTCATCACCAATTAATATACCAAACTAATAGCATAGTAGATTGCCGTGAGTTCTGCTGCGTATACCGACCAGTATTCCATTGACCCAGTACAGACCTGGCGGGAGTGTATGATATTCTGGTTTTGGTCCAGGGCTACCGCTGCAGCTCCTAGTTGGTTATTTTGATCTGACGCATTAGAGAAGATAGTAATGCTAGTTTCTGTTTATCTTGTAAAGGCCTTCTCCTTTGCTTTTTCATGATCTAGCTCGATGTTGATTTTAGTAAAGGCTGGTGTTTGCCATGGTGGTTGAGGACTTGGGTCAATTGTTTCCAGGGCCTGTAGCTGAGCGAGGCCCATTGTTTGTAGGGTTTCTGCCGGAGGAAATCGGGGCCTAGTTCCTATATGAGTGCTGCATGTTTTTGTTGGTTCTACTACTATGTAGGTTGGGTAATGTTTTGGCAGTGTGCTGAGGCGGGCGGCTACTACTATCTGCGCGCGTTATTTGAGTTGTAAATAGGTTGGTAGTATGTAGGATTCCACCTCCAGAGCTGCTGTTGATACAGTCTTAAAGACAGAGAGAATGCAGATTAGAGCAGTCTGTTGCACAGTTCCTAGTGTTCTCAGGTGCATCTTATATGCAACATAGCCGTTGAGCATCACGATGTAGCCAGTGGTTGAATAGCCTGTGCACAGGCATCAAATAATCTATCAGTGTTTCATCCCTTTCGAGTTCGGCGCGCCTGTCGAGCAGATCTACGATTTCTGGGAAAACGCGCGCACACCAAACACCAACCCACAGGCCCGGACTCCAGCGTCCAGGTATAGTCTGACAAGCAGTGAATTTCTCGTTTGGATTGCCCAATACAGCGGCAGCTGTCCAAGGTCCGGGTCGTAGAGGCGCCAGTAAACCTCTTCTTGCAACTCTGCGTCCAATCTCGCGCCGTGGCTTATGAGGGCATTCAATGCGCTTTCAATATCGACCTCGCCAAAAATGACGCAGAGATGAAGTGGTGTGACGCCTTGTAGATCGCCAATCGTAGGATTTCCACTGTAGCTGAGAAGCAGCTGGAGAGTCTCGAGATCACCCGCGAGCCACGCATAGTATAGTGCCGTTCGCCCTTTTGGTGTAACAAAGTCAATTGCCGCGTGGCTCCTGATCAGCGCTTCCAGCGTGTCTCTGTCACCTAGCCAGACAGAATAATGCAGCGGCTGCAGAATATCCTCGTCTCCTTCGTCGAATGTTTCTAAGTGTAACAGGGATGCGCAGGTCCTGCATTAGTGCGTGTGGCACCAGAGACGTTAACAATATCGAAATATCTCCGTGCCTGTTTCCGCTGTGCGTTTCCATTGAAACACATCAAGGACAGCAGATCAAGTGAATCCGGATAGTTAGGCGCATGCGACGTGCGACAACCATTATCACCGAACGCGAACTGGACACGTGGTAGCCCTGGCCGACCCCAAGCTGGCCGCTCTTGACATCCAGAATATCATGTTATCTATGCTGTGCGCAAGACCAAACCCGATGGCAGAGTATTCAGCGAGCAACATCGCAGCAGCCGCAGCCGTTGCTCGGTCTGTCTGGTCATCGTGACTAGAACTTTCCACAAGCCAGATAAGTTCTCCCACAATGTTCTCCTTGACAAACTCGGGGAACTGATCCTCCAAGGACTCCTGGCGTAAGAGAGATATATCCACTATCTACAAATCCCATAGTCAGCTAGTGTATAGTGCGAATATCTTCGTAGTATATATATCATCTTAGCTCTGGTGAATATATGGTATAGAGGATGTGGCCATTCAAGCTTGTCTACCCAACCCAAACTTATCTTTAATCCATCTCAAAGACCCATCCCTCTTTCCTCCCCCTGATTCACGATTCTCTCCTACACCCTCATTCGGATACCTCACATAGTCCTTGTCACCTAGTTTAGCCGCAAAACTAATCCCCCTGCGCCTCCTCCAATTCCTCTCCGTATTCGTCACATGCCCCGCCCGATACTGATTACCATAAACCTCTCTCGCTTCATCCTCCGTCCTCCACCGCAGGATATCATAATCGCTTGCCGCCGTCATCGCCGCGTCCCGGTTCTGTGATGTTGCTGTGATATCTTCTAGAACATGCACATTGACATTCCGGCTCCGGAATTCATCGCCCCATGCTCTGTCCTCGGAGGGTGTCAAGAAGATTGTTATTCGTGAGGGTAGGATGGGATATCCCTGTAAATAGGAGAGGGCATCTGCGTCAACGCCGGTGGTAATGGGTCCAATGACGAAGGCGTGCCCTGCAGCGATGGCAATATCGATCTCTGCCTTGTAATGGGTGTGGAAGTAGGCGGCGTCGGGACCAGTGTTGATGGGGCCGGATATGAATGCCACCTTGGTTTCGGGTTGGACAGGGGCTTCAGACATAATGAATGACGACGGGGTGTTTGATCTGGGTTGGATGAGGCTGAGAATTGGATTTTGTTCCTGGTGCGGGGTTTAGATTAGGCGTCCATCATGACTCATGGGCTGGTGCCTGTATTGCTCGCTGGTCCGTGCTTGATGGTGTGCTTTAAAGGTGCCTGGTTTTTTCTATTGCGTTTTGTTTATACTCGCAGGCCCCCACCCCCCCTGCAAGTCTCGGAACATTCCACCGTGGCAACATGTGTCTGCTGGTGAGCTCGGGCCGAAGGGGGTGAGAGTTGGGAATATGGAGAAGGATGAGATGAGCGTTTGATGGTCTACTTGCTACCTACAGAGTATCTCGAATTATTGGTATTATGACTGAGTCCGATAAATAAATTGGAGACTTGGGCTTCATCCGCTTTATTATCTCAAACAACCCCGCACTATCCCTGCTCTCCCGGATGGAATCCCGCGACTCTACCGTGCAAGCATGGGTCTATCTCAACTGAGACGCCGTCATCGAACAGGCTCACCAGCTGGAGAAGGTCCCAGCTCATCATCGCGGCCCTCTCCACGGTATTCCCATCGATGTGAAAGATGTAATTTACACAAGGGGTACCTCCCCTCCCTCCAATATCAGACCGTGAAGGCGGAGAAGACCGGACTGATAGGCAACAGATATGCCAACTGAACACAACTTCCCTTTATACAAAGACAGCGTTATTAGCGTCGACGCCGCATCCGTCGCTATCCTTCGCGCGGCAGGGGCTTTAATCTTCAGTCTCTCCCTCTCTCTCCCCTCCCCAATACTGATCCAAAGCAGGAAAAAAAAATAACCACCGCATTCGCCGCAATGGTCGTCGGCCCCTCGACCACAAACCCCACGATAAAACGCGCACACCTGGTGGCTCCTCCTTGGGCTCCGGTGCCGCAGTAGCAGACTATCAAGTCCCGCTTGCCCTGGGACCCAAACGGGCCAGAGTACAATCCGCCCGGGGTTGTTTATCGGGGAGTACGCGCTCAACCCGACGTGGGGCGCTGTGAGCCGGGAGGGGCAGAAGGTTTCTTCACTTACTCTTGATACACTAGGCGTTTTTGGAAGGTCCGTGGCCGGTTTACAGCTTATGGCGGGGGCTTTAGGGGTTAAGGATGATGCTGTGCGTGGATTTGGGGATTTGGGATCATCGCGGGGAAGGGGACGGTAGCTGCCCTCAAGACGGCGAGGGCTCTCCTCGAGAAATCTGGTGCGGTTGTTAAAGACGTAACGCTCCCATCTGTGTTCGATTGCATGCCCGGCTGGCACGCGAAAATCATGGCTGCGGACGGGCGCGTGGCATTTCTGTCCGAGTATCAGAGGGACAAGATGAAGATCCAGGAGACTTTGGTCGGGCAAGTCGAGAATGTAAAGGGGTAGTTGCATGCTGAGGTACTCGCCGCGTTTGATGGAGTCGCGGCACTGAGACCACGCATTGATCAGATCGTGAATAGGTATACTGCGCTTCTCATGCCGAGTGTTCCGGATGAGGCGACAGCGGGGCTTGGGAGTACGGGGAGTGCGGCGTTTAATGGGATATGGACGGTAGGCTTTACATTTCCTATTTATTGTACCAAGTATGATTGACTGTGTTTAGGTACTACATACGCCTGTTATACACATCCCCGGCTTCGAGGGCGAGAACGGGATGCCGATTGCGCTGTCTTGGGTGGCGGCGAGATACTGCGATGAGTACCTCCTCCGGGTAGCGGACGCTTGGGTCTTAAGATAGCCTGGCAGCAAATACTGGGCCGACGGGGGTGAAAGAAGCTAATGTCATGACGAAGATCGGGAATACGGTACGTCTTGAGAATGAAATCCGGCGGAGATACAAAGTCGAAAGGAGGGGGAGCGGTAGAGTTGGTTTATACACCGGTTGAGGCTGGCGAATGCGCCAGGACTTGATCCGTGCTGCCCTCCTCCGCTCGGGCCCCATCGCCCCAAGGTCAAAGAAGAATAACGTAAAATGGGTCTGTTTCGGGGAGTAGTTCGCCCGGGGGACGAACCACATGCCCAGGCGCTTTGAAATCGATTCCGGGATACGTTGGGATGACTGGACAACGAGCTCGGATGTCTTCGGTATAACACTCTGTTATTGTGGCGGTTGTTCACGTAGGGTTTCAATCGCAGTCGTGAAGAGGGCGCAAGACCAACAGTGGAACACCGCGGGAGGCAAATATGCGGCCCGGGCCTATAAGCGGAGATCAGAACATGAAGCGAGCGCCCGCTGATATGACGATTATAATGGCTCAAGCAAGTCTCCGGAGGAGGGCGGGGAAAATATTAGGGCCGGGGAGACGGGAGGTGGAAGACTGATATCTCCTGGTCCTCCAGAGCTTTCCGTGGAAAGAATCCCTTTATAGTATTGCCTAAACTCAGTAGCGCACGATGAAAGGTCATCCTCCTGGAGCCCTTCATACCCTACCGCGGCTGTATTCTCGGTATAACAGTGCCTGAACGAGGTGAGAGCATCGGGACTCTGACAGGACCAGGGTGTGTATGGTTCCATTGCGCCTGGGATATTCGCGGTGCTAGAATTTAGGCTCCCTATGTCCCATAGAGCCGACGGCCCAGAAAGGAACAGCGGGAAGAGGTCGGAGTCGTCGCGACCATAAGGCTGCCAGGGGGCTAACGGGTCCTCCATGTTACCTACAGCGTCGAGCCCCATTCCCATCTTGAACAGATCAAGCCACTCTGCGTTGTCAGCCGGCGTTTGATTCCACGGATCGCCCTCGCCGTACACGATATGACGGGCCGCCGTTTGTAGCACGGCGTCCGTAATAGGCTCCTTCGAATTTTGAGCTTCGCGGACAAAGTTGGTGAGGTGGACGGTGAAATACTCAAAGGGCGACGGGTTAGCTGCTCGTAGCGGATCAGTCACCGAGTTATCCGTGGGGTCCAAATTGCTATCAACCTGACGAGAAGCGCTGAATGGATCCGGAGCTACGGACTCAATGCCAATCAAGTAGGGTGGCATGGCATTTTCCACGGCAAGGGCTACTGATGGGTCGAGGCCCCTAGAGGCTCTCCAGTCCTTCATCAGAGCCCCTTCGCGGAAGTGCTTTGCAAGATGTTCATTCCTTGCCGTCCATGAGACAAAATTCTCACCACACAGTCCGCATCGAGATTTAATGGAGTCAACCTGCGACTTCCAGCCGGTCATTACAGGAAGGAACTGGTTGACGCCATGCACGAGGCGCAAATGTTGGAGGAGGTGGTCCTTCCGGTAGAATGTCCGCAGCACTTCTGGTTTCTCTTGGCACCTGCTATAAGAATGCAACTGGACATGATAATCTGAAGGATGGGGATGACCGCAGAAAACACACCGCTCGGTTTCGGCGGAGTCAGTGTATATTGGCCCGTTAGGCGAACAGACGTAGCTTTCCAGGGACAGGTGCAACGTCTTTTCGTGCCGTGTCCATACAAAACGTGCACTGGTAAGGTCTTGGTTTCGATGCCACTTTTGAAAAATTTTCAGGGAACACAACCGCTCGCTTTCGGCGTCGTCGACGCCGTTGTGGTGGCTCCGCTGCGTAGAACTGGCCGAACGAACCATTGGAGCTGTGGGAGCCGAGGCTGGAGGCAGAAGATACGGAATTGTTTGAAAGAGCGGATGCAGATGCATTCGAGGCCCCGATTGATCGAGCATCATTTGGAGTTGGTCTTTGGAACGGTCTGAAGTTGCAAGTTTGGTGTGATGTGTTTTTGCTATGGATCACCGCACCCATAATTGCATCGAATGACGCAGCTTCAGCCTCAGGAGGCGAGTTTCTCCATCGCTCCAGCGGGCTCATGAGAGATAATTTCCCGTCTAAAGGCCGACTGATATCAATAGGGCCCCGGGGAGAGAGTGGGTTGAGAAGCTGATTGTGACAATTTGACTTGTACTTTCGTCGCCTTCGGGTATTCGCAAACCAGGTCATCACCTGGGTCACCGTTAACCCGCTCTGATCAGCTAAAGCAAACTTGTCCTCCTTGGTTGGATATGGGCCATCGGAATGCTGGTCGAACCACCGTTGCAGAACATTCACTGCCGCCATTCTCCTCGTCCCGAAGCGTCCTAGACCGGCATCAGACGCGCGATCTTGAGGAAGTGTTGGAGGGCCGACATCTAGAGTACCGTCCTCACTGTGTCGGGCCATGGAATCATTGTCCATGACCAGGGACTCCGGGGGGGTTTGATCAGCCCCCACTGACCACAGCATTCCGCTGAAGTCATCGTTCAGAAGTACGTCTGCGGAAAAGGGTTCCCCTTGGGCTTCCTCTAGGCTACCGAGGGGCATTGTTGGATTACAGAATGGGAGGCGGCCTGCTGCACAGACAAAAGGGAGCGGATGATTAGAAGGTTGGAGGCAAGTTGCAGGCCAGAATCAGCATGCGCGCGATCATGTAACCTCCCACGCCCTTGTAATTGCCTCTTTGGGTCACCGCCGACATCGGCCTGTCGGTTCCAAAATGCCCGACGTTTGGACCGGAGTTCCGAATCTTATACCGGTATAATCACAACCCGACCCCGTACGGATTAACCGTGACTAGCAGTATGACAGCAGAACCCTCAGATTGGAATAGATAGATCTAAGCCACGTCTACGTAGGTCTTCAACCCAGCTACACTGCAAAGAAAGTTTTATACCGAATCCCAGCCATCCGTATTCTGAATCAGCCGCTCCAACCACGCCAACCGTGCCTTGAACGCCTTCTTGCTGACCGGAGCCTCTGGAGCAAATGTATCAAAAGCATGCCACGCTCCCAACCAAACATGGAACTCAGCTGCCACACCGGACTTCCAGAGCGTGTTTGCAAACTCAATATCTTGGTCCCTGAAAACATCCGCTTCTCCCACATCTACATACGTCGGCGGGAGCCCTGATAAATCTGTCGCCCGGGCAGGAAGGGTATAGATACTCGCGTGTTCACGGTCCTTCCCTAGGGCAAAGTCCAGGGCGTGTTCATTATCTTCTTTCGTCCAGGGCTGGAGGTGGCCGAATTGTTCTAGTGATGTTGAGGTTGTTTCGTCGGACAGCCAGGGGTAGAAGAGAAGTTGGCCGAGGATCCGAGGGCCTGAGCGATCACGGGCTAGAAGCGATACACCAGCAGTCAGATTCCCACCAGCGGACCCGCCGCAAGTGACTATTTTGCTAGGATTGAAGCCTAACTCTGTCGCGTGGGAATGCGCCCAAAGCAGGGCGGCATAGGAATCCTCCATCTGCGCGGGCTGGGGATGTTCCGGCGCGAGTCTGTACTCTGCTCCGATAACAACGACGCCGAGAGTTTCAACGATGTCGAAGAGGGTGTTGAGCCCGTGGAATCGATCCGACGTGACGTGGCCGCCGCCGTGGAAGTGGACAAGCCCGACGGTATTTTCGGCTGATTGAGCGCTGTGCTTCTTTGAGCGCAGGATTGATGCGCGCAGTGGCCCAGTTGGGCCCGGGATGTCGACTTCCGAGTGGCTGATTACATCTTCTTTTCCGCGACTGATTGCTTCCCAGCTGAGGACTGAGGCTTTGCGGCGAGCGGCGAGCTTTTCTTGAGGGATGAGCCCGCTTTGTTTGCCGAAGCGCTCGTGGGCTTTGGTGAGGTCAGGGTCGAGGGGTGGGCGGGGGATTGGCGACATGGTGGCGTGGATTGTCTTTTGTGCCTGATGCTGTGTCGGTGTGAGGGGAATGAGGGGCTTAAGTAGTCTGGATTAAGGCAGAGCCCCACAGTCTAAATATTGGGATGATGTGATTGTAGATCCATTGTGTCTAGCTATATCCCCCCCCCGCATCATGGCTTTCACTGCTGTTGCGCAGTGCAACCACTGTCTTTAGGCACTAGAGTATTAGATTTGGCTTGACAACCCAAAGATACTAATATTATAGTATAAACAAGCTTGACCTGTTCAGAACTTCATCCGGCCAATTACCAAACACCTACGAAACGTCCATATCTCCAACCAAACTGTCTATAGAAAGAATCCACAATGGATGTACTTGGTTCTAGTGTTGTAATACGTGCGTGGTGTGTAGCATACCCCGTCAGTCCATAGAGGATGGTCCACACGGGTGGGAAGAGCCATACTGGAGGGGACAGAGGGGGTTGCTTTAGGGTTGCGCATTTGGGTAGATTGATGTCTCAGGGAGTCTCAATAGACGTATACAATGCCAACCTCAACTTGGATTGGATGTTGTCACGGGCTTCTCTTCCTCAAGCCCGACAAAATTAACATCAGTACCTTCACCAGAGAGCGTGGGCATATTTGCATGCTGCATGAGGAATATTGCGGGCGTAACCGCGCCAGGACACTTCAAACAGGGCCTGTCTTTAAGATTTTGGCGCATTGGGATTTGATATCCATCATATCATATTGCTCTGACGGCCTTGTCCTGTCGCATTAGATCATATCGCTCCGATTTGACTGCTATGACTGTTCGTACTGTTACTATATTAATACCTTTGTATCACTATGATCGGATCGGTGCACTGTTTCTCTACTATCGACAGCGTTAGCTGCGGCAGGATAGATTATTGGCTGACAATGTCCGTGTTCTCTGACAACTGGCTCCTGTGAGGGATTCCATTAGCTGTCAGAGTTGAAGATCGAGATCTGCCCATTATGTTCCAGCCAAGCTAACAGTATGATGACCTGCTCTGACAAGCTCCTAATAGGGAATAGACTATCTACTCTACTCTTCTGAACCCTCCAAATTTGGATGGCCATTGGATTGGGGAACCAGCAGGCCTCGTGAGTATTCAGAGTCATATCCTTCATGGCGCCGTGAAGAACTAAATCTTTAACCCTCATCTTTCATTCGTTAAGCAATGTCTCGATTCTTTCTATTCCAACCATCAGTACCCCTAATCGCTACCCTATATACCATTTCTACACCTACTGCCCTTAGAGGGGGCAGGAGATAAGCCTGATTGGTCGGCTCCGCGACGAGTAAACCCTAGAGATACACTCTTCCAGCAACACCTGAGTCCAATGCGCTTGGTTTATGATGAGGCTACGGCAGAAATTTTGATTAAGAAATTCAATATACCAAGTACCACAAAGTTATAGATAAAAGCTCATCTCTGCTTTCTGCCTAGGAATAAGCGATCCGGTTTACTTCATCTAGGGGATGTCATTATGACATCAATGATGTCCAGGGGATCTATCGTATATCCCTGTCTCCTTATTTGAACATTTTCCGTTAACTGATTCTTCCGGTGTGGACTAGTATTCTTTATTCCTTTCGTTTCTTGGAATATGTCCGACTTTTGGCTAGTTGATCATCTTCGCCATCTCGTGGTGCAACCCGCAGATAAGCGCCTAAACCCGCCAGAGGGCTACCTTTTCGTTCAGGATGGACTCATTATTTCCTGCGGGGTATTATACGCCCTTGTCTACGTGTTTGCCATGATGCGTACCATTAAAGATAGAGTTTTGCCTGGCACGGTCAAATACCTGTACGCTCGCTCTCTAAACATGGCGTTACCCAGACTGACCCACTGCGTTTAGGTCTCTCACGCTGGCGTATGAATTATACTATGCCTTCGCGACTACATCGTCTCGAACCGAGCGAGTCTGTTTTCTCGTTTGGTTCGAGCTCGACCTGGCATTTGTCGGGATTGCCCTTTGGCGCGTTTACGCCCACGATCAACGGCAACGCATTGCTGCGGAGATGGCTATCTACCTTGTACTGGCTCTTGCGGGGTTGAAGTTCTTGGCCTATCTCTATCCAGATGACCTCGAGAAAGTCACGGCGTATTGGACGGGTATCCTCTTGCAACTTCCCATTGGTTGGGCTTACGTGTATTGGCTGTTGGTGCACCGTTCTACCTTGGGCCATTCTCTTGAGATGTGGTAGGTGGTTTTAACTCCTCATTATCCCCCTATTCTAGCTTAGCGTGGCATTGACAGAAGGTTCTCCCAGGCTCGTGCGGTATCTAGGCTGCCTTACAGCTTACGGTGTGTTTATATGGAGCTATCTGAACGTCCCTCAGAATTGGCAGTACGTGGGATCGTTTTGGAGCATCGCGATCATGTTGGCCACTCTTCTTCCGGAAACGGTATACCCTTTCTTATACATTTGGGTTTGGAGTGACAATGAAAGAAAAGTTAAAACGGTTTAGACAGTGGTATTCAACAGGTATGCTTAATCGCATGCTGGATGCAACGGAGAATATGCATACATTTTTATAGAATGCTAAGACAGATCTTAGCAATTTATCACTCTACCAACTACCATACCTTGCCTTTTATAATAAGCAGTTCTGGTACCTGGCGGGGCCACCACTTGCAGTGTTATTTGAGCTCTGTTGATAAACACCCGATTGTTCGAAAGGATGACAGCGCTGGTGTTGGTTTCTTAGCGCTCGAGAACACAACCCTGTCGATGGGAACTCGACAGATACCCGACCAGTCCAAGACGGACCATGTAGAGGGAGAATTAACTTCCAATCAATGCCTTGAATAGTCATTCACTGAAGGTCTCAATCCAGCTGGACAGGGTCGTGATCAAGAACAGATTTCATGAGTAAAGAGGAGTTCCACATATGTATATTAAACTACCTGACATCACCACAGTTGCATTAATGAATTATCCCGGAGGAGATCTGTCAAGGGCCAACAGCATGCCTTTCAGAAGACCAAAGTCTCAGTAACAGCATACTCAAGGATCCCACTTCAAACTAGATGGAATCGACACATCTTGACGGACAATTGCTAAGCCGCCTGCATGGTCACAGATCCCCAAGACGTAGGTTCCTTTTTCCAAAAGCCAATGTCCGCAATCCCAGTGGGCCATATCTCGAAACTGTACATCTAACTCAATTACTTGTTCACATCCGGGCTGGAGCAGAGATGTCTTTTGGAATGAAACCAATTCCCTTCTCTCCGGGAGTTCTGCTGGCCAGCAGTAGACTTGAACCACCTCTTGACCGGCAAAGGAGCCCTCGTTGTTGACGGTAACATGGAGAATCAACCCCCCTTGGGTCATCGCCACTTGCAGATTGCTGACAAGAAAGGTGGTGTAACTGAGGCCATACCCGAACCACCATTGCGGTTGGACGTGCTGACGAAGGTACCACCGATAGCCTACCTCAACGCCTTCCTTGTAATAGACCTGACCCGAAACACCGGGCCAAGATTCGGGATCGGTAGCAAATGGAAGATCAGGATATCTGCGTGGCCACGTCATCGGTAGTCGGCCCGAAGGGGGCTTCAATCCCAAGAGGACGTCGGCCAGTGCATGGCCGGCTTCCTGGCCTCCATACCAGGCTTGAATGATAGTCCCGGCCTCATCACACCATGCCATCTCAACGGGTGATCCAGATTGATTGACTATGATTAGGTTCGACGGTTGTGTCATGCCAGAGAGCAGAGCTGTGATAAGTTCAATTTGTGAGCCTGGCAGCTCCATTGTCTGACGGTCAAAGCCTTCGCTTTCCCACTCCTCGTTCAATCCGACGACGAGAACGGTAAAGTCGCTCCGATTCGCTAATTCGAGGGCATCGGAGATGAGGCTTCCGGAGGGTTGCTCCAAGAAACCAAGCCGGACCGAGGGCTGTGTTCCAAATGGATTCTCGATGGTCTCGCCTGCATTGTTTTGGGAAGAGACATCCATATAATCCTTGGACGATGACTCGAGCACGACATGGTAGGTCTGGCCAGCCACCATATCCATTGATTGACGTGCCTCGGAGCTCCCAAAAGAATAAAACGACTCTCCCGGCTCCTTCCAGTGATAATTGTCGACCAGAAGTGTTTGATCTACGAACAAACGTGAGTTCCCAATGCTGGTAATCCCGAATGCATGCCGGCCCGTAGTACCAGGGCTCACGGTCGAGGTCATTCGAAAGGAGTAAACCCGGCTGGTCCCCTGCAAAGCCAAAGGAGCTGTGTCAAAAAGGTCCATGAGTGACTCTGTCCGGTACTGCGTTTCCACAGGGCTTCCACCGCAATCAGGAGCATCAAAGAACTCTAGCCTCAGGACAGAGTCTGGACCCGTGTTGGTGGCTACTGTCCATCGATCTCTCGTCACAAGAGGGAGCCATTTGTGACTATAAGCGCCAATGGAATATTCCACTTGCACATCGACACCACACTGCGCTGTTCTTTTCTTAAAGGCGTCCATGGGATGGCTTTGATACTGGGGGTTCATGCTGGCCGAACCACCACCACCTGCTGCTCCAATCCGTGCATTGGGCCCAATGAAGGCGATCGTCTTGCCCGAGATCTGGTGCGGCAGGAGTGGTAGAACATTCCAGGAGTTCTTCAGTAACACGGTTCCATTCGCAACCACATCGCATACCGTTTGTAGATCTGTGGCGGCTGTGGATGACTTTTCTTCGGCCGTCCGGCTTGCTTTGGCTGCGCTTTCAGACAGTCCCAATAACCCCATTCTCTCCAGCAACGACAGAACTCGTCCAGAGGACTGCGCAAGGGCCACGGCCAATGCCCCGTTCTCGTCGCTTTCAATCATCTTGAGCAGCTTCTCTCCCCGGTGATCTGAAGGACCGGGCATTTCAAGATCACAGCCGGCGATGAGACTCTCAACAGTGGAATTGGTCCCGCCCCAGTCGCTCATGACGAGGCCTTCATATTTCCACTCCCCTCTGAGAATGTCTTGAATAAGCACGCAGTTCATATCGGCATGCAGTCCATTGACAGAGTTGTAAGATGTCATGAGGCACCCGGGAGGTGATGGTCCCTTGACTATCATCTCGAATGGCCGCAGGTATATTTCCCTCAGGGCTTTTTCGCTAATGTTGGCGTTGATGGTAAATCGCTCGAATTCCTGTTCATTGGCGACACTTTTCTCGCCGATATGAGCATCCTGGCTGCCGTCTGGCTTCTAGAAGAAGTGGCTGGGACACTTACAAGTGTTTTGCCGCCGCGACCACGTTTCCTTTCTCCTGCAGTCCAGCCACATACTCCAGGGCGAGGGCACCGCTCAGGAACGGGTCTTCGGAGAATGACTCGAAGTTTCGACCCCCAAGCGGGTTGCGCACACAACATACCGTCGGGGCTAGCAGGACTTGCGCTGCCTTGGTCTCCGCCTCCCGCGACAGGACACGCCCGATGGCTCGTACATCGGCCCTGGACCAGGTGGCAGCCTGGCCAGCTGGGGCTGGGAGAAAGACCGCTTGGGAGCCCCCAACAGAGAGCTTCCCTCGCGCACCAGCCGGACCATCCGTGGTCTGGTCTGTATCAGTTAGCTACGGAGACAGAGCCATGGATGCTACGGATGACTCTCACCTTCAAGGACCCTATTCCCAACCGAGCAACCTCCTGGGTTTGCCAGCCGTCTGCGCCAGATACCAGGGACACTTTCTCGGCCAGGGTCATCTGGGCAAGAATCCGATTGACATCAGTTGGTATCACCATGGCGCATGAGTGATCCTACGTATCTTTTGTCCTGGAATCGGTACCTTGTACCTTTTTTTGGTTCAACATCGAAGCAATAAATACCTCACAGTGATTCCTGCCGCGCTAAACTATGCCGGCTCTTATCTACTCCAGTATTGACGACGGATACCTACCGCGAGAAGCGGGAAATTGTGGATATTTGGAGTTGCTCCAAATCTCCCTAGTATGCTCTCAGGATCAAGATGACAAGATATAGCCTATCAGCCCCTGTTTCCACTGCCTACGGAGAACTGAGTATGGATATATTTTCCCGAATGGGGGGCTGCGTTCCACTCACTAGCAGATACGCCTCGTTGACTTGGTCAAGAATGCTGATTACGACTTGCCTTGCCTTGCTATCTGAAGGCCCACTGCCGAACATGGATCAGAGCGACTTGCTGCTTTGTTTAAATGCACCCCGACATAGTCACGGACAGGCACGATGATAGAATCTCTCCTCTCTCGGACCCAACCTGAAACAGCTACAGTTTGAAGTTTGACACGATGGATAAGGATGGGCGATTGCTCTGCGTGATGCTGTGTTTTCTGGCAACGTTTACGTCCGCAACACAGGGATATGATGCTTCTATGATGGTAACGAGATCCCTCCAGGCAGGATTACAGTGCTGATTGTTGAGCAGAATGGCCTGCAAATTCTCGTTTCTTACACGGACTATTTCCAGTTGACCACAGCCACCACCTCCCTCAATGTCGCCATAGTTTTCGTCGGCAGTGTGCTGGCTACGTTCTTTGCAGGCTGGTGGTCTGATCGCTGGGGGCGGAGGTGGGGAATTGCCCTAACATCGCTTCTGGCCATGGTAGGGGTCGCAATCCAAACCGCCGCAGTGCACGAAGCCATGTTCTGCGTCGGCCGCTTGATCATCGGCATGTCTATTACTACTGGTGCCACTGCGGCTCCGGCCTATATCTCGGAAACCGCCCACCCTCGACATCGTGTCATGCTCACCGGCATATGCGGCTCGGCCTGGTACGTCGGTAGTGTCATGGCTGCGGCGATCACGTATGGCACGCAATATCTTGACACTACCTGGAGCTGGAGATGCCCATCCCTCTTGCAATTTCTCCCCTCCCTCCTCTGTGTCCTACCCTTGCCATTCCTTCCAGAGAGTCCGCGCTGGTTGATCTATAAGGATCGGTATGAGGAAGCTCGACATATCCTGGCGAAATATCATGGAGCTGGCGATCCCTCAAATCCAGTCGTCACTGTTGAATTTGAAGAGATCCAGGAGACCCTTCGGTATGAGAGGTCAGTCCAGAAGACCGAATTCAAAGCGCTTGTGTCAACCGCATCGAACCGGAGAAGGTTCTTGATCGTGATCCTTGTTGCAGGTCGGTTACAAGCACCCCCGCCCCTGTCCATTATCCCACTTTGTGCTATGCTAACGGTCACGGCGTCCTAGTCTTCTGCCAAATTTCCGGCAACAACATCATCACCTACTACTTCGGCAGTGTTCTGACCAGCGCTGGCATCACCGACACCCAAACACAACTAGCGATCAACATCGGCCTGAGCGTTTATAACCTTGCATGTGCCATATTCGGTAGTTTCTACCTCGACCGATTTGGCCGCCGTCCATCATTCCGTGCGCCCAGACCTCCTCCTACTCCATAATCCAAACAATCAATTAGGAATACTAACCACCCGGTTTACGTAGTACTTTCGACCATTGGAATGTCCATTCTCCTAATTGCCGTGGCGGTAATGACCAAGGAATTCTCCACGCATCCCTCACCAGGCGCATCAGCGGGACAGATCGTCTTGATTTTCTTATTCTACGGCTGCTATTCCCTCGTGTGGACGCCCCTGTCGTATCTGTACCCGATTGAAGTGCTGTCATACTCCCTACGCGCTAACGGCCTCGCCTCGTACAACGGAGCCTGCTACCTCGCCGCTTTCTTCAACACCTACGTCATTCCTTATGCGATGAACTGGTCCAGCTGGGGGTTTTATCTGATCACCGCTATTTGGTGTCTGGTGGAAGCTGTCATCATGTGGTTCTTATTCCCTGAGACGAAGAATATGACCCTTGAGGAAATCAGTGGCGTGTTTGATAATGAGCATCCTGCTCTTTGGAAGGCTCAAGAAGCTCAAGAAGCTCAAGCAGAGCCTATTACTCAGGGGCCCTAATCCTTGATAGTATATAGAAACATTCACATCTCGAATAACCGTGACAGCTCTTGACTGAAGAAGACTTTGGGTTAGCGCTTAGTACGCTATGTGTATCTCGTAATAATACTTGATCAGGCGAGATTGGGCAGCGGTCAGGTGACGGATGAGTCAGGGCGCTATTCATCGTTAACCAGAATCACATTACATTCAAGAGCCACAACTCCAAAGTATTTCTCAAACTTTCCGCAAACGCCCCCGCACAGTCCAATCCTACAAAACCAAACACACACACACACACACACGCACACACCAAAACAATGGCACTGGTAGCACACACAGCCCAGGAGGTCATCACGGCCCTGAACCTCGCCCCCCATCCAGAAAAGGGCTACTACATCGAGACATTCCGAGACCCAAACACATCGCCCGAGGGCCGCGCCCACAGCACCAATATCTACTATCTCCTCGAGGGTGAGTCCGGCCTATCGCATTGGCACCGCGTGCTGGACGCCGTCGAAGTCTGGCACTACTATGCCGGCGCACCGTTGCAACTGTCGCTATCCTGGGACGATGGCACGCCCGTCCGCGACCTAGTTCTAGGCCCTGCAATCTTGGAGGACCAGAGGCCGCAGATTGTTGTTGAGCGCGGAGAATGGCAGCACGCGCTGTCGTTGGGGGATTGGACGCTTGTGGGGTGCTCTGTCGCACCCGGGTTTGAGTTTGAGGGCTTTCAGATGGCAGAGCCCGGGTGGGAACCCAAGGGGGCGGCAGCGGCCGTAGCGGAGGGGAAAAGATGACGTGTCAGATAATTCAAATACTCCGTAGAATTGATGGGATACACTGCACGGATAGGGCTGACGTGAGAATTGCTGACCAACATACAATACGAGGTGTTTCCCCTCTTCCAGGCCAAACCAGACCTGCAAGGTTGCCAGCCGCTTCGAGAACTCGTATCTTATTTTCCAACTATCGTCCTATGAGCCAATGATCGATCACCAATGATGCGGAATATTCATTTGAGCTACAACTATATATTTCTAGCTAACTAGAGTTATCTAAAGCCCTTAGATTATAACTATCTTACCTAGGGTATAGTATAATATTAGTTATATACTTATAGTATATACTGCATGGATAAAAGAGAAACAAAGCTAAGCTTGTTATAGTTGAACAGAGTTCAGTAGGATCACACTCTGTTTTATTGAATTGTATTAAGGGTCCAGGCAACCCGTGTCCACCTTAAACCTCTTTTCCGCATTCAAACTCGCGGGAGATAGATTAAACCGGCGGCGTCTATTCTGGGGCGGGGGATATCATGTATGATCAAAGTAAAATAGAATAAAGGAAACATTACAACGGAGTATCTCATCCGTGCATCGAAACAGAATGTCCCAGAAGGCTGAGGGTCCATTGATGAGGTATGGCAAGGACATAATACCCATTGAACAAGGTAAAACGCTAGTTTCTAGATCAAACATGTAGGAAATAAGAACTGCACGAGTTTCTTTTTAACTATTAACAGGTCCCGGTGTGACACGCCTTGAGCATCCCGTCGGCCGCGGAAGTCCTTTCATCCAAGCGCTGGAAGAGGGTTGGAACTGTAGGTGTTGAATGCCAACTTAGTTGCCCCTTGCGTTACTATTTCTGACATTGGGTTGC
This sequence comes from Aspergillus cavernicola, assembly GCA_027569065.1. Classification (NCBI taxonomy): domain Eukaryota; kingdom Fungi; phylum Ascomycota; class Eurotiomycetes; order Eurotiales; family Aspergillaceae; genus Aspergillus; species Aspergillus cavernicola. Next base: position 30,181 of record JAPDEK010000018.1, read on the forward strand.
CTTGAAGCTGTTCGAAGACTAGATTTCGACAAAGATCAATGGAATTGGTGGCTGAGGCTTTTCGAGAGTTGATTTGGGTGTTCCAGTTTGTAAAGGAGAGGGCTTTCAGCCGCGGCCGGTTTCGATATAAAGAGTCTTTGGGATTGATACTCAGAACAATGGAAAGGCAGTGGGAGAACATAGGCCACCAATTACCTCGACTGAGGATACGTTGTATCTAAGAATGGCTCAGAAGAGCCGGGCAAGAGGTGAAGCTATATAAGGGCGCTCGCAACCGGACTGTCGCCTAGACACAGAAAAGAAAAAAAGTAGTCAGCGCTTTCCTGGACTCACGACGTATCCAGCAAGCACTCACTCACAAAAACACATCAACCCCCCCAAAGGATATATCGGAAATAGAATGCCGTGGCGCCCAACCGGCTGCTCAAGCAGCAGAACTTCTGGATACCGCGAAGATCCCCTATGTTTCCTTTGGCTGGTTGACAATCGCCCTCCTCTCATTTGATGCGGGACTCGGTGTAAGTACAACAAATTGAATATGCATCTTGTATGGCGCTAACGAAGCTTTATTACTTATTAGGACGTCGAATTCGTCGTCCGTGATCAAGATTCGGACGCAGCTCGGGAAGCTCTGGTTGACGAAGGATTTCATCTCTGCAAGGACCCTAACTGCAGAGAACTTCTTAATGACCGGTGCCCCCCAAGCCAGGATAGGCCGCAATGTGTGCCGGCCGAGGAGCAGAGGATGACCCCGAGCGAGCTGGATGCCTTTTTCGCTTTGAACGCCCAACATCTTATTGCCGACGCCCATTTCCACCTCGATTTCCAGTATGAGAAATGCACAGTACTGTCGCTGTACAAAAAAAGCAGCATCTTGCGGTGGATTCCGGTGCTAGAGGCTGATCCCCGTAATGACGACCCCAGTTTCTTGTGGCTTTCCAATGATTCCGCCCGGCTGCCTGAGGCTCGTCTAGATGGGCCTTCAGGCCCGTGGACACAGTTGTACCCCGTTCGATTCCTGAACCCGACTTCGTTCTGTGAGACACTACTCTTGCTTTTGTGCCGGGATTATGGCCACGTCAAGTGTCGTGACTTTAGCTGGCGGACAATGTGGGAAACTCTCGTAGAAAACCAGGTCCCGCTCAACAGGCCTCTCAGGCTCGACTTCAAACCTATGTGGGAAGCTGCTGAGGATTTTTTGCTGCAGGGTATGCCAACAAGCAACCATTTCAAGCTTATGAGTGAATGTCGCAGGCAGCTAATCGCGAACGGTGAGATTATACAAGCAGAGATTCCCGAACTTGATGAGTCTAGGATGCATTAGTGGACTGGAGAGGGATATCTGTTCAGGAAGCTGACAAATTTTGTTCCAGATCTGTGATACTGTCTTTGAATTTCCACATCTGGTCAAGCTCCCTATGCAGTTTTTGTTGTTTTCTTGCTTTGATATTCCAATAGATAGAACAATACACCCCGTCAACCTTTATGTTGAATGGTTGTTCGCTGTCATAGTGAAGCCATTTTGAAATTCTAATAGTTGAGAAGGGGGGAATAACCAGGATATATTGAAATAGTAAAGAAAGATGATATGGTTGCTGATTCTTTCTGCTATCCGAGACATCCAGCTCAGCCTGTCCTGTCAGGCTCACATATCAGTACCGCAACCAGTCAGTTAGACTGTCCCTAGGCATGTTTTCAGCAAATGGTAGAAGATCCCCAGCGATTACTGCTAGAGTTCTGAACCGGATTTCTGGAAGCTTTGAAGAAGCAGTGGAGGACATTGCTGCTGCAAACATATTGGGTTATCTGCAAAACAGATGCCGTATACTCAATATAGAGTATTAAATGTGATACCGTCAAATGATTCCTTGTTGTGCAAACCTGACATCTGTTCTGTTTCTTTATCTATTTGCCTCCGCCGCAGAGAACAATATTTAAACCCTCCCCTTCCCCCTTTCTAGAGAAATCTTTTATTTTCCCGTCAATCTGCAATTCGACTGCGCCATTACCCTTTATGTATCTGTATATTAAGTCTAGAGTATTTATTTATAACCCAGAAAAACATTTCACTGCAACAAAACTTCTGCGGAGCTCTTCTTTTAGAGTGATTATAGATAACTAGGCCAGCCCACAGAATCCGGATCGCCTTCTGCTGCTTGATATCCCTCGAGCTAAACCCAACACTCACAGTATACTCCCCCTTTGGCAGTCTCCAGTCCTGAGCGTTACTATCCCAATAGCTCATGTCACGTCTTATCAGCGGGAATAAAACCTTTCTCTCCTCCCCGGGGTCTAGATAAACTTTCTCAAAGCCCCGAAGCACCTGTACCGGTGTTCCCACCGGTGAAGAACCCCTCGGCTGCGACAGGTATAACTGCGGTACTGCAGCACCCGCAACACTCCCAGTGTTCTTTACAGTGATGCTGATTGTGAAGAGATCCTCCCACAAATGCCGGTTCCCACCTAGAGTCTGTTGTTTGTCCTTGGACGGGAAAGGACTGATTTTCCAGCCTGAGACAGGCTTCACCGTTACCCCGCCGGTCAAATCAAAGGTAGTATAACTCAACCCGAACCCGAATTCATAGAGTGGTGTAATATGCTTCACCACCTACGTTTCCTTAGTCGAGCATTGCGTAGGGATCAACACAATCACAAAATGGCCAAGGTTACAATCCCCGCCATCCCAATTTGGTCTGTCCGACAAACCCTCAATGGACCTGTTCTCGTTGATCAGGAATGGCGGATAATCTGTTATCCCTGGGTAGTACAACACACAGTGAGGAGCCTCCTTGCTGCTGGAACAGTTGAACAGGGTAAAATCAGATGTATATAATTTTAATCATACCTTTTTTGCTGGCGATGCTTTTACATCCATGGTAACTGACCTCCTGCAGGATTTGGCGTGGCTTGAATCCCTATAACAATGTTCATATGCCAGGAAGCATCACGGCATCGGACCTGACAGTAGCCCTGCAGAAGTTTCGAGCGGTATTTGCCATTATTAACTAGTCGATAGCTAAGTAACAGGACTGATTATACCAACAAAGTTATGATTTGTTGGGAAAGACTAAGGATCTCGGTATCAAACCACACTTGGGATAAATAGTTGCCACCTGAGAAGATACCTTCATTAGGCATATTGCCGAGATTGACCTGTTTGTGAGATGTGTCACAACATAATTGGGTAGCAAATTTCATCCCTCTTCTTTAACTCCCAACTGAGGGGTAGTCACTACACACAGAACTCTCAACCGAAAGAATTCATCAAACCCTTCCCTCACTGACACCAGCAGAATGGCTGGGATTAGCCTTTCCTCTTGTGCCGAGCCAAATTGCAAACAAGACGGCAAATACTCGTGCGGGAACTGCAAGCTGGTCTCAGTAAGTTCGTACTAGCTGGATCTACAGCTGTGACTGGCATTCTGAGCAGCTAACAAAGATGGCAGTACTGTGGGAAGCCCTGCCAGGTGGCGCACTGGCCAAAGCATAAGAGCATCTGCAAATCGGCGTTGATGAGAACTAATTGGCGTCCGTGTTGGGAAAACGAAAGCCGCATGCCCTCATTTGCAAAACCACGACCTCAGGGTAACCCGCATAATCCCTTCGGAGAGGGAAAATATTTATGGGGTAATGTTCCGGCCATCGATGTTATCAACTTGGTGCAAAATGAAGGCAGTGACTTTGCAGGGGATATCGCACTACTATTCGCTGGTGAGTTGTCAGATATACCTAGGAGAGTATAGGGCGTTGCGGCTTACAACTAAGCATCTGGTGATCTGCGCAACGTGGTCAAGACCATCGCCCAGATTCCTGAGGCCTTTAAACAACAAATCGAAGTAACTCTAAATGACCGGGAGTTTCACGTTGTTGCGCGAAATGCGATATTGCTTATCTTTAGCCTTACAGCGCCGGAGGAGACAACTGCCGAGACCCCCGGTGGTTTTAAGAGTGCTGAATCTTTGCTTCACCTGTGGTACTCCGCCTCCTTACCAAGTGATATTGTTTCCCAGTTAGTATCGCGCGTAAAGCCTCTGATTGCTGATGTCTGTGGACAAATCTCTCCCAAAGCTGCTGGAGCAATGGTGGAAAAGACTTGGTTCTTTTCGCAAGGCAGAAGCCTGCGTCTTGCTGTTAAGAAGGAGGACTGGTTTAGACTAGAGGCACTTTGCGATGTTCCTTCAGATCTAACACGGCAGAAAGCCCATGACATCCGGATCGCCATAACACTTGCTCCCGAGAGGCGAGACTACCGAGACCGATGGTATTTCAAAGACGCGACACCGTCCGTGCGTGTGTCGCAGCAGAAGTTCCGCGAGGATGGACTTCTCCTTCCATTCGGGCACAATAGAGTTGGTTTTGACATCCCAAATCCGTGAGTACTGTTATTGTCATTCATTGAAGGATTAGCTTACACTCGTGGAAATATGCTAGGACATTCTATTTGCCGCCCTTTGTCTGGCCAATGGACGACAAGGCAGACCCATTGGATGGTTGGCCGATACTAGAGGTTGTCCGAATACGGACACTAGCAAGGGAGGACCTATACGGTAAACTCCACATCTATCTCCAGGCTGTTTTCCAGAGATTCCTAGATCGCCTAGCAACGGTGAAAGTGGCCTTTGAGCTGCTCAACATAGATGCAATCCAACTTCCCCAGGCTCTTCAAGAACGCAAATATACTAGAATAGAGGTGGGGGATTTTACCCTTTGAGATTGCGATCCGTAGAGGCAAGCACTCTAATGCCATCTAGGTATCGAATATTACTGATGCTGGCTATGTGGGCACACGAGAAACGCTTCGGCTGTTGTCCCCGTTGCTGCAACCGCCACATGAAAATGCTCACGCCACTATTATCTCAACGTATCTGAATGCAATTATGGAAATGGTCAATCTAGGTGACGAGGAGGACAAAACACCAGACACAGATTTACTTATGAAATACCTACCTGAGATTGAGGTTTTCTCTCTGCTGCGACCAGAGAGCGCCGATAGCCTGAAAGTCTGGGATGCGCGAAAAACTGTGCTCGACAGAGACAAGTCTTTTGAAAGGTAAGCAGTGTGATTTGGATCAAGTACATCTCTACAAGAGCCATCTAACCCCATCCCTAGGTACACTAGGTTGTTTCAGTTTGATCGAATATGCGCCGATTTGAATGTTGCAATGAAGGGTCTGAACACGGTAGCTGAGGCATGGCCCACAAAGCCAAGGCTACGACTGGGACAGGAAGAGGCTCAGGACGAATTTAACATCCTCCTAGGCTCAAATTATTCTTGTGTTGAACGGTTTGTGGAATGGAGGCGGACGAAATAGCGTTCTCTTAACTTCTTTTCTTGCTTTCTTATAATATCAAAGAGTGATGGAAATTTCACAGAGCCAGTGCTTCTCGTCAGCCCATCTTTACGAGATCTTGCATGGTTACCTCGTATAGACGGGGGATGCAATCTTGATTCAAGTCAGGAACTCGTATTCCTGCTATTCTTAGAGACAATATTGCCGATCTTCATCCTTCATTCTATGCACCCCGTATCCAACGCGATACATTCCGGAATCAGGCTGGTGTCAGCGCTTTACCCAAGAACAAGACAAGTATAAAGATGCCCATTCCCTATGCTAGAAACCCATCCATCCACCCACACTACCTCTCCACAAAAACATAAAATCACCAAGACAACAAAATGAAACCCGTCACCCTCTGGGCCTTAGCCCTGACCCTAACCTCAACACCAGCAACCCTAGCCCAAACCCCCGAATGGCACGCCCACTACCGCATGACACCCTCCGAATACCAACAAACATTCGACCACTACACCTCCCTCGGCTACGTCCTCAACTCCGTCAGCGGCTACGAGCGCGCCAGCGAAGCAAACTACGCCGCTATCTTCGAACAAACAGACCGCGGCGCCTGGCGGTCTAACCACGGGATGACCTCGGCCGAGTACGTGGCCAAGAACGCCGGGTTCGAGGAGCAGGGATACCATGTTAGACAGGTGAATGGGTATAATGTTGACGGGGAGGCGGTTTATGCAGCGATTTGGGAAGTGGAGCCGGAGGAGGTTCATAAGCGGATTACGTACCACAATCTGACGGCGAGCGAGATGCAGGAGCGTGTCGATTGCTATATGAAAGAGGGGTACAGACCGAGCCATATCAGCGGCTATGAGATTGGGGGCAGTCCGTACTTTGCGGTTATTTTCGAGTATATTGCTGATGATGCGGCGTGGTGGGCTTGGGGGCAGCTGAGCTCGTCTGAGTATCAGGCCCGGTTTGATGAGTACCTTGCAGATGGGTATAGATTGAGAGATGTCTCGGGGTATTCGGTTGGCGATGATGTGTTTTTCGTTGGGATTTGGGACAATTCGACGGCTCCTGGGGCGTGGTCGGCGAGGCATGGTATGGATTCGTCGACGTTTCAGAGTGAATTTGATAAGTTTAAGGGAGAGGGATATGTGCTTGAGGTTTTGAGTGGTTATAGTACTGGGGCAGGGGATCGCTATGCGGCGCTTTGGGCTAAGGCTTGAAATCTGATCTAGCACAGCTTATTATTTGACTTGGAGGGTAATAGTGAGGGTCTAAATTTGTATATAGATATCATACTTCTCAAATTTCCTTGTCTTCAGTATATTTACTTCGGAAACTTTCTTCTCTTCCTGAATCCGGTCCTTAGAGAACAGTAATTCTGCCGCTGTAACATCAGTTCCAGTAGCTGAAAAGGCTTTATTAAATGAAGTTTACCCGGTATTTCAACATATCCCGGAGCTCTGACATCAAGCTTAAAGAGGACAAAGTTTCTTTGAAATTGAAATGGCGAATTCCTCCCAAGTCTGACTCTGGGTGCACTTGTTAGTTAGGGCACTGCCGATGCGGATGCACCACCCACCACGACGCAAACGAGAGGAGCCATGTCTGCCAAGTACTATTACGGAGACACGATGTATTGTTATTGTTGTACGGTGTAGGTAGGTCGATGGATGGGAATGAGATCATTATATACTAAGCGTTCGAGACCTGGTCAAGTGCGCGGATGCACAGCTAGCCCTAAGTGGCCACACAATCTACACTCGATATCATGGTCTTGAAGAGGGTAAGTATATATGACCACGGGATGTGCTGAACTAGTCGCAATAAACTAAATAACTACGTAGGTTTGATACAATATTTCCAAACGAGACCGAAATAAAGGTAGAATACTGACCACATCAAGCCCGAGCCCAAAAACTCAATCGCAAAACAGAAGACTATATGATATATGGCTCCAAATCGCAATCCTCCTCGATATCAAACCTCTCAACCTTCAAATCCAACTGTCCCACCCCGCTGTCTGCCGGTACATCCACAATGTCCGCGGATCTCACCCACCCCCCAAAGTCTTCAGCGCTTGATAAGTATAACCCAGCTGGCATGGACACGCTGCCTTCAACGCCTCGAACGGCTTCGATTTGAGGGATCCATGCCGTCCCTTCGACTTTGAAGCCGCCTTCATCGCTGTGGGCTACTGGATTTCCTTCTCCGAGTAATACTCGGGAAGATCGTATCTCTGAACCCATCAAGACATGCATTGTCCCTTTATGTTTGTCTTTATTGTTGTCTCCATTGGTAGTTGACGGCTCGGGGTCGGAGTGGAAGAAGCGCACTTCCCTTGTTGCAGCGGTGGCGGGAAGAAAGATCTTCTCCCGAGGAACGAGGACGGGTTCCTCCCCGTCGAGCGGTGGAAACAGCTTGATCTTGAAAACAGTAAGAGCCGTCTTACTCTGGGTAAAGTACAGCTCTGACGAAGTCCAGGTGAGGCTAAAGGGGAGTTGGGAGACCGGTAGAGAGTGAAAGAATCCAAGCTCGATCTTTGTTCTGTAGATTTGCGTGGGAGGCGCACGGGTGGTCTTTCGCATGGAAAGTCTGTGAGTCGTGACAAATAAGGAGAGCTGTAAAGGAATTTTTCGGTTGGTTTTAGAGGTGTTAGAGGACGTTTTGTCCCTCTTTCTATCCTTTGGTGGTTTCATTCGGGCCTCGAGGATGGCGATGTGGAGGTATTTACCGCATTGGGAGAAGTGACATTTTGTAAACACCTGACGAGCTGTGGAAATGTTAGAGAAACTGAATCAAGTGATACTGGCAGTAGACTCACTGAATGTGTTTGTTGGCCGAAGCTTCCTTCTAAACCAGGTCTTGTGCTCAAAGTCCGCAAACAACACGTTTCCTGGGCTCATCGGCCAGATTATTAGCGGTTGGAAAGGGTGTAGAACAGGGGCGGAGTCGTAGAGCATTAGGTGTAACGGCTTCGATAGCTGGAAAATGCATTTGAGCTCGGTCCCAGATATGCTGAATACCTTAAGAGATACCGCTGAGTCTCCTTTCTTAGTCTTCTTCCGGAAGAGCCGTCCATAGCGAGACTGGAGATGAAGTGTATTGCTACCGTCGGAGTCACCATCGGAGTCCGGAAATGGGACATAGGCATCGTCCCCGTCAGAATCATCATCCAAAAAGCCGCAAAGGAAACGAGCGTACGGCGTGGCTCCTAGACCAGCAGCTGAATCTGGCTCGGATCCGTCGTCGCTGGCTGAAGACGGCTCAGTCGAGTCACTATCAGAGTTGTTGGAGCTATCTACGTAGCCTCTAAAGACTGCGATGGCATTTTCGTCGTCGATTGCATCCTCAATCTCGGTTGAAGCCTCGCTCCAAGTCTCATCACCAGAGGTCCAATCTAACCCGGTTCCGGTTGTTGATGACGATGATGGATCACTTTCGCTAGATTCTGATGAGCGTTCATCCTTGCCGGCTATGTTGGAGTCGTCGCTCTCCCAGCCGTTATCGAAAAGCTTTACCACATCATTCACTGGATCGTTGATGGTGTCCTCGAAGTCCTTCTCACTGGGAACAGGTGCCCTCCGCCGACTTGCCACTATCACGTACTTACCCTGACACAGGAATTCCTCGAAGTATGGCGGAAACCGTTTCTTTTGATCGTCATTAACATCCAGTTTCTGAAACAAGCCGTTGTCATCTCGTACGTGCAACTGGGAGCCGATACGAAGTCCACGGGCATCGTAGTCAAATGCAATTGCCTTTGCTCTGCCCACTGTTACATTGATATCGTTTTTGAAATAGAGGTTCCAGTTTGCTTGTTCCTCGTCTACCTCGAGTCTTTGCCTTCTTTGTAACCTTGGCTTCCCAAACTCATCAAGACGCCAGGTTTCGCAAACGAAGGAGACAATGGAAGAATGGTGACATCTGGAAACAAACTGGATCAGATAAACAACGTGACCACAAGCGGAGTAACCTTCGTAACAGCGTTCGGCTGTCCGTATACCATCCTTATCGCCTGTGCTTAGAGCGAAACTAGGATATCTGCTCCGCATGCTGGACATGAAGTTGCTTGCTCCCAAGGCACCAAAAAGACACCGATCAATTTGACCTGCGTATCGAGCCATCTCACAATCGCAGCATCCGCATGCCAAAAGATAAGACCACTCATGCAGGAAGACTCGGTAATCCTGAGAGAAGTGCAGCTTTGGATTCTGAGCTGCCATCCTGACGAACCAATTTGGAAGAGCTCTCTTCAGAAACCTCGAACTCTCTGATCTTCCTATCATGGTGAAAACGCTAAACTGGCTGTCAACATAGAGGTGCTGTACCTGGAGTAACGTTTGGAAATTGGAAGACTCCAGAAAGGCGGAGATTCTCTCTGCAAGGTCGGTAGATGGGGAAACGCCCTCGAGGTGATAGTACCAGTACTTGGCTGAGTATCTCAGAAACGCATCTCTGTCTGGGGAGTCCCCACACGCCATCCGCCATTCACTGTCGAATTTCTCGAGGAGACTGCTATATCGAGGCTGCGATAGATACAGAAGGCATAGTTCTGCCAATGTTGAGGGCCCAATAGACACATCTTCCACATCGTCCTCGCTTTCACTCAGAACATGGGGATTCTTCTTGACAAATTCCTTCACAGTGGAATGGAACAACCGACAACGCTTTTCAGCGCCATCGGACACATTTTCTTCCACTATCAAAGGGCATATCAAGTTCTGTATCAATTTCAAACGTGGCCTCCTCCTATCGATGTCACTCTTGGAAGATGCGTTGGGGTTTCTGATCACCCCGATGGCATCCCTGAGCTCACTCACAGACACCAGACGCCGAGAAAAGCACACAATAGAAAAGATTTTGCTGTGTTTTATTAGTACTAATCATATAACCAGAGAATCTTCAGAGAGCTTACCTCGCCAAGTTTCGATTCGAGATTGGAATCCGTTTGAACTGCCGACGGTAGTATTCGTTGAGATCCTTCGGTAGGGAATGCTCAATGAGCCACTCGATGTCTGCGATACTCTCGGCTTCTTCACTGATACTGTGAATGATATAGTGAGCCCAGAGGAAGTTACCTCTTGCCTTCTCCTTCAAGAGCTCAAACCAGTGCTCCCTTTCCTCTGCTGTGGTGTCAATGTCCTCTAACTCTTGCTCCAATTCTCGCATGCCGTTTTCGAAAAGGAGTCGAATGTCTCTTTCGTTCTGGTCCACGACGTGTATTCTCCGATAATGCTCCATTGTTTTTAGGATCGCATTATGAGCTTGACTGGATAGCCAGAGCCTCACGGATTTCTCCGAGTTAAGGGTAACAAGGGTGATCAGCATTTGTAGGGTTTGTCGGGCTGTCAGCCACCTCTGCTCGGAGAGCTCTTCGTCTAGTCCGTCGATAAATAAGAACGTTGTGGGAAGACTCGGAGAGGATGTGATTGCTCTTAGCATATCCATTATGTTATTCACAGAAGCGCCCAGTGTTTCAGTGATGGAGAGGACCGAGTCCGGTACATCCTGTGTGCATTGTCTGAGGCTTTCAAGCAGCTGACCAGTCATAACTCGCAGTAAATCAATAGCTGAGCTTTCCTGGTCAAACCGAAAGAAGTGGAATGCGATCGCAGCAGAAGGATGAGTATCTTGAATGTGTTGGATGACCCGGGAGCAAAGCATCGACTTGCCCGTTCCAGGACCACCACTGATCCAAATGATAGGAGATCCGGGGGTTTTCCCTGCCCATTCTTGAAACTCGGCGGTTTCAAAAATCCATTCTGAAGTGCCAGGTACGCGACTCGCCCTGTTACTGTCGTGGCGACGATGGTTCGCTTCGAGTGTATCCTGGAAGGTGCCTCGGACGCTTAGCCATTGCTTTACACGGTCGTATCGCTGGACTGCAAGTGGTTAGTAGTGGGTGACACCACTAGTTTAGGGAAGCTTGCCTTTTCGATCCTCTTCGTCCTGTATCCGATGGTGTGCGTTCGCATCCCGTTCTGTCTGCGCTCGACCTTTCTCTAACATATCGGCGCGGTCTCTTATCTCCTCAGCGTCTTTCTTTAGGTCAAGAATGACCGAGTCCATCTTATTGGTGCTGAACGGTGTAGCCGACTTCAAAAATAGGTTGAACGCTGCATTATGAACTCGTTTAGCTATATCGCAGAGGTTGGGGGGGTGTTTTGGCTTACTATTTCGTTCGCACTCCTTGCGTACCCGGGTCCAGAAACGCAAGACATTAATATACGAGTGACAGAGCAAGCTTTGCATGGAAGCATCTTTGTACAGGTCATCAAAGTAGTTGATGCGTTCTAGATGAAAGGTGAGATCTTGGAGCTGTTGCTTGATTGTTTCAAAAAGACTTGAGAAGCGATCTGCGCACTGGATCCCAATCAGCCCAGAACCTCTAACCAGAAGGTAAGGTGATAGATATAGTTCCTACATCGAAGACAATTTTGAGAGCTCCCCAGATGAGACCAGCAGCGAATGGGCTTGCCTGACACATGGTATCGATTATTCCATAGTACTCTCGGATGGCCGTCACCATCGGTTTGACGATACGGTTGAAGATGCGCACTGATGTTTTCCGTGACATTTTGTTCTCTGTTTCTTCAACAAATGATTGAATCCATCCGGGGTCGACTTGGCCTGATGTCGTCAAGCCGTCGAAAATCATTCTTTTCGTGTTTTTCTTGTCTGGTAATGAGGTGAGATATTCTGTGAAGGCTTTCTCAAAAGTGGTAGGCCTTGAGGGATTGTCAGTGGGTAGCAATAGTGTAGGGTTCATGTTCTTACACATTGCTGCTACTCGATAAGGGATATTTCTCCATTTTTGGTATCTTCAGGTCAGAGATTTTGGTCTAGAGATGTTTAGTCTAGAGATGTTTAGTCTAGAGATAAGAGAATCAGGATGTTGCCAGGTGGACGAGCTGAGAATGACGCGGCGCGGGGTTGAGATGGCCAACACATTGAGCTTCAGGGGATTTCATTTGTCTCTCTAGTGTGACAGCATGCAGTCCTTGTCAGCAGACGAGGTTGGACTGTTGCCGCCAAAGGCTGGCAGGGATCTCGACCTATTTAGTTGCTCACCTGCTGGGATTCAAATCCCCCTCTTTTCTCCTCCACGCAAGATGGCAGACAAAAACCCAAAGGTCAACGGGGAGGAAGAGGACAAGGGTGCGAAGAAGCGGATTGCACGTTATGATGAATAGTCAGTATTAACTTCTAATTGCGTAGGATCACTTGCTGACAACTGAATCCTCGATCATCAGCTATGATTAGTAGGTTCTTTATCCGGAATCGTCTCGTTGTCGCTCCCTTGCTAAGAAGTCTAGTCGCTCCAATGACTGGAAACTCAAGAAAACAGCCAAGAAAGAGAAGCAGAAGAACGTCAAAGGCGCTGTTCTCGTTGTACGGCGCCTCATCGACTTCAAAGGGCGGTATAGTAGGACAGAGATCGACATCAAAAGCTCTGTCCTAGTGGAGGTGTTGCGGGAATTGAACCCAGGGGTGGAAAGTTTGGTGGAGGAAGAACCCCCAACAGCAAGTGCTCGAGGTCGCTGGTTCTGCACTCTCGCTAACTCGAAGAAGGCCAGTCCGGTTTTGTTTTACCACTCTCGATTCGGATTGAAATCGTCTCTTGAAACTGAGGAAACCAAGGAGCAGCCAAATGAGGTTCTCGTTGATGGCTTGTCTGTTGCATTAACATACATCGAAGAAGATCATGCGCATACCATCGCTAGCATGGACTCGCTGCTCAGCAGGGATGAAATATCATGGGAATATATCTGGGCGCTATTCATCCCCCAAACCCTCGTCTACCACTATCATCGGCTGACCCAGCAGGACCAGATTCTGCGCTTTTGCGAGGCTGAGAAGCGGCTACGAAAGACGGGGGTTTGGTATTGGCAAATCAGGTGCGATGTTATTGTATCCAACGGGGTGAAACTGGGATTCACAAAAGTCGACCATTTTTCAATCGATGAATTTCCAGGTGCCCGTAAAATCTATGACCTACCGATATTCCCATTGGATTTTGTTAGAAATAAGTCCGCGGTTTATAAACATGCTGTGGAAAGAGGGAAAAGATACTGCGAGATCAGCGGCGAGAGTTACTTGGAGTGTGATGGGCCAGCGATGCGAGAAATACTCAACAAGGAGCTTGAACCCAAGCAATTTACCTTCTCAGTAAGTCTGTCTTAAGTACTTCATCTCGAAGGCGTCTAGTAATATGAACACAGTCATTTGGAAGGGCGATGGTAGATGCTAAGGCTTTCAAAACCTTTGAGCCCAATGCCACATACAATTACGATGTCTACAAGCAACTCCAGACAGGAACCCCCGAGAATGACGACGATTTTGCTATTTGCAGTCCCATCGTGGTTGGTTTCAGCTTTGGAGCTAAACTTTGGGGTAAGATTTGTCGGTCTTCTTCCACGCTCCTCTAACCAGAGTCTACCAGGTGGCCTGGGTATGGATTATTGCCGTCCCATCAAATGGGGACATGACACCTTCGAATTGCTGGTCCTTGACCCAATCAAAAAGAAACTCGTCCACGCTCTAGTCACCCAGCACACGAACCGGGGTGATCACTTTGATGACATTGTCGCTGGCAAGGGAAAGGGGCTGATTGGGCTGCTCAGCGGCGGTCCAGGCTGTGGAAAGACGTTGACAGCTGAAGCCGTGTCCGAAGAGACTCGGCGTCCGCTCTATTCCGTCAGTGCCGGAGAGCTTGGAACAAACCCTGCCGATGTGGACAAGCGCCTGACGCTCATTCTCGAGCTCTCTCAAAGATGGAACGCCATTCTCCTCTTCGACGAAGCTGATGTCTTTCTCCAAGCTCGCAATGACACCGACGTAGTGCGGAACGCGCTTGTTTCCATCTTCCTACGGCAGCTAGAATACTACAAAGGGATTATGATTCTCACGACTAACAGAATCGGGATTTTCGACCCTGCCTTTGAAAGTATGTCTCATTCACATCGGGGGTGGCTGGACTACAGAAGCTGACACGAGTACAGGTCGAATCCACTTTAGTTTCTTCTATCCCGATCTAGATTTCCTGTCCAGGAGAAAGATCTGGAAAACATTTCTGACACGGCGTCTACACGAGACAAGCGCGGCGCCTATCTGCGTGGATGACAGCCAGCTCGACCAACTGGCGAGAACAGCCCTTAATGGCCGTCAAATCAAGAACCTGGTTAGCTGTGCTCAGTCCCTGGCTTTTGACGAAGGCGATGTTTTGGAAATGCGACATTTTCAATCTGCTCTTGCTGTTGCATCTGACTGGTCAATGGCGGTTCAGAAGGTGGCTGTGCCAGTTAGTGGAACTCAGTAACTCATTATGACTCTTTTGATTTTTTCGATTCTCTTGAACTTGAATATCTCGTGTTTACTGCGAGATACACGCAGAAGTAGTCAAAGATTGCCTATGGGACGGTTTGGCCTGCCAGTCCTTGATAGATTCCCCATTCTCGTTGGGCTTCCAGCTATATCACAAGAGCTCCTGATGTCCAGATACACAAGCCAATTACCTCTTTGGTTATCGCCATCAAGTCTTCCAGAATGGAAGGTTTAACCATAATAACCTAGCATATCCATTTGAGGATCTATGACCATCTTTTACCCCAATTTTCCAACATGCCTCTGCAACGCTATCCAACAATCTACAGAGTTGTATATACCAAAGGAGCTAACCTGAACTAGGAAAACAATCTGAAGGATTCGGGGCCAGAAAATGGACCTACAGACAAAAGAAGGATAGTTGGAGTGTTGATCATCCATGGGGTTAACTCCAGAGTACTCCATACTCAGTACTGTAGCCACGCCAGCAGTTGTCCAAAAGACGATCATTTCGAATTGCAAATGTCATACCTAAAAATAGTGAAATAGAAGATCACCTGTATCCTGCTGTAGTATATCTCTTTATCGTTTGCAAGTTCAACCAGCCATCATCATCATGCCAGAGTCCAAACCATTATTCTTGACTTCCTGTCCCTACCCTCAAAGGTAGTGTGTTTATCCACCCCCCTGCCCCAGGTAGCTCTTAGAGAGGAATGCCATATTTCTCACGCACGCTGAAGCTAAAATATGTATAGTTGAATCAATAAATAAACAGCGTCGGGTCCTCCCTCCACTGCACTCCACTCAGCTCTCAATGCCATCCCCAGGCAAGAACCAACGCCCGGAAACAGACTACGAGCGCTGGGTCGCCGAAAACAAGAATCAAGAGTTCGAACCAGGAGATCCGCCGCTATACGACGCAGATGAAGAAGACAGTCCGGTTCTATTCCAAGAAGAGCAACAGTTCGACGCTTCTCATGGGGTTTTCATCACTCCGCACCGAAGTCAACATACCTCGTGGTTCTTTGGAGGGCCCCGGGATGGCTCTTGCTATGGCAGATGGAGTAGTATTAGTAGCCTGGTGATGGTGCTGTTTATGGTTGTTGTTATACGGACGAGAAGGGGGGCCCGCGTGTGGTGGTATATTCGGAATCGTCTTTTCTCTCGATAGGAGGAGAGGAATTGCATTAGATAAGAATACAATATCCATTTCAATAACCCGCTATACATAAACAGTCTATAATGAGAATCCTAATCACGATTGGCAAAAAAAGTCTTCATCTCTGCTGTGATATTGGCAACGTACCCATCCAAAACCTCATTGCCCATTGCGACCCACCACTTCTGATGCACAGACTTCAACCCGTCTTCATAATCCGACAATCCCGCCCCTTTCTT
The DNA here is from genome assembly GCA_027569065.1 of Aspergillus cavernicola. Classification (NCBI taxonomy): domain Eukaryota; kingdom Fungi; phylum Ascomycota; class Eurotiomycetes; order Eurotiales; family Aspergillaceae; genus Aspergillus; species Aspergillus cavernicola. The sequence continues at coordinate 46,203 of JAPDEK010000018.1, forward strand.
ATTCCACTTGCGTCCAATGTCCTTCCACGGCATCCGGCCATCAACGCGGTGGGCACAGTTCAGCAGATTCTGCTCGGGGTAGTTCGGATCAAAGGCACTAGGCTGATCGAGGAGTCTCAGGTAGTACTCGAACATCTTTTCTGATGGGGCGAGGATGAGAAACCCCGCGTTCATGTAGTTATCCTTGACGTAGAAATCGGTTCCCTCGCCGGGTGTTGGGGGGAGGTTATGCTCTACCCAGGAATCGTGGATTCCGGCGATCAGGTAGGTTGATGGGAGTTCTTCTTCTTTTTTTCCCTCTTCGTTTCCCTTTGATGAGTGTGACGGATTGGTTTGTTGAATGGCAGTACTAGGGTCTGTGAAAATCCCATCGATAGGCTTGAATAACATCGAGTCCGCATCAACAAACGCAATCTTGTCATATTCCGTCATATTCCATGTATTCAATTTCGCCAGAACCCCTCCCCATCGCTCCCACTTCGGATGGACCCATCCCCGGGTAATGCTCTCGACTGGGACCACAGTAGCACCGTCTTGGGCGAGGACAGTGCGCTGCTCCTGCGGGATATTCTCCGTGACCAGCACGAGCAGAGGGATATCGTCAGCGCTTCGAGTATCGGGGCTATGCAGGAGTTGGTATGTGAGTAGGCGGGCGGCCATAAAGTAAGGGTCCTCGAGGCTCGACTCGACATCACCTTCGCCGGTTAGGATTGTCGCAAAAGCGTATTTAGATGGGGTTGCGGGGGCTGGAGACGTCATGATCGACTCGGATGGGGAAATCGACCATGGTTTCGGACCGAAGATGAGTATGGCCCATATTGATATCAAGCCGCACGCGGATATCAAGAGAACTCTTATTGATCGTGGTGAAGGGTGGCAGGCTGAAGCCGTGGGCATTTTGGAATTTGGAGGTCCTCTTCGAGGATCGTAAAGGGGGAGGGTGAGATTTGGAGAGAAAACAGAGCCAAGTTTCTTTGTTCGATTTCTTCGTGGCGAAAAGGGAAGCGACTCGGTTGACTGGAGAGATTGATACATTGACAGGGGATCAAGCCTAATTAGGTATGTCTTGCTGACACTTTCCTAAATTAGAAGTAGTGTTAAGGCTGAGCCCCTGTCAACGTATCGATCCTCCTAGTCACCTCTAGCGAATGGAGTCAGCCTCGGACTCGGACTCGGAGTCCGGCCCATCCTATAGTTCCAGTAGATCCTAGAGGCTCAATCATGGATTCATGGATCCATCCGCCGGCCCCCAACTTGAGCGGACCCTATTACCCCTAATGCGAGCTCTGCGGGAGGGATGAGCTGTGTACACCCTATCAGTATTAGTATCTAGTATCGTGATTGGTAAGACAGAAATATAAGTTGTTCATGATTGAACGAGTGCATATGCGGACAAGCAGCATATTTACAAGGTCGAGGTCAAATTAAACGGACCCCTGGTGTTGACATAGTCGTGACATAGTCGTGACATAGTAGCGACATAGTCGTGACAGCGGTTTACAGATTTCTCTAGTATATGATTAGTGGCCCCTTATTGGCTAGCCTTTTATGGAGAACAACACATGCTGAGCGTCACTAATTACACTAGCTTTTAAGGGGTCAACTTATAGACGAGCAGCTCGTGGGGGTCGTGTGATCAAAGTCTAGAGACTTTGTTCACTAAGACTACGTGACGCGTCCGGCACGAACCGTTTCTGGGGATCCCCAAATGATCTACCTTGATTGGAAAGTGTGTCCACGTCTTACCTCCGCCAAGGCGGTGCTGTTGGCTAGTAACTGATTTGGTTTTTGTTTGTGCTCCTTTCTTCGCTGACAGATCCTGGCTGACGCCGATCTTTCATCTGCCAAGGCATGAGTGTCAGTTGGTACTCTGGTCCTGGACTTCTCACGTTGACGATGTCGTCGGGACTCAGGGAGTACCTAATATCATTCCGCCCAAGACTCAATTTCCAAGTTGCTCAGCCACAGTATAGCCATCAGACCAATTATACTAGATTCTCTTCACACATTACTAACATATGGAATTAGATATTGGCGAGTATATCCGAAGAATTCCTATTAGCGCTAGGGTTCTATTCCACATAGAAACAGCTAACTAGCCACAATCGGATGACATTTGGCCAGGCAGCATATAGCCCTCACAAATGTCGGAAATACATGTATAACAATCATTCTCCTCCTAATTCTGAACAAAAGGAAGGTACTTACTGTTACTCAACATCGTCTTAACCTAATCAGGCAACAAGTCTCCCATTGGTCGAGGGGCGGATTGACAGCATGACGGTCCTTATAACCCTGATATCACTCAACCGAAACAGGCAGTGAGTCTCTCACTGGAGGGTGGTTCCGATCATGGGCTGCGAGGAGAAATATGTCTCATGGGCCACCATGCTACGTAGATATGGCCCTCAGAAAAACATAAATAACCTCGTTATTCTTGACCAGAAGACTCCCATCTACAGCTTTTTTATTTCTCAATTATCTCTCTCTCCCATACTTGATAAAATACAGGCAGCATGGCGACCACAACCCATCCCGACTTCACTGACATGACTGAAGCCCTTGAGGTCGCAGAGGCGTTTGCGTCTGGAATCCGTGGGAAGACAGTTATAGTGACTGGTGTCAACCGCGGTGGTATCGGTTTCTCGACCTCGCAAGCCTTCGTAAGCCCCCCTCCCCTCCCCCCCCCCCCACAAAAGGTCCCCTTATCATACACCTTGCCCATATTAATTATTCTCAGGCCTCCCAATCGCCCTCCCTTCTCATCATTACCGGTCGCAACCCCGTCAAAATCCAAGAGTCCACCGACGCCCTCAGAGCCGAGTTCCCTAACGTGAACTACCGTGGTCTCACAGTTGACCTTTCCATCCAGCAATCAGTCCGCGACGCAGCCGCAGAGGTCATGAGCTGGACCGACGTGCCCACAATCAATATTGTCGTCAACAGCGCCGGCATAATGGGCATCCAAGAACGCACATTAAGCAAGGATGGCATCGAGCTACACTTTGCAACAAACCACCTGGGACACTGGCTCCTCGCATGTCTAATCATGCCGAAGTTGATCAAAGCGACTGAAAGCAACCCGAAGGGCGCCACGCGCATTGTCAATGTAAGCGCTGCATCGCCCCAGGTCTCGGGGATGCGCTGGAGTGATATCAACTTCGAGAAGAAGAACAAGGATTTGCCAAAGGACGAACAGCCTGATTATGAGTGGTTTGCGATGTGCGGATGCCCGGATATCGAGGACGTCTCTTTTGTTCCTCTTGACGGCTACAACCGCAGCAAGGTTGCGAATGTGCTCTTTGGCATCGCCGCGAACAGGCGGTTGTACGGCAAGTACGGAATCTTGACCCTATCCTTACACCCGGGAATCATCGAGACCGAGCTAGGCCGGAACATGAGTTTGAAGGATCTGGAAGCATTCGCGGAGTTGAGGAAGAGTGTGTTCAAACCGAGGACGTTGGGCGCCGGGGCATCGACGAGTTTGGTCGCTGCTTTGGACCCAAAACTGGCTCAAGGTGTTGGGGAAAGCAGAAAGGACAGCGAGAATTGGGGGTCTTATTTGGATAATTGTCAGATAAGTGGTAGAGCTCATCCTCTCGCAGTGTCTAGTAAAGAGGCTGAGAGGCTCTGGGACGTCTCTGAGAAGTTGGTTGGACAGGCTTTCGCATGGTGAGCATTTGACGTGACTTCAAGGGGTTTGAAATGAGGGAAACGGAACGTATCGGTGTATTTCTCATTCAGGACTGGGTATCTAGCTAGCTGTGTAGTACTTGGTTCCGTAGCTCATGACCAGGTTGGTCATGTAGAGCATATCCATGGGAATTTGATTATTTGACAAGCCAGGCTTGAATTTCACTCCTGCTACTACTACTACTACTACTACTACTACTACTAGTAGTAGTAGTAGTAGTAGTATAGGTAAAACAAGATATAATATAAACTCTAGTGTATAGGTCTGAAAATAATTGACAAGTGTAGAGTAATAGCAGAAGTCAATACATATCTAGGAGAGTAAATACCCCTGAGCGAAAGTCTCAGACCGTTTCGTCTAGTGGTAAGAAGGATCCTCTATTTTTCAGCTGTTACCTTCTGATTTTCAACCAAGAAAATTACGTACATAGCCATTTATATGCATTTTCACATCAGAACCCCCGATATCATGCAGATCCGCAATCTTCACAAAAACCTTGATGACCTCCAGCTTCCTCACAATAAAACATTGGTTCGCATGTACCCTTCACTCCTCCTTACAATGATCGTTCGTCCTTAACTCTGCAACATCTAAACACTCCCTTGTCACTGTCGGATCCCTTTTGGAATAAGCCTCACCTTGAAATCCTTCGGTATAGCCACTAAAGCCGTCTTAAACTGATTATACTCCACGTAATCCGTGTTTGGCGGTTGCTCTTTACTAGCTACAATCTTATAGGTCGAGAGCAACCGTACAAGAGCTGTATAAGTAGCCGCGAAGCAATGAACTGTCCCGAACAAGAACATGATCCAGCGCCAAGCCTGAGATAAGTGAGGCCCTGCGTTTAGCCACCGTTCAGGGTTGAATTTGCCGCCGGTTATGCCGAAGTGGTCCACGTCTGACACGAGTCTTAGTATTAGTAAAGTGGACAGATTGTTAGTGAAGGGGAGAGGGGAAAGCGGAGGTACCGTGGTTCCCAGCTTGCGTGTTAATAAGGATCATAGTCTTAGGGGGAATAACAGCACTGTTCTAGTTAACTTCAGTCACTGTCTTTCGGGGAAAATTCATCGAGCTAACGGTGTAGTACCGTCCAGCCTCTTTAATGATGGCATTGATGTAGGGCGCCTTCCCCCTGCTTACAGAAGCTCTCCATGCATCACGGATATCCAGGTAATAGTGTTTAATATCCTCATAGGCCCTGTCTTGCTATAGTTGGCCTTCAGGAGTAGAGAGTAATCTAATGGCTGAGGTCAAAGTAATAGCCGCGGAGATATAGGGTTTATTAGTTTATTTCTTAGTTATTTCATGGACTTGATTAAGGAGTAGGACAAGGTATTTGTCCCTTCGCTCGCGGAGGTTCTTGGACTGTGCGTTCTTCTCAGTGTTTGGTGTGTACTAGAGGAGAGGAATATAATCCACGATTATCAGATGCACTGCGCAGGAGGGAAATTTCGGACCTGACATGGAGAATCTCACACCCATTATACATATCCATCTATTTAAAAAAAAAAAAAAAAAACATAATTTAAATCATGTCGGTTGACTCGTGATACTATGATGAAGCTGTATGGCAGCGGAATGCGCGTCGGACAGCCCGACAGAAACAAGGGTGATGAGTGCTTCTCCAAATCCTCGGGAATGATGTTAAACCCCGGCATCCATGGCCAATCATTACTCCACAATTGATAAGTCTATCTCGCGTTGTTAATAGAGGAGAGGGATGAGGGGCACCTCAGTTTCTCGAGAACCCTCCGCACCATGTTTTGGATCTGTATAGCTGACAGAAATTTCCTGCAAAAATAGTCTAGGATTTCCATGGCCAACTCCAAGTGCTCAATCGGCTTTGTCCGCTCAAGGACATACTTCCTATAATCAGATAATACAAGCATATCTCTAGTAGCCAGCGTACTAGTTATCAAGACCGCGCGCCCCCGATACCCTCCTCACACTTGTTGGGCCTCGTTTCGATACATCATGCGATCCCTCATTCCAACCACATTTCAAGTCTCCTGCAAAAAGTCGGCAATCCTTCTCTCCATCCACCTGTTGTCCTCTGAGTTACATCCACTTCCGGCAAGATGGCCCCAAACGGACGGAATAACAGCGAGATGGCCATGCGGGAGATGCGTCGCCTCTCTCTCACTAACCTCTTTTTTGAAGTACTGATCAGTGAGGCACGGCATCAAAAGAATTCTGGTCTTGAATTCTGCCAGAGCCTCTTCTAGCGACAGGTTCTCCCCACGCAAATTCACGGCCACACGGACGTCCCCTCTTTGCCACATATCCAACATCACCAGCAGATCTTCAGGATGCCAATCCTCGTATCTTTTCCTCCCCACATCATCTGCCCAAGCTTGACGATTGGCATAACCTTGCGCTTGGAATAGTTCTTGCTCGAACCACTCTGCGCTCGTCAACCAAGCTGAATACGCTGTTCCAAACGCGTGCAGCCCACGCAGCGGCACCTGGCCTTGTATGCGAGAACTTCCGTCCACATAATCCGCCGAATTTACTAGTGCTGCCTTGGGTCCCTCGAGGAACTGGATATTATGTAGACTGGTTCGAGCGGAGGAACAAATGATCACTGCGTTGCCCACCATCATCGGATGCATAGCGATCCAATGATAAGCACATTGCCCGCCCATGGAGAAACCCAGCACAGTATCTAAGTGATCTAGACCTAGGTGCATTGTCACCAGAGCGTGTTGTGCCCGTACGCAATCTCGGTAATCCAGGCGCTTTGGGAAGTTGGGAGTGTTGGACGGACTCGAGGACTCGCCATTTCCGAACAGGGCCACGACGATGACCTTGTAATCGTACAAAGCTCCTGTGCAGAAGTTGAGAGTAGTGCTAATTCGGCCACGGAAACAGGTCGGTATTAACGCTGTTTTTGCTGCTTTGGGGTTGAAGATTTGGTATGCGAGTCGGACACTTGGCAGCGTCGTTCCCTGTGTGAACGTGAAATTCTTCAAATCATAGAACTGTATGTCTGTATTGCTGGAAGACATACTCGCTCTGATCATCCAAAAATCATTGCATTGTTTCTGGATTCCTTATATATATCCGCATCATTCTGCTATCGGACGCTCCGAAAGACCAAGCCCAATTCCTGCAACTAACAAATCTTCCCCCCACATAGCGTAAATCCAGTCTACGGCAAGAGACCTGATACGAAACACCGCCTAAAAATTCGCCGTCGCTTTAATCTCAACCAGGAACCTCGGATCAGGCAACTCGCACACTCCGATTGTTGCGCGTGTTGGAGCGCTCGCCCGTTCTATGGTCTCCGAACCGCGACCTGGCAAGTCATGACTACTGTGATATCTACGGTCATGCCGGCGCCACCATACAACTTCAATGCGCCGCAGATCGGACTTCTATCCCTAGCCACATTTGTGGGAACAACACTCGGTAGCCTCCTATTCGGCCCGTTAAGTGATCAGCTTATCCTGCGCCTAGTAAGGCGCAATGGAGGTATTTACAAGCCCAAAATGCGGCTCTGAATCATGTTGGTTTTCTTCCCTATGCTTCTGGATAGTATTCTACTGTTCGGGTACAGCCTCGAGAATGGGAATCATTGGGGGCGTGTTGCCGCGGCTTTGGTTATATATCGGTTTAGCATGGGGCCCGCGGGGAGTGCTTCGCTGACATATTTGACTGATTCTTATACCGATGTGAGTAATACTATCCATTATGTTGAGGCGAAAATGAAGATGAACAGAACAGCTGACCTGATACCATACGACCTGCAGATTGTGAGTGACACCTTTGTGGGTGTGACCTTCGTTAGGAATGGGATTGCAACAGCTTTCATTTTCGCCGTTACTCCATGGACACGTGCGGTTGGATTTGTGAATATGTTTCTCACGTTAGGGATGATTACACTTGCAGTTGTCTTGTTCGGGTCCCTAGGTTTCCTGTACTACGGGCAGAGGATGCGAGCTATGACGGCAAGTAGATATCATCATTATTCAGCGTTGCAGTCTCGGGCCAGGGGACTTTAACGGCTCTATTGATTTTGAAGGTGCTTATTTCTGTTGTATCGGCATCGAACGACCATATCTAGCAGATTGGTTAATGCCAGGCCCACCGCTTAAAGGTACAAATATAGACACTAGCAGTTCTATTCAGAAAAACGCAGCAATTTGGTTCCTCCCACAGCAAAAGAGCTTAGTGAGCACCAGGCAGACAAGACTGACCGCGTAGCTCACCGCGGTAAATGCGATTAAGCCCCAATATTCTCCATTACAGCGGTTCAGGATTTCTCCGGCAATCGGGAAGGATGTCAAACAGCTAGTAGCGTCAGTGATACTGATACTATATATATTGCAGTAGAATATGAAGCAGATATGGGGGAAAAAACCAACCTAATACTAACGATAGCATACGCTGTCGCATAATACCGGCCATACGCTTCAATTTTGCACAACTGCCCAACACAAACCGGCGCCAGGCTAACGTTACTCCCACTGGCGAACCCGAAAAGCACAGCGAAGGCTATCATTATGGGCGCACTGGATCCGGCCAGCATCCATAGAGCGAGGACAGAAAGCAAACAACCGAAGATAGAGATAATCAGCGTGTTGAAACGACCAATCCGGTCAGCGCAGTAACCAGGGATCCAGCGACCAAAAACAGCCCCAACATTTACCAATGATAGAAGGAGGTATGCGAATTGAGACGAAGCACCATGGGACAAGGCATAGGACACTAGATATGCAATGGGTGTGAATAATCCCCATTCCATGAAGAATATCCCCATACTAGCTAGCATGAGTCTGACATCACGAAAGGCGGAAAAATCGAGAAGAACTGCCCCGACGGGTGTTTTCTTTGTCTGAGTTCGTGGTCGAATCAAGATGATAGCGGGTATGAAAGCTATTAGGTCAATCAGGGCAATTGAGCGCGTTGCCCATGCAAAACCGACTTTCGATACCAGAGCTTGAAATACTAGCGGGAAGATCACTCCACCAACAGACGCCCCCGATGATGCGACACCCGTGGCAAAGGCCCTTCGACGGTTGAAGTAATGCGCAACGATGGATATAGCCGGATTAAAAGCAAGTGACAAGCTGACTCCGAGGAGACCGAAAACAAGCATAAAATGCCAGTATGCGGTGCAAAATCCCAACAGCACAAGAAATACGGTCGTCCCAACGGCTCCGCCGAGAACGAGGATGCGAGGGCCTTTAGTGTCGAAGATAGGTCCGACCTGGATGCCGCAGAAGAAGGCAAAAAATGTGTAGAGACCGAAAATCCAACCAACTTGGCCGGCGGAATAGTCCTGCAGTTGATGTTCTTTCATGTAGGCCTCAAAGATTCCCACGCTATTCATTATTCCCATCGTGCCAAAGGTGGCCATCCAACCCCCTAGTACGACGCTCCAGGCGGCCCAGCCACCTTCAGGGTATGTTGTGAGATTATCGCTGTCTTGAACCTCGTCTTTGTGTGTCTTGGAGTTTATTCTAGTGCAGGGATCCGCTGCATTCTCGTAGGATGGGGGGATATTGTAGGATTCTGGATCTTTGGTTGTGTGATTCATTGTCGGCAACGACCCTTCGTTCTAGAGATAGTATTGTTCCAGAGCGATGCAAGGATTGTCCGGCAACATGCCTACAAGGACTTGAGGACTTTAAAAGAGTGACAAGCAGTGATGCCAAGCAAATATTTAATAATAGTCGGACAACCCGATGCGGTGGATAGTTTATTATTACGCAAAAGCAAGCCGACAAAACTCTATAGAATCCAAGTCCGCCATTCCTGCATAAGTTTCAGACTAACATTGCTCGCCACATGTGCATCGCAAACGCTAAGCTCTAGCTTAACGGGTCTCTTCAGGCGTCAAGGTAGCAGCGGTCTTCTGGTCCTTCTTCTTGGTTATGACCACGGTGACACCAAGGGTTTCTTCCAGATATTTACTGATTGGAATCCAGTCCAGTTCATCATCAATCTCCTCAAGAGATCTACCCTTCGTTTCTACCCAGTAAAACAACACAAACAGAAATTGCCGGACATCCCATGCACCGTTAACCATGTAGATCTTCCACCATATGGCCTGTAACGCGATTAGGAAGGCATAAACCATGATAAGGCCACGAAGATTAGTGACAACACCGTAGATCCCCGACCAGGACCGCATACGGAAACTCAGAACTTTAGGCGGATAGAGCATGCTCAGTCGCGTCCATCCAAGCGAATAGGATCCCTGAAAGAGGAATATCATCGCGATCGTCGCGTAGACTCCAGATGTATTGCTTGAGGTGCCGTATAATTTTGTTCGGGCTCCAGTTAGGAACATGAAATCTGTCAACAAGGCACTTGAGATGAGGGCGAGCACGTGTTGACATTCATCCTCACGGCCCACGAATGCCAACCAGCGAGGTGACTCTGGGATGAAAGGCATGAGGAGAATGACGAATAGAACGAAAGCACCTTGCAGAGTGACAGGTACACGCCAGACCGATGTTGAATTCATTGCAGAGGTTGTATACGTGACACCGGCTGCAACCAGTCCGCCGACATACCTGTTATCCCCTGTTAGCACACGAACTGCCCACTGCGAACCAGGGTTTTCTTCCCCAAAAGCCATAGATCAGGCACAAAGCAAGCCCTCGCCATTGGGGTGGAGGTGTTTCAGCAAAGTATGCGGGCGCCGCAATTGAACAAGTTCCTGAACCGAAACGCATCAAGATGGAAGCACATTGATACCGTTGATTAAACCGCTGTCATATCCCACAGTCATACTAGTGACATATGAGGTCATCAGCAAGACAAAAAGAAGGGTCCTAGAAGATTTGGGAACCATGTTAAAAGAAGTGCCATGATCAGCAGCCATTTTTGGCAGGGGCGATACTCGAATATGCTTCAGAATGGTGAGTACATAGGAAAAGATACATATTTATCAAGTATGCTAGGAAACGCGAGATGACTATTCACATAGACAAGGAGTAACTGAAGTCGTACGGCCACTAACGCCATGAGTAGTAGCCTATATGGGCTCCCGAAATGTTGTGATTCGTGGGAATGCGATTTTGGTTACTCGAAAGTTGAATTGATATCATTCTCACTTAGAGTATCACTTCAAACAGTATAATCAGAACTATGAGTTTATGGGAGAGCCTTATCGCAGATGTCGGCCCCTCCGGTGCAGCAGGGGAGTGGGGGTATCGCAACCCACAATAGCCATTGTGCACACCCCCAGCCCAAGTCGTTTTTGCGGATCAAGTTGTGAACCTCAAGGGTATATTAAAACTATTCTTCCACCTAGTCAATAGCCTATCTGTTAGTCAAGTCCTAGTTGATCACACACAGAAAGTTTGTAAGGCATCTGCCGAGAGACGTGGTTGGAATATTGGATAGCTGGCCAGCATGGCCGGAGTACACTCTGGGCACTGCAGAACCTTGGCCACAGGCCCGGGCAGGTGGCTGATGGTGGAATTCAGGTATGAATTAGGGCCGAGAGGTTTCCGGATGGTGTTTTCCTCGTGGATGACGTCTGGTGTTGTTAGGTCGAGGACTTGGATGCCTCCGTCTACCTCGATAAAGGCATGGGTTTCGTTCGGCTGCTATGGGTCGTTTTCGCTGCGGTGGACAGACATGGCATCGATTTGGCTGCCTACATCATGTGGTATAGCCATGGCGGCGGTTGCTAACGCCAAAAGTCCCAGTTTTTTGATAAACATCATGTCCCCTAGTGATGCGGTGGGCTGCTTTTACAATATACACCACCTGATATTACTGCTTTCTAGCTACTTTTAATACCTTCAAGTCTGTGCAAAGGATTTAGACCTCACAACACCCAGCTGAGCCAGCTGAGCCTGGAATCTCACAAGTAAGCCACTGTCACATTAGGTAGGCGGAGGTATCGAAGCAGTCGCTACAGCCATAATTGAAGTAAATAATTGGATATAAATGTACAATAGCAGTCAACGCTAGCCTGCTTGCGCATATATATTCATTTAGATGGAAGGGACCTCCATTGCGCATGCTTTTGATCTCCATTTCATGGCGTTCCCAGATTATGTTTGCCTGTGGTATGCCATTCCCCAGTCCGTAGCGCATGCTGTATGGCTTCTCGTGCTTGAAAAGCCTGTTATTCAATTCTGGTAGCCGAGCTTCTTTTTTTGTTTGAGTGGGGGGGGTTGCCCTTACTGCTTTGCTTCTCTTTTGGCAGAATTTCATTTTCGCTGGAGGTTCCAAGTTGGATTGACGTGGGGCTCGTGATGGAATCTGTTGCCTCTACTGCTGATGTCAAAAAGGAGACCCACCTACCCAGTCATCCTGAGCTTTTAAAACCCCGCCCGAAGCGACAATGTCAAGGCGAATGTGAAAACCTCTTGCATGGTGTATGGACGTGCATCAGACAGCCTTTTGCGCAGCGACCTAATTGACCACATTGAAGCTAAAGCCCCAGATGGGCATATCATCCAATTAACCTGACTTCTGAGAGATATCATCCTGGCTAACTATACCCTAATATCCGAAGTGGTGTGGGGTAACAAGCGCCACCCTTATCTTAGGCGGCCGGAGGCCGACGTCGAGCTCCACAGATACCGCACAAGTGCGACAAGAACTACTCTGTTGTAGGCGGAATATCACCTCAACCTCCCCTGATCAAACGGCCTCGTGGCCGAAAGTCTACGAGAAGTGGCGAGGACCGGGTAATCTGATGGAAGTCGGAAGGTTATAAAAACCCAGAAAATGTTGGACGTCTTCTATTTTATATCAAATTCACATTCGACATTCTCGAACTACAATCTTCCCTACACCCTGTTGCTCGCAGGTTACTTCTTGGTCTGCACAGGATGGGATCATTACCAAACTCAAGAGGGTTGACCTGGCAGGAGATCGGCGTCGAGGCTCGACGGAGGCGTGATGCTCTCATCCCCGCTGAACACAGACTGTCTTCAGAGCTTCTCAAATCCATTGCAAACGTCACCGACGTGACGAATGTGCACGAAAGCACTGGTCTCTTCACGCCTTCGCAGCTTGAAATCATATCTTCGATTGCCGAAACTATTGTCGCTAAAGTCGCCAAGTCTGTATGGACCGCCCTCGAGGTGGCGGAGGCGTTCTGTTTGAGCGCCAGCGTGGCCCAACAGCTGGTGCGTAACCCATATTCTCCCCTATGATGACTGTCGGAGTCATCAAAGGGCTCCTTGATTGACGTTTGTTTGGGCTGGTCTAGACCAACTGTATCACTCAGCCGATGTACGCTGAAGCGTTACAACAAGCAAAATATCTGGATGACTACCTTCTCAAACATGGGAAGGTTATAGGGCCGCTACATGGCCTACCCGTATCGCTCAAGGACAATATCATTACACCGCCATTCCCGTCTTGTGCTGGATACGTGGACTGGGCACTCGAAACTACAGAGAACTGGCCGGAGGCACCTCTCGTGACCCATTTGAAGAGCCTGGGGGCGATTCCATATGTCAAGACCGCGGTTCCAACGGCGATGATGATGCCTGAAACTCGCAACAACGTTTATGCAGACACACTGAACCCCCATAATAGAAAGCTCAGTTCTGGTGGCAGCTCGGGCGGCGAAGGTGCGCTGATAGCCATGCGAGGGAGCCCCTTGGGGGTTGGTGAGTGGCACCCTCTTTCCCCAGATACTGTTCATCTCCCACCCTGTTTCCTGACGAGCGCTCAAAGGCACCGACATTGGCGGGAGCATCAGAATCCCATCAGCGTGGAACAATCTCTTTGGTCTGAGGCCAAGTGCGGGCCGATTCTCGCATACAGGCTTCCGGAACGTTTTTGAAGGGCAAGAGGCAGTGAAGGTCGTTCAAGGGCCTATTTCTCGAGACCTGAGCTCCTTGAAACTGTATTCCAAAGCTCTGGTCGATTCTGAGATGTGGCTTTCGGATGCAACTCTGCTACCTATTCCCTGGCGCACAGTCAACCTTCTACCAAACAATGAATTGTGTTTTGCTTTCCACAAATATGACAAGGTCGTCCGCTGTCATCCGCCGATTGAGCGTGGCGTAGACATTGTGGTTGACGCGTTGCGAAAGGCGGACGTGACTATGATCGACTGGGAGCCGAAACTCCACGCGCAGGCTTGGAGCATTCTCCGTCCACTCTTCCGAGCAGACGGGGGCAAGGAAGTTACTTCTCGGATCGAAGCCACAGGCGAGCCATGGTTTCCGTACATGCACGACTACCGCGACGCCGCCAGGGCAGGCAATGATTTGCCGACTTCGCAAACATGGAAGTTGCAGGCTCAGCAGACAAAACTTGCACAGGAGTATCTTGACATGTGGAACGCGACCGCCAAAGTCACGCCTACGGGTCGGCCAATAGATGCTATCATCGCGCCCGTGAGCGCATGGGCAGCGGCTGCGCACGGCAAGTGTCTATATACTGGGTACACCGGCGTTTGGAATCTTTTAGGTGAGCACCTTCGATTTCTTCAATGCTTGAACCCTCGTATTAAGCATAATAGATTACTCTACTTGCGTTGTTCCTGTCACTTGGGCAGACAAAACAATCGACGCCAAATCCAAAGAATACCTTGACTATACGCCCGTCGACGAGCGGGATCGCAAGGTGTGGGAAGAGTATGACCCGGAGGTGTACCATCACGGACCAGTTGCCATTCAGATCATTACGCGGAAGCTGGAGGAAGAAAAGGCTCTGGCGCTTGCTGAGGTTGTTGTGCGTGCCCTCGGAGGAACGGTACCCAAGACGTCTTTTGAATAGGACGAGCGTCCCTTTTCTTGTTTGTTCGATGTGTATGGCTAGCACCAACCTGACGCTATCGGCCACCCATGAAGAGACTGGAGGTCAAGGTCGTTCATAAACGGATAAGTGCTTGAGTTGAACAGGTCCCCAAAGTAGTTCTGAAATTCTAGATCTGTATGGGAAGTTGGCGGTTGAGAATTAAAGTTGGCATTCAACGCCAGGGAATCCAGCATGTCATCCGGGAACCATGTTTGACTCGAGCCGTTGGCGAGTGGCATATGTCTCTGGTACTGGGACAAACCATCACGGCCGTCGTGCAGAGTTGTGCTATCATCCATGTCAACATTGACAGCTGCAGACGGCTTTACAGCTTCTGTCAGGACCGCATCACTTAATTTGTCAAAGACTTTATGACATCTTTTGGTGATGTTCCATCGCTCGGAAACCGCAACGAGGACATTAGAACATGCTCTTGTGTCGGCCACAATTTGCACTACCGTTAGATCATCACTGAGTAGTTTCCCAAACTTTCCAGGCTCTCTCCGCTCTCTAACATGCCGAGCCACGGCGTAGATGTACGACAGACCCGCCATAAATACGGAATGTAGTGTTATCCACGAGTAGTTTAGCCTTCTTGATTCGTAGAGATATGCATATAGCCGGATCGCTTGCCTGGACGAGTCGAAGATTCTCTGCAAGGTTGAAGAGTCTTGCCATGCATCAGATCTAGCCAGCGACGGCCGATAGGCTAGAAGTATTGCGTTGTGGTAGAGCAATTCATACCACTCTCTACATCGGAAGCACGACGTCTCTTGTGGAGAATCCTGCCAGAGATATTCCAGATCTGCAGTACTTTGCCGCCACTTGTCGAGATCCGCGATCAGATGGTTCCTCCGTGTTAGCCCTGTGACATCGCTCTGTATGGGTTTGACGCCGTGAAGGAATCGCATTATGTTACCACAGATGTCCATGTGATGGACAATGTGCACGAATATACGCAGAGGACTTTGAGCTTGTGTTGCGTCCCGGTTTTCGTGTGATTCTCCATCAGGGGCGACTTCCACTGCTGCATCGGTTGTTGTGCCTGACAATGACGGGAGGTCGACGTCGAAATCATCAGCATTTAGAGCCAATGGTCTCCCCAATGTGATACTGACAACTCTACACCATCATCAGTAATGACCCACTTCGCAGGGACAGATGCCGTTGCCCCGCGACATCCACGATTTTGGGGCCAATTCTTACCTGTCCAGAGCAAAGACACACCAGAAACATAATCGGCGAATGCATTGCAGTTGACGCATCTCCTGAGTCTGAGGCGCTGTACTCATGGTGTAGGATGCCTCCCGGTGGAGGCCCAACCCGTAGACCATCCTCGCCGCTATCCCTACCAGGTGCCACAAGCTCGCCGAGGTATCCTGAACAGGACTGCTCATCCTGTACTGAATGAGAAGCAAGATCGCTTGGAGACTCTGCAGGCCGCCTGAGCGTAGAACTTCCTTGATGTAGAACGTCGCTTTGAAATAGTGTGTTGTTGCGGCTGGCGGCGTCTGCTGCCAGTCCGACTTGTACTCCTGGAGCTTTGCAATACTGAGAACCATCTCAAATGTAAACCATTCAAAGGCAGACATACTGTCAAAAGCCCGATCTGTATATATCTTCTCCAGGACAGAGTGGACGAAGGCGGGGTCGAGGAATGGATATCTCACATGATCGTGACCAAGATAGGCCCAAAACAGCTTCCAGGTAAGGAGTTCTGAGGGAAGGGTCTCTGTGACACTCCTCGGGCCGCCATCAGAGTGTGTGTTGGCAACTTTGTCTCGTGAAAATGCTTCCGGTATCTGCGGCCCATAGGCTTCCACGGTGCTCTCATCAGTCTCGGGCAGCACGAGATGCGCGAAGAGAACGCCACTCGCGGAACCAAGGTAATGCCGGTCCCCAGCTGCGTTAAAAGCGAGAAAGGACACTTCATTGGCAATGTCTGCTCGAGAAGGTCCGTCGATGGCCACAGAGCTTGTGTGTGTTTGCGATCCGCCCAGCTGGGCTGCCAGGGTCTCCTTCTCTGCTTCAGAGTCCTTCAAGCGTTTCTCCAACATCGCTACACGCTCTGCCAGGAGGGCCGTATTCCTGGCGCGGTCCGTGTAGTTGCACGCGACCTTGGATTTCTGACACTGTCGGCAACTCGGTCGCTCCCCGCTGCAGCGGGATTTGCGCCGATTGCATCGGTCACAAGCCTGCATACTGATACGGAAGGTTTGAATCGAGAACACTCATTTGTCGCGGAAAATCGCGATAGGACGACCCTAGGATGCGGGTTGATTCGAGAGTAATGCCAATCGACGAACGCTCATCCCGAGTTTGAGACTGACCAGGCTAGACCATGCTGCTGCAGTGCTGAATATTAATAAATTGTCGATATTTTCGGTCGGCATCCCGACCGATGCCACCAAAAGTGGGACACCTTGAGATGTTGAGATAAGGAAAAGAAGTTATCGGACAAGAGTTCCCCCTATGGCCATCTGTCCAATAAAGTCACTAAACTAAAGCAGTATCAAGATACACCCCAGAACTTCTATAGCCAGTCTAGGCATACAAGGTCTATATCAAACATATATATATATAACAATCGCCAGATTCTTCAAAGTCCCAATCAAATTTGTAGATCTCCCCCTGGTGAGAACTCTGCGCACGTCTCTCAGCTCAGGTCAGATAGCCAAACCTGCGCTGCATCTCTGATCCGGTTTCGATACGCCTACGATCCTCTTCTTAATATAGATTCCTCCTGAAAGCCTCGTTGCACCTGTTGACATGGCCTTGTCCAACGATGCCAGTGTCGGGACCGACAAGGTCGTCAAGGTCGACGAGGTGACCACTGCAGACAGCGGCATGGGCTTCGACGTGGACAATGGCAACATGGAAAAACTGACCGACGATACTCACAATGACTCCGGTCGCGAGATGTATCTTGCATCCTTACAACTGGACCCAGCCGAGCGAGATGCAATCGCAAAGCGGGTCAAACGCAAGCTAGACTTCATTGTCCTTCCGATTGTACGTTGCCAATCTTTCAGACCACCTCAGCCACCGTAGCTAACACGTGAGAGATGATTGTTGCCTTCTTCCTCTCCTTCTTGGACAAGCAAACCCTGAACTTCTCCAGTGCCTGGACATTCAAAGAGGACCTAGGACTGACTGGGTCCGAATACAGTTGGGTCGCAAGTATCCTGAATTTTGGGTGAGCCCTTAATCCTTCACCATTGGTCGTCGGTGGCGGGTAACCACTCATGCACGCACAGCTACCTCATCGCGGTTTACCCATCCACAGTTCTACTTCAGAAGTTGCCTGTTGCCCGCTTCGTAGGCGTCATGACCTTCTTCTGGGGTGTTCTCCTCATCGGAATGGTAGGAGTGAAGAAATTCGATCATGTGATGGTCATTCGCTTCTTCCAAGGTGCGGCAGAAGCCTGCATTGGCCCGGCGTGGATGTTGTCCACCTCCATGCTGTGGACTCGAGAGGAACAGTCCCTCCGGATGGCCTGGTGGTTGGGATGCGGAGGACTATCATCACTTATCGGATCGGGCATGTCTTGGGGACTCGGTCACCACACCAGCGGCCCTCTGAAACCCTGGCAATTGATCTATCTGGCCACCGGCATCATTTCAGCTGTCTGGGGGATC
This sequence comes from Aspergillus cavernicola, assembly GCA_027569065.1. Taxonomy (NCBI): domain Eukaryota; kingdom Fungi; phylum Ascomycota; class Eurotiomycetes; order Eurotiales; family Aspergillaceae; genus Aspergillus; species Aspergillus cavernicola. The sequence continues at coordinate 64,267 of JAPDEK010000018.1, forward strand.
CTCATCTTCTTCGTTTTTCCCTCCGACCCCATGTCCTGGATACTCTTCACGCCGGAGGAGAAGCTTGTAGCCGTGTGGCGCGTGAGAGGCAACAAGACGGGCGTCAAGCACACAAAGCTTCTCATGTACCAGATCCGGGAATCCTTCCAAGATCCAAAGCTCTACTTTATCGCCTCGCAATCAGTATGCATGGGGATATTAAACTCTGCTTCCAACTTCAGGTCTGCGTTCTTCGCCGGTTTCGGCTATAATGCTTCCACCTCGCTCTTGATGCAATTACCTGGTGGAGCTCTGGAGTGCGTCGCCTGTCTACTCGGCGGCTTCGTCACCTCTCACACCCGCAACACAATGATCATCACCATCATGATTGGATTTGTCCCCGGGCTGGCAGGCATGGTAGGAATTGCCGCCCTTTCTCTGGAGCACCAAACCTCGCTGGCGGCGTGCCTTTGGCTGCAGGCCATTTTCGGTGTCTCAATCGTCCTCACCTGGGCGTTGATATCGGCCAATGTCGCCGGACACACAAAACGGCACTTTTTCGTCGGTACGGAGCATCTCTTCTATGCAGTCGGCAACATTGTTGGTAAGCAGATTGCCTCATATTACAGCTCTGATCTGTTAGGTGAATTTTTATGCTAACGAACCGCGCACACCTTAGGTCCCTTTCTTTTCATCGCCGGCGAGGCGCCTCGATACATGACTGCCGTCAAATCATTGGCTTCCCTCTACGGCGTGTGCATGGTCATCGCCGGGCTGTTTGGACTTGTCATGTTAAGGGAAAATATTGTCCGCAACAAGAGAGGGCAGACAATGTCTGAAAGCTGTATTGATGAACAAAGCTTCATGGATCATACTGATTTTGAGAACAAAGCGTTCCGCTACAGGATCTAATTCAACATGATACCATCAAAGATACTGAGACAAAGAGTAAGGGGTGACCGTCTTGTAGAATTTTACAAGAACACTAGTTTGTTTTTCTAAGGTTCAGGGGGCCATTCACGCTAGTAAAATAACAAGCTAGAAGGGAATTAGCAGCAGAAAGTCAAGACATAGATACATGTTGGTAGATATGAAGCGCATGTATCTAGAAGATTTGATGGCAGGTTGACAAGTGATTGCGAATACACCAAATCGGCTTGTTATGTTGCATACTGTAGTCGATCACCTGCCACCTGATAGCCAAGGTTGACCTTTTAACGCTTCCTGAACCCTGGCAACTTACCTTGCAGGTAGGTTCATGTCTAACTAGTATAAAGACTAGTTACAGTCCAGGGGTCAAGCTTAAATAGAGAAGACAAAATACCAAGTATTAGAAATAGATGAAAGATTTTATAAAAAAAAAAAAAAGGGTATTCAAATACTTAGACTTTTAAATATATTTTTTCTAACACTAATAACATGGTTAAAATACTATAGCAAAACATGTCTCCTCAATGATTTCCCATGGGCTTAGATCAGCATTATTTGACCTGATCCGACCCGAGTGTATTTCTAAAATGTAATGAAGAGGAGAAAAAGGAACTTAGTCGTCGCTTATCCGATGTACCAGCCCAACTCAAAAAAAAGACTGCAGTATATAGACGACGATATAACACTGCGCACATTACAGCAACAAAAGCAGGATTTTGAATTCGAAGACGATAGATACACGTGTACAACTCATATAGCCCCTCACTAGTGGAATATCACTTATTCCAAGGCGAGCGCTTAACCATATTTGTAACAGGAAGAATGCCGCCGCCTTAGCTGACACAGTAGAAGCACACAAACACCGCAACAGCAAAGCCCGCGACCCGCGGTTCCTTGAGCTCCTCGAGACCTTGCTTGCCCATGGGGCCGATACACGGTTCTCCCTGCATAGCCTGTGCACTGGGATGTGGCATGACCACATTGAGATCGGCCTGCTGGACCGTTTACTGGAGAAGAGCGACATCAACGAGACGGATATCCATGGCTGCACAGCACTACACTACCTCGTCAAACATCTAGATCAGGTCGAGACCGCTCGCCATCTAATCAGCCGCGGGGCAGACGTGACAATCACCAACCATGATGGAAACACACCGCTCCATGAGGTGATGAATGGGTCTATGCTTAGACGTCTTGATGAACAGCGATTGCCTGATCCTGCGCAGCCGTTGGATGCTCCGAGAAAAGCAAGAGAGGAGTTGATTGGGAATTTGGTGGGGGCTGGAGGGGATATGGATTGGATAAATTGGGCTGGGAAGACCCCGAGGATGTTGCTCGAGGAGGGGAGAGAGAGGGCTGAGCGGAATCGGCGGGAACGGGATGCTGCGGGGGGAGGGGGAGAGTAAGGGGGAGAGGGCGAGTTCGTGCATGAGCTGTAATATCTGTCTGGATGGAAAAAGCAGTAGCGCGTCAGTTATGTAGGGTTTGGGTACAGGAGCCTCCAGCCTCTTTGTGATACATGTACTGCTTGTAGGCTACCATATTGTACTCCATACATGGAACCTTAACAATAACCAGCCTCCCCGGTCCTAGGCACGGGTACGTGGGGCTTTACTGCTTAGGGATAGCGTGCCTAGACCCTAGGAGTGCTTCCCGCCCCCAATTACCCCACCACCTGCATCTGTCAATCTTTTTCTTTCTAAATATACACATCACAACTAGTGTCTCTCATCAGTACTTAAGTCCCAGAACCCTGCCAGTCTCCGGATACACCCGCAAACCACCATGACCAGCCAACTCAAAAGTGCCTTTCTGGCGAAACTCCCCGTAGAGATCCGCTACCAAATCTACGAACTCGTCTTCGGAGACAAGATCATTGCATTCACACCCGGCGGCGGCTCAGACATACGACACTGTGTCTGTCCCGCCAAAGGCGAAAAGTTCCACTGGTTCTCATGGAAAACCAACAACAGTACCTCGTGGTGCTATTGCACAACACATGAGAGAGAGGCAATTAGCAGTAGGCTTCTGCTCCTCCTGCCCTGTTGCCAGATGTACATTCCACCAATTCCTTCCTCTGGGTTCCGTATATGGTACTTACAGAGTTGAATCTGCAGCTACTCTGAGTCCGTTAACATCCTCTGGTTCCACAACCCAATCCACGTCCAAATGATGGGCGGCCCATTAGATTTCCGGATATTTTCAGATATCCAAGCTGCCCTAGCACCTCGCAATTTCCATGCCATCCGGTCGCTGGATATCTCATTCATACATCCAAATATCAGTCGTTGGGCTCAAGTCGTCGATGACGAGTGGTTCACTGGGTGGAACGGCGTATGGGGCGTGATCAAAGCCATGAAGGGCCTTGTGAAGATGGCAAGCCTAGCTGAAGATGGACCAGGCTGGAGATCCAGGCGGGAACTTCATGACGGCCGAGCAGGAGGGGAGATTCACAATTCCTATGCCTGCCAAAATAGTAAAGCGCTTAATGGGCTGCTGAATACCGAACTGGGGTTCCAAGGGCTCGTGCTAACCGACTGGTACTCTTAGCAAGCCGGCGTCGCTTCAGCTGAGGCCGGTTTTGACCTCGTCTTCCCGGTCTCTCCATACTGGGGAGCAGTAGGCGAGACGCTGACGGCCGGCGTTCGGAACGGCAAACTTTCCAGTGCTCGCTTGACAGAAGTGGCGACACGTATTGTGGCCAGCTAGTACCAGATGGGCCAGGCCAGTACTGATTACCCTGCAGTGGGCGTTGGCATGACCGCCGACTTCACCAAGCCACACCGCAAGGTCAACGCTCGTGATCCCGCGGCCAAGGGAACGCTTCTGACAGCGGCAATTGAGGGCCATGTCCTGGTGACGAACATCGGTAACTCACTTCCGCTTCGCAAACCTCAGCTCCTGTCGCTCTTCGGGCACGATGCGCGGTTTATGAATGTGCCCAACCCGGATGCTGCAACTAGCCTGGGTGTCGTCCTCAGCCCTTGGGGCGCTGGGTCCGAATCGTCTAATGTGACTGCAAAATGCCCCAACATGATCGTCGTCATCCACAATGCCAGAATCCGTCTTGTGGATCAGTGGATCAACCTCCCCAACATCACCGCCGTCATTTTCGGGCATCTCCCCGGCCAGGACGGCGGCAGGGCCCTCGCCCAGATCTTATTCGGGGATGTTTCGCCATCCGGGAAGCTCCCCTACATGGTTGCAAACGAGTCAGACTACAACGTCCTCGACCCCTCTGTGTCGCAGGAACAATTTTCCCTCTTCCCCCAGAGTGATTTCTCTGAAGGCCTCTATTACGACTACCACCACTTTGACGCGCAGGATATTGAACCTCGCTTCGAGTTCGGATACGGTATGTCATATACAACCTTCAAATTCTCGAGTCTCCATATTGCCCGCACCACGCGCAAGTCGACGATTACCCCTTTACCCGCAAAACAGGCCACGGTCCCTGGAGGCAACCCGGCGTTGTGGGAAGAATTGTTTGTTGTTTCGGCTACCGTCGCCAACACCGGTTCATACACGGCTCAGGAGGTTGCGCAGCTGTACGTGAAGATTCCCCGGGGGGCTGAGCCTGTTAGGCAGCTACGTGGGTTTGATAAGCAGAATGTGGCGGTGGGTGGGCGGGTGACCGTGAAATTCAGCCTGACAAGAAAGGGCCTCTCTCTCTGGGATGTCGAGCAGCAAGAGTGGGTGTTGAGGCGTGGTGAGCACCGGATCTACGTGGGGTCGAGCAGCAGCAATCTGCCTCTCGAGGGGCAGATTGTGATCTAAGGCCCGTCTATAAGAGTGTAATAGGCGGCTTTGGCGGTCCCCCACCTTGATCATATACACCAGAAGCTAGTGGCGAGTGCGCGTCTTCTGGCTGGCATATGTCATCCCAAATCGCCGAGCGATAGCAACTTCTACTTAATCTTTGGTATCGCATTTCTAGGCATCCAAGGATTCTAGATAGTACTTTTATTTCTTGTATCATATCAGGAAGTTAGCTGTCTACCAGGATCTGTGTTGGAATTTAAAAGAGATTCTAGCTGGATAAGGACTACTTGAAGAATTAGTTAAAAATTATACTAGAGAAGAGAGTGACCAAATTCACTAGAGCAAAGCTTAGACAAGATTTGCAAATATATCCTCCAATTTTCAGTCATCAGCAAAGTCTCCATTCCCGAAGAAATAGATGAAATATCCAACCGGTTCAAACAGACAGTTGTCTCTATAAAGGTTCGCTACCCCACACAACACGCTAGCATAACCGCTTTCTAAGAGGTGAAGCTATACAGAACCCCTATACAAAGATGCCTCGAGGCAAAGAATTGACCCCAGGCATCCGGGCCAGGCTCTGTGAGCTGAATTTAATTGGATGGACCTTTACAATAATACATTAATAACATCTCGATATCCCTTTTTCAATTATTCGCTCTACAATTAAGCGCGAGAATAATCAAAGAATCAGAAGTCTTCTCCTTGCTCTAGAAGGCCTAGGAAGATCTCCACTAAGGAGCAACAACATCTACTAGATCTTATGAAGCAAGACAACCATATCAAAATGCGTGAGCTTTCTGATTCTGTATAAAGTAGCCCTCCTATTCATACAATTTAAAGGCTATTCTGGAATCACCATATCTAGAAATAGAAACATGTAAGCAGCCAGAAATTATACCTAAAATTGCTGCAAAGAGGTTAAGAGTGTAAGAAAGATATCATTGGCTGGTTAGTTAGCCCCTTGGCTTAGTGCAAGCCTTCACCGACGGGGTATCTTTTCCCTGAAGTTGGACACATCATCGTCGAGCAGGCTGTCGAGCCTAGCCATAGTGAGATAGCCAATACAGCGTCCTTCTAGGCACTTAGTAGTTTACGTCCGTGTATCCGGGATAGCCTTCGCTCTGCCCTCCTTCCCCTTTTTCTCGTAACAGATGGGCAGAGACTTCCGCTGGCTATTCTGCAAAGGATTTTTATAGAGTTATTTGGTTAGCTAAGTGCTCCGTAGAGCCAGGTTCTGGTATGCGTTATGAAATGCGCAGGGGAAGGAGGGCAGTCGGAATGAAGCTATATCGGCTACACGCACGTGGCCTACTAAGTAGCGGATGCCGTTTAATGATAGACACTCAATTAGTGGACGATACTCTATCTCTCTTCGATACTTAGATACATTGAGGGGTCAATTCCTCGGGGGATGTGAGGTGCGGCCAAGCCGCTAGAGATCACGTGGCCTCATATTTCCATATCAATGACGAACTCGGTAGCGAATTCGTGGAAAACTAAGCGTGAGAAGAAAACTAGCTATCTGAGCGAGCTGTGTGTGGAAAATATATACAAAGCCAGCGCTGGCCATCGTGTGATCAACTCGTTCGGAAGTAATTTAGCCAGGTTCTGCCAGACCAAAGTTAATTGGGGCAAATCCATGGTTTCACTTCGAAGCTGCCTATGTACTGATGAAAATAGCGCCTAACCCTGTGATTTGATAGGATATCCTCAAGGCGCAGCATTTGGTGGGGCCGAGACCGAGGTCGAGGCGGCATCACTTGGTAATCACGTAAGCACGATGGGGACAGCTTGTGAAAACTGCTTTTACCCCCCGAAAGTTTGTCCTCCCAACTGGCTCAACAACTCTTCTCTCTGTCTAGCTGCCCCTTGTCTCCTTCACATACCCGTTTTCTTACTCAAGTCTTCTTAAGCCAAGCACATCTTTTTTTTCTTGCTCGATCAAGTCATGGCTCCGGAATCCGACCGAGAACCACTGATCAACAACAACCCCCAGCTTCAGACTTACTATCACACCCTCGAATCCAGAATTGGATACCGGCTGCTTCTGGGTGGAACTCGACACTTCGGCTTCTATGAATATGACACCTGGTGGCCGTTCCCGCTCAGCAAGGCTCTGCGTGCGATGGAAGATAGGTTAGCGGCATCGTTAAACCTTTCGCCTGGCTCTTATGTTCTTGACGCTGGGTGTGGCGTTGGCCACGTTGCAATTCATTTAGCGACTAAGCATGGCCTGAGGATTGAGGGTATTGATGTTGTCGAACATCACATAGACAAAGCAAAACGACATATTGCTCAATCAGGTCTCCCCAAAAGTCAAATTGCAGTGCAGAGAATGGATTATCACCATTTAGAGACCTTCGAGACCGAGACGTTCGACGGCATTTACACTATGGAAACATTCGTTCATGCTACGGATCCTGAGGCAGTTCTAGCAGGGTTTTTCCGTATCCTACGACCTGGAGGCCGTCTATCATTGTTTGAGTATGACCATGAGCTAGGCGAAGGATCCCCGGAAGTAGTGGCAAATTCTATGCGCAAGATCAACGAATTTGCTTCGATGCCGACAAATACTCTGTCACACCCGGGGGTATTCCAGCGGATGCTTGAAGATGCCGGATTCACGAATGTGATTGTGCGGGACTATTCCGACAATCTTAAACCTATGACACGACTATTTTACCTGATTGCCTACATTCCCTTCCTCATCGTTACTTTCCTCGGCTTGGAAAAATATTTCATCAATACTGTCGCTGGAGTTCAGTTATATGGCGGCCGCAAGCACTGGCGGTATCTGTCCATCTCAGCTGCGAAACCAGGCGCATTTGTCGAGGCAGCAAAAGATCGGTGATTGCGTTCTCAAAATTACAATACTTGTATCATGAAACACTCGATATACAATGTCGCTCGGTTCTGACTATCACCAGCTGTCGAATCTTCAATTTCGGTAAACGACACTGTCGTCTACAACCACTCCCTCCTGCAATCTAGCGTTCATCATTGTATACAAGCCTAGTATTCGCGAAGCGCTCAGTATTTTCACTAATCTTTGTTTTTGTTTCCAAAATTTATCGGTGATTATTAGCTTGTGGCCTCCAACTCAGCAGAATTCATATCTTATACGGTGTAGTTGCAGGGGTCGCTACCTCGTAACCAACTTGCTTATCCAAGCACCGATATCGATCTACCAATGACCGCCGCCAATATTGATCTCCGCTAACTGACTCCCATGGTGGTAACGCACCGATGTCATATCTTGGGCAGTAGTTGGGCCGCTGACCTACCGTACTCGTCGTAGAATCGCTAAGATATAGATCCCTCCGAGTCCTCAAGCCCTTTAGATCTTTAAGCGATTCGTTCTGTATCTATCTGGCCAATCAGAAGCCTCCTTTCGCTTTACCTTTGACCTTTTGAAGCCTCTTCGTTGTTGCTGTAATCTAGCGGCGCAACGCCCGCTTATAGCTAGCACGCATTTTCGGAACAATAAAGAAGCAGCTCAAGCGGGGTGGTTTTGAATTACATTGACCACTCGGATACCTTGATTGATGACCAGGGCACTTGGGGTTTGTAAGAACAGATAACCTACTGCTAGACAGGAGCTACTATAGTGTGGATTGGACGGAACATACCATTTCGAAGCCAACTCTGCATTGCTATCCTAAGAAAGGAATGAATTTGTTGAGACCATCGTATGTACCCGATGGTTGCACCCGAAGCGAAATAAAATCCTCGACATAAATATATCCCCGAGCAAGAACATAGAGAAAACACATTATGCTGACCGGGACAATGACCCTCAGGGAAACACCCATTTTCGGGTCATGATCGGCGGAAATATTGCGCCATTGGGCTAACCCCTGCTGAAAAGCGCTTGGAGTTCCCATTCTCAAATCCTCGGATGGTTGGTGTGCAGCAAGAGGAACACTGCGCTGCAGACGCTGATGAGGCTTCGATGACCGACGTCTGCTTCTGAACATTTCGACTAAGAAGTAGACACCCCCGTAAACCGAGAAGAGAGCATGGTAAACACTGCAAATTCTCCATAGAATCTTCTCCGTGTATGTTGGAAAGTAGAAATTCCACGGAATCAGGAACAAACCACTAAACCCTAGGAGGACGCAAATAGCAATAGGTGAGTAGGTGAAATCCGGGCACAGCCAAGTATCAGATGGAAATCGGTTCCATGGTCGAGATGTGACTGGCCTGGAAAAGAGACGAATATGCAGTATCTGGACAAGTCTTGTATAGTAACTCCAATGAACATTGATGCCGAAGTGATCCTGGCTGATGAATTCAAGCGGAGTCTGATACCAATGGGTTGGTAACAATGGGTGAGTCTAGGAGCAGCCGCCATTAGACTTGAATAGAAGATTATAATAAGAATGCTTCACTCACATGTTCCTCCATGTACTGTCGAATTTCCTGCACGGTTCTGCCATTCTTTGTGGGTATGGATCGGGGCTGTATGATGGAAGGCTTAAAATACCAGGTTACAGATGTGGCAAACATCACCAGCGTAAATGAAACCGTTGTTAGCTCTAAGGTAGTGATGGGCAGGCCTTTGCGAAATCTCTGAATTTCGCTGATAAAAAACCAAAATGCTTGAAAAACAGTTATAAGCCTAGCAGGATTAGTATATTCTTGTTGGCGGGGAACTGGACGTACCGGGAAAGGATATCGACGGAGTTCCGCTCAGAAATATCCATCTCTTTCCAATTCGGAAGACTCATGTGATCATGAAGGAGCAAGTAATGCAACTGCTGAGCGTTTATCGGAAATCCTTCAGGATAATCTGGACTTGTCAAATGTATGCCTCCCATGTCGACGAAGAATGCGTGAGTGTAAGTCCATTTGAAGCCGTTTTCGAAAACCTTATCATTCTTAAAGAGCTTTCAAGAATAGAATGTCAGAAGTTGATAATACTAGACTTCATAGTAGATGGGGTTTTCGAGAGACGAGCAGCGGAGATTTGAGGGCGTTATATACCTTCATACTTCTTCTTGCACTGGAGAACTGGCCAAAAGCAATACCGAAGAGAAAATCCGGACCCAAAAGACTAATACAAAAGAGGTTGAACTTGTCACCAAATGGATGATACCATTTGTCTGTGGGCGAGCCGGCATTTGGATATACAGATACCCAACAACAAAGAATAACTGTTATGCAGCAAGACCACAAGATGTCAATGCTGCCCCTGTCTGCAGATGATGATACCCAGCCATGAACTAGAACATCCGTAGTATTACCCATTCTCAAATTAAATATGACTTGGGTATCTGAATGTCAAGTTGGTAGCGTACTCCTGTCGGACAGAGTCAAGCGCAGGATATTCGAACACGAAGGGGAGCAATCATGCGCCGTGAAAATAAACAATGGCAAGCAGGAGGGAATATTATTTAGATGGCTCAGGTTGTTGCTTTAACACTTGCATTAGGGTATTTTTAGACCACGCGCGCTTCGGCATGAACATGAAACAGGTGAAAACACTGAGCGCATGGTGATAGCACATAATGAGTGGATGAAATGAGACCGATTACATTAGTGTCACGAGGAGGCATTTTGCTGTATTACGTGGACATGTTGCAGTTCAGCATATGCATGTTAGCGCCGCTCGGCCCCAGTTGAATCCTAGTAGTGGTCTTGGCTCTTGATAACATTTCATGAGCAGTGATCATATCTTGGCACATTGTTGGGTTTCAGGCCACAGGCCCCTAAATGCCAGTCATGCAAGGTTGGGAACTGGCATTGAAACGCAATGTACACAATACCAGTAGGCCAGCAGTGGTTCGTAGGAAATTTGCAACGCTCAATAAGATGCATCACCTCAACTCTGCTCCATTAATTGGACGACACTCGCAAAGGGTGGGGGACTGCCAATCTAATTGTTGGCAAACATGCTGTTCATGAACTTTGCGCTCACGAGGAGGCATTCAGGGGTCCTATACCGCCAGGGATGAGGCACAGTTGATAGATTCCTTATCTGAGACGGCTTACATGTTGTGATAAGATATCCCGGCTAGATGATAGGCAACCCTTACAACCAGCTCTCCCGCGATCAGAGCCGAAGAAGGACAGACACAATCCCCCAGCCTTGCACCACACTTGCAGAGATCTCTGACGAATTTAAGCGACGACCTTGCCGCAGATCACTTTAATGCCTACTGTTATGAAATGCACACAACCACCAAAACCTCAGCGCTTAAACAAGCACTCCTATAGGGCCGCCCCTTCAAGCTAGGGCAACCTCAAGCAACGGATGTTTGAGCTAATGCAGACAACTGCTCAATGTCTCCCCCTACCCCTGTCGCATGACGCTAGGACGGGAAAAACCAAGCATTCAGGACGCAGCCTTTCGCTTCAGGCACCGCCACAAATAATGGCAATGGCTTGATGTTCATAATGGAAGCGCCCGCACGTTGCTCTCCATATGTTCCCGTTATTTGAAGTTCGGCCCGTCCCGCTGCTGCGTTCAATGTGGTTGTGGCAACTTTCTCTGTTTGAATTTATCGTTCATAAGCATCTATAAAGGGTGAAAAATGGCCGCTGCTGGGAAGGAGGGCAGAATAAAACTATATCAGCTACACGCACGTTAGAAAGAACTGCTCTTTGGCTGGGCGCACCTGCCTCCTGTTTGTCTGGTACCTGTTAACGGGGGTGTAAAGCTACCTAAACTACAAATACTCCAAATTTTATTTGAATGGACAGTTTGCATGGCACATGCTGGTCCGCAGTCGTGGAAAGAAGCGATCGTTGGAACCGTAAGCATGGGTGGAGGACTTGAAGACGTGCATAGCTATAGACCATCTCATGATAAGAAGCTATTGCTAGATTGAATGCCTTTCGACACGTTATAAATCGCCTTCAAATTGAGCGCTATGAAGACGCCAGAAAATATCCATCTTCCCCGCTCTCCACACGCGCACCAGATCCTCCGGCACAAGGGAAATTACACTCCCATTATTAGGTCCGAATATCCTACCTATCCCTTGAAGCACTCATTTCCGTTAAAAGGTACTTACTTCAGTCCGATGACGACAGAAAAGTGATTTCAGTACTTTTGTTCCCGCCAATGAAAGTGCATCAGGTGAGCCGCCAATTCAGTATGGTTCGCCTTATTTCTGGGATATTACGCCTCTCGAGCAATTCCCAGAGTTTTCTGTCAGCATCGTTCATAAGAAGAGAATGATCATTCTACTTCGAGCTGAATCTGCGAGCTCGTAACGGTTGAACCCCTCCGGTCCTCTCTCATCATCCTTGATAATCAAATTATAAGACTCGGAGTAGAATAAAGCAATGGTCAGGTAGTACGGGAGTTGGTAGTCCACTGAAAGCGCGCTGCTGTCAAGTATCCGAATCTAGCATGAGCCCCAGTTTTTTTCTGCTCGGTTCCTGAGAATCCTGACCTATTCTGTAGATGGTAGTAGTAGTCAGTTGACCCACTTCTGTATATAACTATGTATATATCTGTCAGAGAACATGGACATTGTCAGCCAATATAATACTAGTAAATAGTTCAAGTATGTAGCAAGAGTATCACTGCAGATCCTGTAAATACCGAGAACTGCGAAGTCCACTGACACTCCGGCATGAAATCCTGTATCCCAACTATCGCCAGCCCACCAACTTAAAATTGCCCTCGATATGCCCGCCTCTTCAAACTCCCCCAAATAACATCCACAGCGGCATCGACAAGGCTCATCAGTCCCATAAGAAACGGAATCAAGTTCCCAGACGATAGCATCCCCCGGTTCAGCTCCAAGTGATTCGCCCTCACTATCTTTGCCACACTCAAAGTCGCGGCTGATGTCGCGAACGCCTCGAGCAAGATCCAAAATATCCGCACGAGGACCCGCAGTATATTCCACCCGTCCATCCTCCTCTGTATCCTAGACCCAAGACCAGCGCACAGGCTCGAGACCGCGGTTGAAACCTTGAGAATGGACCGGGGGAGACAGTGCTGAAATATCGCGGCTGTATGCGAGCGGCCTAGTATCTCCGTCGCGTGGAAATAGAAAATCGCTGTAAATCCCAGCCCCGCCAGCATGGCAGATAAAGCAGCGAAAGTCCTCCAGATCGGACTGGTGATGTCAAACGTCTTCCAGTATATAGCGGCCCTCCCACCACCGCAGAGTGGTTGTGGTTGTTGCGTTCTTTCGATCCCAGCGATCCAGAACCAGATGCCGAAGCCGCTGTTAAATATCGACAGGGCGTTGTGAAGTAAGGTAAATCCGTCTGGTCGTGCGTTGTCGGACTCTGTGCTCTTTTCAGTATCTGGGATTCCTATGATGGCGAGGGTGCATGTTTCAGAGAAGAACAGGACCACGGTGAGATAGTATGTGAGTAGATAGTCTGTTGACAGCGCTGAGCCTTGGATTGTCGTGCTGACTGTGTTTAACGTGATAGCAAAGCATATGATGATTGCTGTCATCCGCGTGCGCTTAAGGCTTTCCGATGATCCGCCGCATCGTCGTAGAGTAACAAGGGCTACGAATTGCAGGTAGAGACCACACCAGATCCCATAACCGTAGAGGTCGTCGTTTCCGAACGTGATGCAGTCCATGATAGAGGTCATTTGATGATTCTTGATACAGGCAAACACTTGCAAGCGGGATTTAACTAGGTCAGGTAGGGAAGAGTAAGCGGGGTTTGGGAAGGCACTATTTATCACGTGTTGCTTCTTGGCAGGCTCTTCCTCTATACTTACAGTCGGTATGCGTTCATGCACGCCGAGATACTCGTGAAGACTTTATGCAGGCCGGGATGAAGGAGTCATTCTACACCAATTTGCAGACGGTCGGCATGGATGAAAAGTCCCGTGAGGAATTCCTCACCCAGGCGTTGACTGGTATGCCTCCACGAGAGCACCATAAACATGAATGGCTCCTAACCTCCTGTCTCGCGCGCTGGAGCAAAGCCTGTGGAACAATGCAACTACCTGAAGTTGAACATTGTGATACCAAGACTATGACGTAATCCAGCCCGGGAAGAGAAACTCCGAATCGTGACTGTTGATTGTTTTCTGTCTTGTCTTTTCTCTCTTTCACGGCCCACGGCTTCATCTCCAAGGCAATGTTGCCCCGCATAGCCCATACCAAGTCTCGATTCGGCTGTGACCAATGTCGACGACGACGAGTGAAATGCGACGAGCAAGGACCGCCATGCACAAATTGTGTTCTCCGACAGCTCAACAAAAACTGCGCATACTCGCGTGTTCGGCCGGCTTCTTTTCTCGCTAATGCCCGCCGCACAAGCGACGCTGTCGATGAGCTGGAACTAATGCACCAGTTCACCGCGGCCACCTATGAGAGTCTCTGTGTCAGTGAATCCGAGACACCTACTTGGCAGGTCTGCGTCCCCCGTCTTGCTCTGACGCATCGCTATCTCATGCACGGTATCCTGGCACTAGCCTCTCTGCACATCGCCACGACGCGAGAGCCATCGAAAGCACGGGCGTACATCGACGCTGGGCTCGAGTACCACAGTATGAGCCTGAAGCCATTCCGTATTGCAGTAGGCAGTCTGACACCGGAGAATTGCGACGCGGCCTTTGCGCAATCTGTTGTCACTACGGCTATCAGTCTAGCGCTGCCTCAATTAACCGCAACTCGTGAGAATTCCGCCCGCATGACAGAAACAGTTCTCACGGTATTTGAACTGCTCCAAGGGGTGAAGAAGATTCTGGCTATTGGGAAGTCGTGGATAAATCTGGAGCTATTCTCGCAGGGTGAATTCTGGAAGAAAAATAGTGTGGCCATCTTGGACGCCGAGACAGACGCTGCGTTGAACTCGCTAGCCACGTTGAATGACACTCTGAATCTAGCTGAGAGCCACATCAATAAAGATGTCATAAACCATCTCCGGTACTGCTTCATGAAGTTCTCTTGCTCCTCTGATCCCGCCCCTGTCCTAGCTTGGCTCGGTGCCGTGGACAAAGGGTTCGTGGATAATCTCCGACGCCAAGAACCGTTTTCTTTGCTGGTTCTTGCGCATTGGGGGATACTTTTGAGTAAACTCGATGGGCAGCGGTGGTGGGCTAGAAATTCCGGACGGGCACTGGTGTCAGAGTTGATGGATGCTTTGACTGTGGAGGATATATTGTGGGAATCTTGCTTAGGCTGGGTGCAGCGGACAATGTCTTCAGACCTGGGAATGAATGGGTCACAGTTTGTGATCCGTGGGAATTCAGATCTTCTGAACATTGAGGGCCTCGGCATGTCGGTTTCTGCTATTGATAGTACGTAATATGTAGTGTGCAAACAACCAGGGCTGACAACCTGGTTTCTGTCCGGTACTACGAGTAGAATGGTCTCTCCAACTACCTAGGAATATGGAATACAGATGCGCATCCATGTCTAAAAGAACTGTCTAGTGCTCATGACTCCTAAATGTAACTCCAATAAACACCTTCAACTCCTCCCTCTCAACACAATTCTCCAACCCAAACGAAGCCGCCAATTCCTCCAGCTCCTCCTTACTCTTGCTCTCAAACAATTCCGCAAACTCCCACACCAGATACTCGCTGGATTATAAACATAGAATATTTAGTCTTAATTAAGGTTTTAAAGATATTATACTAGTAGAAATACGAGTGCGATGGCTGGTTGGCAGCCGGCGTTGGTGGTGACAATATATAAGCTTCGCCTGCCTAGTAACTAAGCTTTAAGTGGCAGGGTAGAGCTCCATTATCTATAAAAGAAGAGGCCGGATTTAATTAAAAGTAATAGGGCTAAGAGGATCTTCATATCTAAACAGCTGTATCTTGATGCACAGGTCAAGAGGGCTATAGGAGGCTGTAGGAGAGTTCAGCGAAGTCAGCAAGCTCACGAGATCCCGGGCATATCAGATTCCATGCTAGGGTTACATGCTAGGGTTATTGAATTCTGAATGGCGACCTCTCGTTTATCAGAAAATAGGCATTTACGAGTGTCGATTTAGATATGTTCAAATTTTGAAATCAGTGGTGTTTCGCAACTGGCCTCTACTTTTACTGCTGGGTGGTAGGCTATCTTGCTCGGCTAATCTACGTTGTGACCTGGCTGGCCATATAAACAAATCTCCGCTAAAAAGCGAGGACTCTTAAGAACAATGTGATGTGTATCATGGATCGTATAGAGGATAACTTGCTCGCTTGTTTAGTTTAGAATAAGAAATTCTCCGGCAGCTTGCATATACTGTCGGAAACATTATTCGCTTATAAGGGAGAGGAACTATCTTAGGGTCCACGGTATAGTAGAACCACGAGCGATAGTGCTCATACCACCACAATGATTATTGTTGCGCTACTCTGGCTTCCAACCGCCCTAGGCAGAGTCCCGTTCTGCATCCCCATCTAGATGATGAACTCCCCCGGACTCCTCAAATGGGGTTCGTGCTCTTTCCCAGTCAAATTAGCTATCACCAACACCGTCAATCCAATTTTGCTATTGTCTTTGGAATAAGTGCATTATATGATCATCCTGCCATGGCATCAACAAAGGCCTTGTGCACCGCGCCCCGGCAAGCGGCAGTCTGCCTAGGACCAAATCAGAATATAATACAGATGACGAGAATGGCCAAGGTAATATATCACTCACGGCTTCATCCCCAGGGATTGAAAAACACGGATTTTTTTCAAGGTGTAGGTGACTAATAAATGATTGTAAAGGGCGACACTCGACCCAAGGCCTCCGACAAGAATTATGCCCTAATTTCATGAGTTTGAATTCGAATTCGAGATGAAAGAGGAGAGCCTAGTGCGTTGGGAGGCATACTGTAACAGGAAGTCCTTGTTGCCGTGCTTTCTCAATATGGTCATCAATGAGACTTTCAATGGGGGAGAAGCACTCTATGAAAATTTGGTTGATGTGTTCTCTATCATTTGTCAAATCAGTGTACCTACTTCCTAGAGTAACTATGCGAGTTCAACTTACCCTTTGAAGTGGATACGCCCATTTTTTATATGTGGCTCGTGGGAGTAGTCATTGAGCCTCTCACCACGCGGTTCGCTTGTGGGGACGTTGACAATATACGTGTTGTCCATGGACTTCGCGCTAAATTGGGACTTTATCATGAATTTGAATTCGGCCACAACCTCGTCAATTTCAGCCTGGTTGAGGTAGCCTCCCAATCTCGATTGACACAGCTCCTGGAAGGCGTTGTCAAGGAAGGTCCCAGCACAAGAGGTACCTTGATTGTAACGGACATTAGTCTCTTAATCGTGCGGTTACTGCTGGGGTCCCGAAGTCGAGAAACTTACCTCTGTTTGGTCCTGGAATGGTCTCTTTCAACGTAATAGGGTCCAGCCTAGTGACCTTATAGCTCAGTACATCCTACCTCTGTAGTTAGACTATCTCTACTCAATGAGACAAGAGAAACACAACGCAATTGTAAAGCTACATACCGTCCTCCTGCTACCTGCACAGCAAATGATATACAAATCTCCAGACTTAACTGGACAGCGCGGCTCGGACAATATTGCGAGAACAGCAGCCTCCAATTTCGGCACAATGCGCAACCTAGTTTTGCCTGCTGATCGACTCTTCAGCATACCGGCCTTGATTGCTGCATTTTTCAAAGCCTGTCTCGCGTATGTTTTCCATGTAGTCGGCACTGTGAGCACGACGTGGAATCTGAGCAGCCTCATAACATGTTTCCCATGGCAATTAGTGATTGTTTCCATGATATGTTTCCATAGAGGCCGCAGAAAATCTGCTACTAAGTCCACCGCGCTCCAACCATTCACTCGCAACATCCGTCGACCTTGGAGCCTAAATTTTGCTAGCCGCTCGCCTTCAGCCACATCCTCATCTTTAAGAAGAAGGAGATTCAACCAGCGAACTGGACCAGAGTGATTGGGGACTTCGAATCCCCAGAGAATGTTGTTATCCTCATAGGCCAGCTCACTCGGTACCTTACCTTCTTTTCGACCTGTTCCTGGCCATGTCGTAATTAGGTTGATTTGGTCCCTAAAGAATTCTTCGGTTGTTGCCCAAGCGACTCTTGTAAATCTAGTAAAGAGAGAGGTCAGCACCAATGATTCAGACCCGGCGCCGAACCTCATGACATACGTTGTTCCAAAATCAATCCCTACCACAATAAAATCCATGTCAGTAGCATCGTGCGACGATTTTAGTGAGTCTGGCGAGGTAGGCCGCACTCTCCGATCTCGTGGTACTTCCAGGCCCTCGGCACGCGGTTCGGGGTAGATTACTTGACTGTATTCAGATTCAACGATGGTTGGAGTGCGCGTGACTTCATTGAACGGAATGACAGACAGCAGTTCCTTTGCGTAAGCAGCGGCAGTAATCGCAGCATATCCCTGCCAGTGTTTATTTTTATGCGAGTCACAATAATCGCAGATGCCTCGTATAACTAGACAAGGAATAACATCCATCACGCCAGCGGCCTCCATTTCAAAACACAGAATGCCCCAGTCGCCAGAAAGTGCATCGCGTTTGGCAGCATCTCGCAAGACCTGATTTGCAGACGCGATCAGTCCGTAATGAATACGGGGCTTGTTGTTAGATCGACGCGGTCGGGTCTGAACCATAGCCCTACTACATGTGTCGCACCTGTTATTTCCAGTTTCGACATGTTGATATGCTGGTTTGAAGAGTATGTCATTATCTGCTCCCGGTTACGAAAAGGCTTCTGAGAATTGGCCATATTTCCGTAGAGCTCGGAGACATAACCCGTCGATATTGTTCGCGCGCAGATGATGCCTAGCCTGCAGTCTCGCGATTGCACTCAATAAAACTGCTGGAGGCTTATTGACAACCCCCGTCGGCTGAAATACTCCGCCTGTAAGGGCCTTTCCGTAATCATATTGCATGATGCCACCGTACCCCGGCGTGGGTTTACTCACGACAACATCCCCAAGCCGGATGTCGGCGTGTGGACTCGGAGCACCTCCTCCGATCCCAATCAGTAGGCTGAACCTCAGGGAGGGGAAGCTTGTCTTCATCTGCGTCACTACCAAAGTGGCCGACGTAGTTCCGTAAACTCCAGATGGAAGGCATGCTACCACAATGTTATGGTCGCCAATGCTACCGTATATTTACGCGTTCTCATCATCGCGACGATTGTGGAGTGGGGGGTGAGGGACGTCGAGCATTGCCTCGGCGGCTGCGAGCTCGAGGGGCAGCGCACATACCCATCCGATTCGATAGTCATCATGCGCCAACATCGTTCGTCACAGGAGTCATAACATGTATTATACAGATCTGAGCGCGAAAGAAGTCACATCAGATGAGAGGTCGTTCACTGCAGGAGGGAGCTGAACTTGGAGGACTGGACAGGTAGCGAGTTTGAAGTGAGGGGCTACGAGGCTGGAAACCGATAGACAAGGCTGTACCCATAATGACCTCAACTATACCCTGTTTAGGAAAGGCGCCGGCCTGGGCGCCTACCAGGATGGCACCATTCATTGCTTGCAACGGACAATAGACCTGCTTCAGTTTCCATGGTCGTCATATAGGGCTTTTCAAGAACCGCGCCTGTGTCCGGGCAAGCACGCTCCCAACTAGGCCAAAAGGTCGGTTTGATCATACCCTTGTAGCCCGATCTGCCCGGATCGCACATAACGTAATTCCCGGACGAGCTGGTCACTGTTCTCCTGGATACATCCAGCTATCTGTCTAAGAGAGTGCCCAGCACGCAAGAGCAAGCTTCCTGGACTGTATCCGCGGGACGAACTTGCTTCGAACCGGCATCTCAAGGGGGTGGTTGTATGTCAACACCTTGTCGGCGTTATGTTTGATATGGGTGTTGGTGTCACAGCCAAAGATAGCTGCGCTAGCAACGGCTCTTCAGGTGGTCTTTGGCATTGTCATGAATGTTGTCGTTCCTTATATGGTCAATCCTGTTGAGGGCAACATGAACGGCAAAGTGGGCTTTGTCTTTGGTGGTTGTGCGGCTGTAGCCACGATTGCCAGTTGGGTTTACATTCATGAGTTGAAGGGGCACACGTTTGAGGGGATTGATCTTACGTTTCCTCGTCGGGTTCCTCCGCGTCGCATGGGTGCGTATGTGGTTGTGTGAAGGTGGAACAGGCTTGATGGGAAATATCTGTTGACAGGATTGAGTCTACTCATGGAAGGTATTCTTGATACAGAAAGATCGGACATACTGTAGAATATCGCATTCTTTTCTCTGACGGACTTCTTTTTGAATGTGCCTCTGTGAGCTACTCAGGCCAGGCGGTTACATGTCTTATAGCAGATAAGGATAGAAATGATACTGTACCAAGAAAACTAAATTTAACAACACGTCCACTCCATATCAAGCCTTCTCTGGCAAACGAGAAAACACATAGCTGAAAATCTCCCGACTTTTATACAAATTTTCCACTCGCAACCGTTCGTTGTACAGATGCGCATTGTCACTCGCCTGCCCGCAAGGAAGATTGGCCGCTGGCGCTGAGAATTCCTTCTCTAGGAAGCGAATTGTCGGGATCGAACCACCCTCACGGATGTAGATTGGGCGAACTCCGACCTTTTCTCGCGCTGTCTCGACTGGTGGGGTAGGTGAGAGGGGGGCAGGGCCTGGGGGTGGCGAAGAAGCGGCCGAGGAGACTGGGGTCCGCGCGCTAGATTGTCCGGTTAGGGTTGACGAGGTGGGCACCGTCATGTTGGTCGTGGACCGTTTGCGCGTGGTTGTCTTGGAGGACGTTGTCGTTGACATGATGATCCGGTCGATGTGCGAGGCTAGACTGTCATCTGAATCTTGGCGTCGAAGAATAGCAGTACGATCCTCCCTTGATCCCCGGGGACTGATTGCGCGGTCCCCGATGGTGCGGTGGGGAAGCGGGTACTGGTGCTTTTGGCTTTGGTGGTCGGGAGTCCAGGCCACTGTGATGGCTTCCGATAAAGTCTCGAAGATCTCATTATTAGGGTCGCCCAGCCATGGATCTGATGTACCGGTGATTTCGACGGTGAGGTCGTTTTGCGATTCCAGTTGATCGAATTGTTCTTGTGCAAAGAGAGTCAATGCGGCCGCAACATCGTCGGCTTCTTGGTTTGGTACGAGCCGGATCGAGAGACTGGCCTTTGCTTTGCGTGAGATGGTTGTGGTTGTGCTCTTGCTGCTGCCGGGTACCTCGACGGAATGAATTGTGAGAGATGGTTCTCGCCATCGGTGCATAAGGGAATCTATCAAGGCGTCGCCGTCCTTAATTTGGGAGTGTCGCTTAAGGAGAATCTCTGCAATAGCACCGTATCGCTCCCTTTCGGCATCGGTTAATGGCAACACTGGCTCTTCGAACCCAGGGAGATTGATCTTGCCCTTAGGGGCCATAAGAGTCCCCAGAAGCATAGTCAAGTCTTTCAGCGGCTCATCTAGCAGTGAGCTCCCATCAATACCACTGTGGAGGTCTGGGTGGTCGCTGGCGACGATCAGATTTGCGTGCACAACTCCACGCTGTCCGTAAGTGAGACACGGATTGTAGTCATCCAACCAGTAACTGTTTGCTAGTAGGATCCAGTCGGCCGGTCCAATCTGCTGCTTGTGTTTGCGGACTGTTTCGTGGAAGCCCTGGGATCCTGACTCTTCCTCTCCCTCAATGAGGAAAACGACATTGCACCGGAGAGTTTTCTGCCGGGCCAGCTCTGCTGCGGCGTAGAGAGCAGCCAAGATTGGCCCTTTGTTGTCAGTTACGCCACGGCCGTAGAGGAAACCATCCATGGACGTAAGTTGGTACGGGTCTGTCTTCCACTTTTGCCGGTTGGCATCCGCGCTGACCACGTCGTAATGTCCATAAAAGAGGATGGTTTTATCAACCTTTTCAGGCGATGTCGCGCTAAAGCGAGCAAAAACGATAGGGTTTGTGTCTTCGCCGGTGGTCAAAAGTTTAGTCTTGGCTCCTAGGTAAATACAGTGCCGGCGGAGGAAAGCTGCGCCTTGGTTGCATTCTCCCGCGAATTTGGGGCTAGCTGATATCGTTTTGAAAGCAACCAACTTTGCGAGGCAGCTCACCATCTCGTCTATTCACATGGTCAGCGCACGTGTACATAAACCAACAGTATCAGGGACAGCGCTATACCATTATTGATTGGAGGCTGCTCGCTCGCCAGAGAAACATCAGTCAGATCCCAAATTCCAACGGTATTGTCATTGCCTCCGGTGGCGTAGATGTGGCGATCCTTGAATCTGCCGGCAGCTGATGCCAGCATAGTGCCTTCATGAGCGGTCCAGCTA
This sequence comes from Aspergillus cavernicola, assembly GCA_027569065.1. Classification (NCBI taxonomy): domain Eukaryota; kingdom Fungi; phylum Ascomycota; class Eurotiomycetes; order Eurotiales; family Aspergillaceae; genus Aspergillus; species Aspergillus cavernicola. Next base: position 86,113 of record JAPDEK010000018.1, read on the forward strand.
CCAACCTCTTCGAAATGTGAATTAAATTTCTATGCTGGTCGTTAGCTAATAATCTACTGACCATGTGGGTTGAGACGTACCTTTACGATTCCGTTTGAATCTCCACACACAGCCATACCGTGGATAATATCAACTGCCCACAAGTCGCCAGTATGGGCGGTAATTCGTTTCACCAGCTGATTGGAATCTAGATTCCAGATGTTCAGCGCACCCCCAGCCAGACCACAGTACAGGAATGATCCATCCACCGCCACAGAGAGCACTGGGTCGGTATTCTGCAGCTTCGCTATCTGGGTGGGAACTATATCGAGTTTGCCTTGCTCCAAGCGCCAGAGTTTGACAACGCCGTCACCCGCCCCAGTCAAGAGAACTTCGTCATTGGGCGATGATTCCACTAGCCCTCTGACAAGTAACATGGTGTAAACGTACCCATGGTGAGCAAACAGGTTGTGGTGATCACGTTTGAAAGTAAGCACTTGGCCACCGTCGGCAACTGTATGGCCATCGGCGCCTGCATCTGGTCGAGGGGCACGAGTACCATCAGGGCCCTTCGAATCAAAGAAGCGATGTGTTCGCTTGGATAGTTGCGCAGCGGATTGTTGCGTAGACGCTGCCCCTGTTTGGGAAAGGTTACACCACTGCCGAAGGTCAGATAATGTTGTAAAGAGTGATTATAGGAGTCGCTTGCCTGAATGCTAGTGTTTTGTGCACCACAGTAAACAGTCTTCAGGCTCGGCGAGTATGCCACAGCGAAAAGATCACCGACGTCATGATGAGACTGGATAGAGTAGAGTCGCTCGAAGGTTCGTGTCGACCAAACCTATGACTAGTCAATCACGGTTGAGCGAGGCAGCAGGATTGAAGAGCGTTGGTACATTGACAACGGAATCACCTCCACTGGAGAAGAGAAGATCTCCTCCTTCGGAGAGGTACAAGTCCAGGACACTTTCTTGATGAGCACGAACGGAGAGAACTAGGTCATAGTTCTCAAGGGACCATGCCTGCGAATGATAAGTTTTTTTTTTTTTTTTTCTGGGGCTTTTTTTTTTTTTAGAATTGAATAATGAGGGTCAGCCACGTACTACAATGTCTCCTCCCTGAAGGCCGGCGAAAACACAGTCCTCGTCTACTACCAGAGCAAGGACGGATCGACTTGCTTGTACCCGGTGGCCAATACCGCATTCAATTTGCGAAGATGGGTGATTGGACCCATCGTGTTGGGCGAGATGTGCTCTCACAGATCTGGGGTCGGACTCCCAGGCGTTGGTCTGCTCATCGATATCGGACGGGCTGTCAGACTCGGCGAGTCCTGTATGGTCCATCGCAGTCTCAGCCTGAATTCTTGATTTGGTACTTGCTTATTATCAAGGTCCGTGGGAATTGAGAGAGAAGGAAAATGACGAAGTTCGAAAGTGTCACCGAAAACGGGGGCACGTGACATGTGCTTTTTTCCCACTCAACGCCAGGAAAGAATTGAGAAGTTCAGGGGGCAGAATCTGTGCAGGATACTCGTGTTATACATAGACAAACAATGATCATTCCTTTGTCTGTGCCTGAATGTCGTGATCCCCCTTGACAGTGATGACATGACATGGAAAAAATTGAGGATCTCGGAGTTGAGGAAAGGCTGTGGCGGTGCAGAAATACAAGTCTTCTCGGTCTGTCTTCTTCTCCTTTTCACTCACCTGCTCTGCTTCGGTCGGGATGCTTCCAACAGCACTTCCTCCTGGATCGAGTTAACCATCTTCATCTGTCTCCTACTGATTATATGTATCATTGCTTCTACGCAATTTCTCCGAGAAAGCATACTAACCTGGGTTCCCATAACAGGCGCGTTAACAAGGCGTCTGATGCGGATTGTGGCATGGCTTTGGAATCTTTCTCCTCGGGCTCATTGAATAGACTGAGGACTCAGAAGAGAGAAGAAGCAGAAAATGGTAGTTTCACCGGGTAGCGGGAATTTCGGCAGAAGTCGAGCGTTGACGGGCTGATACTGTTGGGCGTGGGATGCGGTCTTTCCCTATCTTTCTTCCGGTCATGCGACTTGAATCTTTTATCGACGACGACTCTCTATCTATAAGTAGAGTGTCTGCAAGGAAGTCTGGCCAAGAGAACAAGAGCCAGACCGCACTCTCTAGCCTGATCATGTGTGTAACTTGTCGGTGTTGCTCCGCAGCTGTTGGCTTTATGGATATCAATCAGAAATTCGAACGGTCTCCATGATCAGACAGCATGCGGTCTTCCCGGATGCAACAAAGGATGCTCGCGGCTTGACAAGCTGTGACTCATTTCATCCTTCATCGATAATAGCAAGTAATATATAGAGGTGTATATATGGATGTATGGTACGGTAATCCCGTGACTGGCAAATGCCAGTGCCTCAGCCACTGTGGCGGTGCCAATCTCAGCCAATCACAGGCGACGGTATCACCGCCATTTCCCCATCTCCGGGCTCATCCACGATCGATGGATCCTTCATCATGCATTCATCGAGAGTCCTATTCTTACTCTCACCATATGTTCGAGAAGTACCAAATAGTTGATGAGTACCCGACTCCAACTACCTAATGAGGTACCCAAGCACCCCCCAGCCAATCCAACGATGCTGCTGCAGTTGAACGATCGCACTGCAGCGAGCCAACTCACCACTTGATCCCCACGGATCGGCTATGAGCTTGACAGCCATTCAGATGCTCTGTCACTTTTTTTGCTGCCTTGTTCCTAGCTTCATCGGCACCCAATCAGTCATCCTTACCTTTCGTCTCTTGTTCGTTGCTTCGTTCCTTTTTAGGCGCCTAGTTCGCCCACTCATTCCCATAACCTCCCAGCCCCCTTCAATGCAAATTTGATTTTTCCGTGTATCTTCTGTTTATCGGAAACGCCGTCGTGGCGCGGTTATCGCTTTGCATATGCGTTGTTAAATTCTCAACATTCGCCCTGCTTGCTCGTATATAACCTTAGACCTCAGCTGAAGTCTGAACCTTCCACACCAGGCACCAACTTCTCCAGAAACTCGTTAGCTATTTGCATTCTGCATCAGCCTTGCCAGAACGTCAATTCAAGGCCCAGACCGAACCGCGGGTACTTAAGAAGATCACGGCCTATTCTCCACCCGAACCTGCCTGAGTCTCAATATCTCATCTATCTGGCCCGTGGATAACTTGATTGTCCTACACCGCTCGTCCGATAGCTGTCGAGCGAGTCTTTTATATCGCCGATCATTGTTCAATGGTGCCCGTCATTTAATTGTCATCTGGTCGCTTCCGTGGTTACTATATACTTTCGACAGTCCCACTATCTCCCTGCGGCAGACCCCGGTCAAACATGCCTCCGTTCGGTCAGACAATCGCGGTGATTGACCAGTCCGGAAAGGTAGTGAGCACAGTACGTATCTCATGCTATGCTCCTTACCTTTATAACAGCCCCCGGTCCTAATTTATATCGCGGAACAGAGCAAACATCTGTTTGGTGTTTTCGGCCATGCCAAAAGTGCCTATCGCGAACGCAAGGCCCAAGTCCAGTCTGAGCGGAATGCGAAGATCGCCGAGAAGATCGCCGAGCGGGAAACGTTGAAAGCATTACAGAACTACACCATTGATGATTCCCCGTCAGTGGCTTCCTCGCGAAGGAGCCGGTCGCGGCACCAGCATTCCAGTCGCAGGCATCACCACCCTCGCTCCCACGGCGGATCAGTCTATGAGCAGGACCTGCATTACGCCGCGCCTCGTTCAGCATCTGTTCATGGGCCTCCGGCAGAGATGGTTCGACGCCACACCCATCATGATATCACCGTGCGACAGCCCGAAGGTCGCCCTTCTACTGCCCGCTCCAAATCCGACGCGCATGTGGACATGGACTTGGCCTACGGCGATTTTCACCCTTCCGCACTGGCCAGACAACCATCCCCTCGACGCGATCAGCAGCTCCAGAAAATCGACGACCCAGAACTGAGTGGCCTTGTGGGCCGAGCCCAATGGTTGTTGGAGGAAGCCAACTGCGTACAACACAGCGCTACAGCTACCATCAGTCATCTCCAAAAGAACCCGGATGCTATGGCGGCTGTCGCACTTACTCTCGCGGAAATTAGCAACCTCGCCACCAAGATGGCACCCTCAGCGCTTGCCATGTTGAAAACTGCATCGCCCGCTGTTTGGGCGTTGCTCGCCAGTCCTCAGTTCCTAATTGCGGCTGGCGTCGGCCTCACAGCGACGATCGTTATGTTCGGCGGTTACAAGATCGTCAAGCAGATGCAGTCTTCTGCTAGCAAGGAGGAAGAAGCAAATGATAGTTCGGCACGAACGTCGCAACACATGGACGAGATGATAGAATTCAATTCCGATTGTCTCAGCTCCGTGGAGATGTGGCGACGAGGCGTGGCAGACGCAGAGGCCTCCAGCGCCGGAACCTCCGTGGACGGCGAATTCATTACTCCCAGAGCTGCGATGATGTCTGGCATTGATGTGACTACGGCGCGACTCTCCCGGGACCCCCGCTTCAAGTTCGACGATGATGAATCCAGAGCATCTTCCCGCCGGTCTCGCCGTTCCCGCACTTCTCGAACCAGTCGCGCGCCGCCGAAGGCAGAGACCAAGGTGGAATCAATCTTCTCGAGACGAAGCAAGGCTCCCCCGAAAGCACCATCGAAAGCACCATCGAAAGCACCATCGAAAGCACCATCGAAAGCGCCATCGAAAGCGCCATCAAAAGCATCGTCTACGACCGAGTCACGGCATTCCGACACTGACAAAAAGTCCAAAGAAAAGAAGAAGCGACCGAGTCGCCTGCGTCTGATGTTCAGGGCTTGATCGAAACACTACCACCATTCCCATTCATTGTACATACTGTAACGATACGCTCTGTCTTGATACGACACGTGCACATGTTTCTTACAATTTCGACTCTTTCGACAGACGGCGCTGTCATCCACGGCAGCCAATAACATAATGATTCGACGACGACATTTACCTACGCAAATTCTCAGACAATACACATCTCTCCTGTAATATGCAGCAGTTAATGTCTCTACACATGGCGTTTGCTTTCGGCGTTGGAACTGATACCACTCCTTTAAGCATCATAGATTTATGGCTGTACATGATCATATATATATACATACTTGCATACATACATATCCGGATTCTTATATCTCATGACTCTCGCTTATTCTAGTGCTCAATTTGTTACTTTTAGTTGCTTTTTACTGACGAACAGAAAGGAGCCACCTCGTAGCCTGGAGGCCCAAGCCGTTCCGAGTATATGTCGCACGATAGACTATCAGGCTCTCCCCTGTTACGTCACTACATGATCAGGGAATCAAGAAACCATCGCACGGCTGAACACATTGATGTTCCAAGCAGTACGCCAAGGAAATATCAAGCTACAGACACGTTTAATCACATGGGGATGGTTGCAAATGCCGATTCATACATTTTACATGGAGATAATCTCATTCAGAGAGGCATAATCGACCCGATATAATCCAGGCCGCTTGTCCGACCAGAAAGATTTTCGACACCGCGTCTTCATGCTTGTTCAAGAACATATCCACAGTAATGTAGCTCTGTCGGCGGATCTACGATCGAGTTGGTTGCCTGCGAATCTGCACATATGGTGTTAGCTGGTACAAAGTAGGGGGGATAGGATGGTGCAACCACTTGTTGGTGAATACGTCCAGAGTGACTACACGGCTCATCCACCCCAGGTAAGTAGTACTCGAAGTGGTGATTCAGTCAGCTTACCAAATGGTAGGTCGTGTTGAGTTGCGTGAGTACTCGGAGTGATTATTATAGACCATGGGAATTTGCTTCAAATATGTTCTCTCGCCAGACTAATCAACCACGTTATGGTTGACTGATTCCCACAATATTCCAGATCGAAGAAGTTAGAACTGACTTCGTTATCGGCCCATCAGCGTTGTATATTTTATTTTCGTCCTGGAAGACGACATGTTAGAACTCTGCTTCCGGCCCGACCAACCCTCAAGCCATGGCCTTAACCTTGACCGAAACCTTGCTATATTACTTCATTGTAGAATAAGTGCGGGCCAAGTATGGGTTTGCGGCCGGAATAATACATGTCTAATCAAAATCTGTCTTTTTGGAGCCGCAAGAGGACCACCAATTCGTGTTGGGAGAAAATAGGTGGTAGAACGCCAATCACCAAGTACGGCTATCCGACGGGAGTTGAGGCCAAACCAGCGACGTCGATGACATCGACATCGACCAGAGCCGTGACGGTGTTCACTCAACTGTGGGGTGGCTTGTGCCTTTTTGCTGCCTTTCATGTGCCCTCCCTGCTGCCGCGTACAGGTGCTCTTGAATGATACTAGGAACATCATCATGGCTCTACAAATTTGACTAGGCCGTTAAGGTGGTGTGTTTAGAGTGTATAGTGCTTCTTCCCCTGAGGGACCTGCGAGCAGTAACCATCTCGGTTTCAGCATGGTGAGCCCGAACAACACATCCTTTTTTAAACATCTCTCTAAGCTCGAGGCTATTGTGTTGCTCCCTGCCTGACCTTTCTCTACCTCTTCATCTATCCTCCCTCTTTACCTGATCTCTCTTCCCGCCTGCTCTCTTGACTTGTCCTCTTCACTTGATCTCTCGGTCCCTCCTTTTAACTTGGTCGTGTCTGCAGCATTACCCGATCTCTCGGCCTGTCCTCTGGTCGATCCTCTTCACCCATTTCCTCCGCCGTCGCTAGCCACCATGTCTGCGCCTCCTCCATCCCAGATGCCGCACCTTACCAAAGCTCCTGATTCTTCCTAATGAGCTTCTCGACCAGCTGATGGCCCTTGTCTTTGTTCAGGTTTTTGAAGGGGGTCCGGGACCAGCTGGCGCTCTTTGTTCAACTTACTACAGCCAAGGCAACGCATGCGGGCTGTGATTGGGAACATGTGTGTTTCCCTGCAATAAAACCGAGCGTTGAGTCACCGGCGGGGCTGGTGCTACTGTGTAACAGTAAGCCAGTCTCTTAGGTATATAAGATTGACATTGAAACCTTGGAAGGTACCTTACACTCTTACCACTCCTGATCAGACCAACACATCCCAAAATGGCCTCCGCCAAGCTGATCAACTCGGCTCCTCCATTTCCAGACACCCTGCCCGTTGCCAATTTGCTTAAAATCTCTCTATCTAGTCTCATATCTGGGGACCCGGCCTCCGCCAACGCCGTACTCACCGCGTGCCGCACATCAGGTTTCTTTCAACTCGACCTAGCCAACACCCCCAACGGCGAGGCCATGACCATCTCGTTGACTCGATCTTCCCCGTAATCCACGAGACAATGGAACTTCCCCTACACCAAAAGATGGAGTACACGCAGGACGCGCCAAGAAGCTTTATTGGGTCTGTCTCTCTATCTCTTTCTTCCCTCCCTCCCAATCTGCCACCTGGCTGCTGCCCTCTACATATATTTCTTTCTTTGGCGCTAACACAAAATGCCATACCAGCTACAAAGCCCTGGGTGTCATGAAGACTGCATCGGGAGCTCCGGACAACTGCGAGTTCTGGACTATTGCCGAAGACGATATCCTTGGGACCACTGTACCGGAGAAGCCGATGCCCTCTAGTCTCGGCACGCAGCGCGGGGTATTCAAAGAATATCTGGCCCACGGCCGCGCGGTGGTCGAATACATTTTCCACGCTCTGGCGGCACAGCTACATCTCCCCCACGACGCATTCACCCAATTCCACGATCCGACCCGCAAATCGGGGACTATCATCCGGCTACTTCAGTATGCGCCAGGCACGCCAAGACATGAGGAGGAGGAGGAGAATAAAGAAGAAGAGCCGGGGCTACTAGCGCATACAGACTTTGGAAGCATCACGCTGCTCGCTAACGTGCTTGGTGGGCTACAGGTTCTCAACCCGAGAGGAGAATGGGAATGGGTCCGGCCCGAGGCAGGGTGTCTTATTGTGAATATGGGTGATGCGATGGTTGAGTGGACGGCGGGTGTACTGAGGTCGAATATGCATCGGGTTGTGTGTGCACCTGGGGAGCAGGCGGGGTTGAGGAGGGTGAGTTTTGCGATGCTTGTGAGGCCTTTCAAAGAGGCAAGGATGGTGAGATTGGTGGGAGGGAGCATTCCGAGTGTAGAGAGAGATAGGGAAGAGGGGATGGAAAAGATTGGGGTTGGGATTGATGGGATGACTGCTTGGGAATGGGAGTTGAAGAAGGCGATGGCTTTGAAGGAGGGAAGGGATTGTGCGAGGAGTCATGGGGGAAGGGAGCTCTGAACAGAGCTTTCATGAATGTGAATTTGGAGATATCTCATACAGTATGGAAATGAATTTCAGATATGTTTTGGACTCGCTCGATCACAACTTATGCTCGTCGTGTAATCTCCCAATCCAAACAGGCCTCGTCTCATTATACTCCTTCATCTTCCTCCTCACCTCCTCAAACGATAACGGAGCAAGTTCAACCGGACTATCCAAATCTACCCTTTTGCAATCCGGCATCAACCACCTAACAGCGACCGACTCCCTAACCTCACCGCCAGACTTGCCCTCCATAAAGGCCCGACAGGCCGCAGCCCATAGCTGAAGCAGATGCTTAGATTGCGGCAGGGCACTAAGAAAGATCATGAACTCGTGCGGCGAACTCGTGCGGCATCCCCTCATACTCATTCCAGACCACCGTGACACCGGCCTTGGCCGCCTGGCTCGCCACCACCCGGTTCCCATCGATCCCGCGCTCCTCGCAGCCACACGCAAACCACATCGGCGGTGCGCCGGTCCAGTCTTCCACAGCCGCGGGACTGACGAGTTCATGGTCGAGCGTCGCGGCTTTGCAGTACGGGACCTCTCGCGGGGGAGTTGCAGGCCAGATGCTATCGGTGGGATGACCAGGCAGGCACGCGGGCTGGAGCACGCTCAGGATATCGGTTTCACCTTTGCTGTGCCAGGAGGGAAGGGAATCACATTGGTCACACCAGCCACTTACTACCGCTACACCGGCGGGGACGGGTAGAGTGATGGAATGTCCGTGGAAGTCGAAAGTTGCGTCCGAGGCAGGGAGTTTCTGCAGTTCGAGGAGAACCTTCACAAGACCAAGCGCCAGGTTTGCTCCGGCGCTGTTCCCGGCCAACACAATTTTATTCGCTGGGACAGCGGGGTAAGGGGCGCCAGGCGGGGGGTAAAGCAGGCTTGCGTATGCGAGTAGAATGTCCAGGATGGGAGCGGGGAAGGTATGGGCTGGCGCGAGACGGTATCTGATGGAGGCGACGCGGGCGCCGGTCAGCTTTGCCAGGCGAGCGGAGGAAGCGCGATGCTGGGTTGGGCTACTGAAGCTGAGAGCTATGTTAGCTTGCGTTGGAGCAGGGTGGGACGGCATACTAAAGACCACCGCCATGGGCGTAGAGGATGGTGAGATCGCCATCGCATTCCTGCAGTAAGTCATGGAGTTTTGCTTCTTCTGTACCAATATTTGGCTCGGGGGCATCTGCTGGGAGCTGAGAGCGGGGACCGATGAATTCGACGCCCACGTCAACAACAGGGGTTTCTTCGGCCGGTGTGACGCGGTGGTAATCTTTCTTCAGACGGTTGATGACCGCGTACAGGGCGTCTCTGATGGCCGGGCTTGTGGGTGCTGGAAAGCCGGTTTTGGAGATCCAGACTCCTCCACGGGCTGGGACATCAAGAGAGGTAGCTTTCTGGAGCTGAGCAATGGGCAGCCATGGTAACTTTCGATACTTCTGGCAGAGGCGTATGACGAGATCCTTCTGGTCGTCAATCGAAGACATCCTGAATTGTGTTGGGTATCAGAATCAGGGGTGAAAGAAAGGTTGTGCTTGTAGTGTCAGAACACTCTACGTAGACAAAGAACACGGGGACGCAAACAAAATCCACCCCCCCTGCACCTTCTCCAGGCAACTTGGCAATAAGAGTGAGGGGTTTTTCTGTTTGTCTGGCCGCCGCCCCCATGCTTATTATAGAGATTGGGTAGGATAGAGTTGCCCATGGTTGATACCTATTCTTCGCTCAGACTAATCTAATACCTCTATTATCCCCTGTACGATTGACACAATCCTTCGTATCACATGGCCCATCCAAGTCTGACTACATCCCTTGTCATCAAAGGTGTCATGTTTCTCTCCAATGATCTTCTTCGCCACCTGCAAGCCAGCGACAAAGCCATCCTCATGAAACCCGTACCCCATCCATGCCCCAGCAAAACTTACATCGCCGCCGCACCTCAATGAGGGAAGACACTTGAGAGCTTGGACGCTCTTCGGCGTAATCTTGGGATGGCGATACACATACCAGCCGCGAGCTTCACAGGGTGCGGATACTGGGTTCATAGTTAGCAATACCCGGCCTGGACTTCCCTCTTCTCCTGGAATGGTAATGGTCTGGAGTCTGTTCAGGTCGTATGTTACGGTAAATCCGGTTATATCGCTTGTCATTTGCAAGGGCCGAGTACCCCTCGACGGAAGGGTACAGTTCCAGGCAGCACGGGCCGACAGTCGCTGAGGGAGGGCCTGTAGACTTGTTGAGAATCAGTATCAAGTGCAGGGCATAGATGCATACCGTTTCGTCCGAGTGAAGCACACAGACGGCCTTGTTGGTTTCAAATGCGCCTAGGACATCGCATTCCAGGGCGCTGGCCTCGTCGCCTAGGATCTGCAGCGCAATCTCAGCATGCACAGCCGGGACAACATGGTCGAACATCTCTTCCGCCCCAGTGTGAGTGATGACGGAGACGCAAGAGCCCTTGTTCCTTGTTATACGATGGACTGCCGTCCCAACATGCAAATGATGGTTTGCTGGCAGTCGTCTCACAAATGCATCGATATACATTCCAGACCCGTTGCTGAAGCTGCGCCACTGCAGTGTACGGGTAAGCGTGCTCAAGAGGCGATGCTGTGCCCTAGGCATTGATCAATAAGATGCCTCCCATCGCACGGGGGGGCTTACATGAACTAGATCAACGTCTCCGCCGGGAATGTGCGCGCAGCCTCTTCGGGATTGAGGCACCATGGAGCCGCCATCATGGGGATGAGATAATAGCGCTTGAACTGCGCGGAGTATTTCTGTTGCGTAAGGTATTCCCCGATCGATTCGAGCTGATCTAATTTGCGGGACTCCGGCTTCTCTTCAAGGATGTCCGTTGCGAAATGATTAAACCGGATAATGTCAAACACAAGTCTCCAGAACCACGGTCTAAACAGATTGGAAAAGCCACCCACGAAGGCCCAAAAGGATGCACTTGCCCACTCCATGGACCCGTCGTGGTCAGAGACACTGAACGACATGTCGGCAACGATTGTCTCAACACCAAGGGCTTTTATGAAAGCGCTAAAATGAGCTATCACGGTAGTAGCATGGATCCCTTGCCGAAACGTTCGGTATATCTACTTACGGTATTTTTCCTCGTTCATGACCACGAAACCTGTATCAACGTTCCTCACATTACCATTCCCGTGGAAGGGGACGGAGTTTGCGTGCCCGCCGAGTCTGTCCTCAGCCTCATATAGGTGCACTTCGTAGTCGGAGTCCCGCAAGCCCCAAAGGCAAGCAATACCGGATATTCCACCACCCACAATGGCAATTCGCTTGGGGGGGCGAGGCTGGCTTGGAGCCATGGTCGACCAGATAATCTTAGGGTCGAGAAGTGTGACGATGTCACAGCAGTACCACGGTGCCCATTCAAACTTAAGTATCCGCCCTTAAGAGTGAGGAGAAGAGGATGTGATCCACGCCCTTCCTACAAAGTAAGGACCAAGGTGCAGATTATCATCTCATGTCAGCGGCACGGTGGTGATTTGGAATACTTTAGTTTCATTTAGAAATCAAAGCAAGTGCAAGTACGTCCTTCACTGGTGTATTACTTTAGTATCTACTTGGTACATTACACTCTCACGCTGCGCTGGGCAAAATAATGACCGGCACAGTCTCCTGGCAAATTTCAACCCATGCAATTGGAATTCGAGGCAGTATCGGTGTTGTGTAATATCTTTCGGTGCATTCAAAACCAAACCAACACTATTATGTACCCAATTGGTGTTGAGTGGTCGACATTGAGCCTTGTAAAGTTTGCTTGCCATATGACTACCCAAGTTTCTAATACAGTCTATTACTAGTGGCATGTCAGCAGTGAATAGGGCAGGATTATCTCTCCTTGATTATCGTCACGACATATACGCACCTTGCCCTCCTATCAACACCACAGTCCGACCATCGGATGATAGTTGATTTTTGGGGGGGAAAGATGCACGACTTACTGGGATGGCTACCTATGACTAGAAAATGGGATATTTGTACGTAACAGTACGTTTGAATCAGGTTTGAAAAAGATCAGGTTTACCTGCTATGATGTCTAATGAGTCTCAGCCCGATGTCGCCGGCGGGGTATGTATTCAAGGTACATAAAAGGTGGCGGTTATGCAGAGGAGAAATGGTCAAGGTTCATAGGCTCCTCCAGATCATGCTCCGAACCGGGGGTGACTGATTTTCTACTTGCGGGTTTCTCCCCTCAAATTACCCTTGCTAGTCTTATCTACCGGGCTTGATCGGCGTTACAACTTGTCAGCTGCTGGGGCTAGGTCTACGCTCCCAGGGGACAAACCATCGTCAAGGCCAAGCAGTACCTAGGAAGACAGACAGACACAAAGCTCACTCACCGTACGACCTGACAAAGTGAGATCAAGAACGGAGCTGCAACGTCGTATAGGAGCCCAGTGTTGATTAAGGAATCGACAAAAGGATGCTTCGGCTGTAAGCAAGCATAAGAATCTCAAAACCCCCGGCAGGAGGTTTGCTGTGATTTCATTCTTCAAAGCAAGAACAAACATCGGCGGCAGAATATCCTTCATAACCTTACATTCATTGGAAAACAAGTGTCTATATCCGGAATGGATGCTGAAGCAGACGTTAGCCGCGCCAATGACCTCTACATTACCATCAGCGTCATGACTGCCGCAATAATAGTCACCACGAGCATCCGGATAATCGGCAAACTTACTTCTCGCCGGGCCTTGGGGCCCCAAGTCTACCTCATTATCCTCGGAACAGTAGGCCACCCTAGCCAGCCCTATTCCTAATGATCTAGTTTACTAACAGACGCTCATCGGAGTCAGGTCCTCGACCTCGTCGCTAATGCCTTTGACTACAAAGCCGCAGTCAGCGGCTTCGGCCGACACATCCGCTTCCTCACTCCCGCCGCCCGCATCCAAGCCGTGAAATACGCGCAGCTCGCCGTGGGCGTCGCAATCTGGGCAATCTGGAGTATAAAGACGTCCGTCTGCTTCTTCCTGCTCTCACTAATCCGCGGCCCAAAGCACCGCAATTTCCGGTGGGCAACGTACGCGCTCATGGCTATGTGACGGCAGCAACGACCATTGTGGGCGTTGCCTTATGGGCGACGCAGGCGAGGCCATTGGCGAAGCTGTGGGATCACAGGATTGAGGGGACCATCCTCAGTTCGCACAGCTTTTTAGTTGTGACATATGTTTTCTACAGTAACGCCCGCCCTCTCTCTCTCTCGGTAGACTCTGGCCTATTATTTCTCTTCTCCTTTCATAATAAGCCTTCCCAGGAATGAAGGTAGTGGAAAAAGCTAAATAAACCGCGCACTAATCAAATGCGTATAGCGGTTGGCTGCTTCACAACTGTCTTCTATGCTATATCCCCAGCATACTTTCTCTGGAACGTGCAGCTGAAATGGCGCAAGAAGGCGCCTGTGCTGGCCATAATGGGGTGTGGAATCATGTAGGTTACAACATCCTGCACTTATCTTCCAACCTACCTACCTTGCCGCGATGCAAAGCCCCAAGATCATATAGATATTGACCGCACCCCACAGCGTAACAGTAGTCGGCCTACTCAACATTGCATTCGCGCGTGATTTCCTAAACCGCGCTGACAGCACCTGGGCGTTGACGAATGAGTTCATCTGTGATATCATCGAGCGCAACATCTCCGCTTTTGTTGCGAATCTTCCTGCGCTGTGGCAGTTGGCCACGAAACTGAGGAGCGAGCGCAGGGCCAAGTCTAGTAGTCAACGCTCTAGTGGCAATGACACTGGTCGCTCTGGTTGGTTCGAGCTAGGTAGGAAGGGGTATTCCGGTAGGCTGCATTCTGAAGATGAGGGTACACATCCTTTGCGGGAGGGATCTAATGGAGCTGGGGTCGTGGACTAGACTTGGATGGTGACATGAACCCGAAATATATTTCCTCTGAGTGATAATATTGGAATGATAAAGGGTATCTTCCTCATGTCTGTTTGAGTATGGTTACTCGGTTTATCAACCCAAGACGATAGATCCATACAACTTGGAACTCGGTACAGCCAGATACATAACGGCTATATATTGCGGATTTTCGCCCTTCACCGAACATCATATAATATGATACCTTCCTCATTTCACTTTTTGAATCATGCACCTCCAATCAACCTCACAACCCCTTCCCAAACCAAAGCCCTAACCACCTGCGCCACATACAAAACGCGCTGAAAAGCCCCATAATGACTTCTCGCGAAATCGTCAAGGAAAAACCCCTCAAACTCTCTTTTCCCTCCCACATCCTCATTCCTCCCCCCCGAATCCACGGACAGAGTTGCGGAATAGATGCCCCCTAATCGTAGCCAGGGTAATCCCGGATACGGATACACGCCACCAATGCCCCCCCTCAGCGGACGCACAGCAGCTAGAATCACATCAAGGAGGTACTGGAGAGGGGTGCCAAGCAGCGGGCTCGGCCGATTCTGATTTCGGGGGTAGCTCCGCTCGTAGGATACCTCGGCATGTGATATAAGTCTCATGAGCTCTTCATTAACCCCCCATTCACCAGACTTGATAGGTACGGGGTGGAGTGGATGAGCCTGAATCTGAGCCGTATGATTCTCCACTGCAGGATCTAGACACGCACACCTGAGAAACGATGTCAAGGTGCGATGGCCGAGGAGAATCGCATAGAATCTCGGAGTGAGGACGGTGAGCACGATAGTTGGCGATGAGGGCGTTGAGGCTGCGGTGGGTGTTGAGAATCTAATGTGATTGTGGCTGTTGGGAGGGTCGGTTGGGGGTTGGAGATACAGATGGAGATGGAGATGAAATGCGTCTGGCGCAAAGAGGAGGATTTGTTTGATGTATGCGCATAGAACGGGGCAGAGATACCTGTATTAGATTGAATGAGGTGTCAGGGCAGTCCTGGGCGTGTACTTCGAGAGCTTCGTTACTCTAGGGAGATGAGATGCATTCCTACCTTTCAGAACTGGTAGGTCGGCGGGGAATTGTACCCATGCGAGGCTCGGGGCGATACCATATGGGCAGTTTACGCCGATGGGCAGTTTACGCCGATGGGCCAGCATAGTGGCCTGGAAGACGATCCGTGGGTCTGGAGGGGATCAGTTGGCGTTGAATAGGACGGACGGGGATCCTTACATGTCAACAGACCAACTAAGCACCAAGGCAGCAGTAGACGCACTGCCTGCATTGCTGAGATTGTGAACGGGTTAATCGGTCTCTCGTCAGTCCAGAGCCGGGTTACCATCTTTGGGCGGCTGCTAGACGCAAGGAGCGTGGCGGTGATTTGGACGACGGCATTCGGCGACGTAGACGGTTGGCTCGGATCCCGCGCAGAGACAGAGTACTTTCCTTTT
This sequence comes from Aspergillus cavernicola, assembly GCA_027569065.1. Classification (NCBI taxonomy): domain Eukaryota; kingdom Fungi; phylum Ascomycota; class Eurotiomycetes; order Eurotiales; family Aspergillaceae; genus Aspergillus; species Aspergillus cavernicola. Next base: position 101,721 of record JAPDEK010000018.1, read on the forward strand.
CGCGAGTTGAACGGAGATACATGGAAGTCCTTCGGCCAGGTATGCTGGAATCTTCTTAACGTATCAACCCCGGGTCCTCGACTGTTGTCCTTTGTGGCTAGGAAGTATAAACGTCGTTCATCGAACGTGTTATTGACTTCCACGATCATTGCTCGCAGGTGGGAGTCGTCCGAGTAGAGGAACCAGAAGGAGGCCGGGCAGAACTTGTGGTTCCAGACCCTTGGGGAGGTGACTAGGAATACCATGGGATACGAGGCTGGTTCTTCGCCCTGCGGGGGGAGCATGACATGATATGTCAGAGAGGGGGAAATAGAGCAATGCCGGGGAACCCACTCGCGATAGCAGAAACTGATCCAGTTTCTCATTGAGTCTCAGCTGGCCGTTGTGCCGTTCAAGGTGGTCTTTGGCGTTGACTTGAAGCCATCCTCGCCGCCACCATTTGCTTTCATCCACCGAGAAAATCCAGTTTGACTGACAAGATCTTATCGGGAAGCTGACCATCAGAAATGGATACGAAAAACGATGTCTTTGTGGGAACAAGCGCGTATGCGAAATCCGACCGCGTAAGATGAAGGGTTTGTGTATGGTGAATGCACACTGCTCCTTGTGCAGGGAGTTGCTGTTCTTTAATAGACTATATAGTTTCCAGACAACGGCCCGAAATAGCCAGGCAGTGAGAGCTAGGACAGTATTTGTTGAGGCCATCATGGGAATGGACGCATAGCTCAGGGGCCCCTAGCAAACGCATCATATATAAACAAACATGGGCAGACTTCGAACATTGACCTGTTACCTAGCTGTGTTACACAAAAGGGCCCCGCTGCTGAGTCACTGGAGAAGAGAGTGACTGATGAAAGAAACAGCTTCTGTTTGAACCTGTCTGCGTTTTGTTTCCCCTGATCAAACCCATCTTCACCACGAAATCAGGCTCTCAAAACAAGACAGAGAGCCCCCATCCTACATCACAACATGCAACCAGATAAGTCAGGCCGGAGCCACTCAGAGGCGAGAAATCAGTCAAATGGAGACCCGCCTTCTGAGCAGGCTACATCCCATCCCCTAACAACGCGACAGTGGATGCATGTTTTGAGTGCTTTTGTCGTCTTTCTGAACACATGGTGAGATTCTCTGCTTTTCACTGCTAGACTATCCCTGCTAAATAGTCAGGGGTCTTCTTCTCACATTCGGGGCCTTCCAAACACACTGGGAACAGGTGCAATTCCCGGACAGATCTAGCTCTGAGATATCCTGGATCTCAACAGTCAGCGGTTTCCTCCTCCTCTTCAGCGGCATCATAACCGGGCCGATGTACGACTACGGTTATCTCCGACCGTTGGTGGTGGCGGGCAGTCTGTTGGAGGTCTTTAGGTTGATGATGGTCAGCCTTTCGACGCAATACTACCAAGTCTTTCTCTCTCAAGGGATCTGTATTGGCCTAGGTGGAGGCATGCTCTACGTTCCCAGTATTGCTGCCGCAGCCGCGAGCTTGCAAGAGTTTCGCCGCGCCAAATTCATTGGCCTCATTGCGTCCGCGACGGGCGTAGGTACGTCCCTCTTCCCATCCTTCTTTCATGCACAAGCTCAGATTCTGGTCTCGATACAGGCGGGGTGATCTACCCTATCATGTTCCGCCAGCTCTTGTCCAGTGTAGGGTTTCCCTGGGCATTTCGCAGCATTGCCTTTGTAGTTTTTGCCACCTATTTCCTCTCCTGGGCCATTTTACCCTACAAAGCTTTCCAAAACACCACTGTCCGGCGGTGGTTCGACTATTCAGCGTTTACCGAGCCCTCCTTTATTCTAGCCATCGTCTCCGCTTTCTTTGCCGGCGTCGCATACTACCCCCCCCCTGATCTACCTTCCTTTATTCGCCGAAACTGCAATCCCAGGCCTGCGCAATACAGACCTACCATTCTATCTCCTCTCTATCGCCAACGGGGCATCCATAATCGGCCGACTTCTCTCTGGTCTGCTCGCAATGAGGATCGGGCCATTCGAAACATGCACAGCGGGACTAGCCACCAGTGCCTGTCTACTCTTCTGCTGGGTCGCAGTAGATTCAAAGGCAGGCGTTATTGCCTGGTCTGTCTTCTGGGGCTTTATACCGAGCATCATTGTCTCGATGCCCGGAGCAATGCTTCCGTTGCTCTGCACTTCGTTGTCCGTTTTGGGGAGGAGGACGGGCATGTACTGGGCTAGTGTTGGACTGGGGGTCTTGGTTGGTGGGCCTATTGGGGGCGCCTTGGTGGGGGGTATGGTGGACAAGTCTGACTGGCTGCCATTGCAGTTGTTTGCGGCTTGTTGTATGGCCGCTGGGGCGGTTTTCCTTGTTTATCCGCTTGTGTGTGTCCGGGGCCGAAGGACTATATAGTGGTCAGCAAAGAGGCAGCAGTAAGTTTCCATCGTGGTTGTTATACATGCAGCAAACAAGAGCTTTTTGGCCCTCACAGCAGCTGGGTCATGGGCCTAGGCCCTTGTTAACTAACGTTAAATGAGCCAAGTGCTACATGTAAAGAAAGATACCATTGGCCTGTCAGCAAGCACACGTCCTGACTTGCTGTCGAGCGAATGGATCTCAAAACAGGTTAAGAATCAAGATGGACTGATATCGTCCAGCACGTTATTGAGCTTACCTATGGTGAAATAACCAATTCTTACAGCGTCACCCACCTGTACTTGGGAGACTACCGCCGTGCAGCCGGGATAGCTTTGATTCTGATCTTTCACCGGTGGTCATGAGCCTCCCCTGAATTCTCATCGCATAATATACTGAGAGAGGATTTGATACAGAAATCTTGGAAGGTATAGCTGCATCAATGCCACTTTTCTGGGCTTTCTAAAACCATATTGCTGCGTGAAACAGAAATTCCTTTTTAATAGTCAAGTACATCAACCTGAAGTACTTAGTGGTCAGGTCATACAGAGTTGTTCTTGATCTTGCACTTTAATACTGCACAGTAAGCTCACATGTGGACGCAGCTAGTCATACAGGCTTTTATAAGTTGATGATTTAAGATGCAGTGATACCAATCAGTAATCAGAGCTCACTCCAGCACACTTGTCCGCGGAATATTCCCTACAACCCCCAGCCTGCAAATAAGGAGATAGGGATTTATGTATGGCCATCAAGTAATGAAACCTTCTTACTTCCACATCAACCCTCATATGAGAGCATTTCTTCTCCAAGGTAGCTATAGCTACTAAACCCGCAGTTACCAAATAGGGGGAATTGTGATACTATTGTGTTATTGCAATCAGGTTACTGACTGCCTTATGTGCAGGCCATCAACGACCTCGGGAATACGGAAAAGGAAGAGACCAGGGGTGGTAGAAGAAAATCTGTTCTATTAGCTGTCGAACACACAAATACCAAACAACAAAAGCGGTATTGTATTATAATGAAGGCGGGTTACTAATCGCCTTTTGTGCATGCCAGGGGGGTTGGTCTAGTCAGAGGTCCTCGTTTGAACTTGAAGTTTCACAGTGCAGCTCCTACTGTTGCTTCAGCGTCTTGGAACTTTCTATGTATTCCGGTCGTCTACAGGACACGGCATTGATGTATGACAAGTCACTATATTGCTTTCCGCTAGCGTTTATAAGGCGATTTAACACTGGTTACACCAATCAAGTGCATGATTCCTTACGCCCCCCTTCCATCGTGTCTGTCTCAAGCGAGGGTGAAAGATCTATGCGCATGCTCAGGTATCCATGCAACCAGACCACCATCTTCCTCTTTATGGATGGGACAGGGGCGATATGCCTGCATCGTCCATTCAATAGTTCTCACATCAGCTGCTGCTTGTGGCGATTACTGGAGGATTTGCAAGGGATTGGGCTGGATGTGGCTTCTACCGTCAGGATCAGGGCTGCCATTTCCTCCGGTCCCATAATGTATCATCCGCCATAATCCCATGCAGCTGGCCTATGCTCCCTTCAGTCCTTCGCATGTTTGTTGGTGTCAGAATTACTGGGCAATCCTTAAGGAGAGGTCCAATGACTTGTATTCTTCTGATATATAGTTTTGTCTGCCTTGCCCCTCCTCTTAAGGCGAAAGCATTATATTAACTTATTTCACATGACATCTTAATATCGACTACCTCATTCTGATAGTTTGCAGCGAGAGCAATCCCTTCCTCCGTGCATGTCTCGGAGTATTTCTGATTCACACCGTTTGGTCAACTTTCAATGGAGTGCGTCCGGTCGACGATATGATGCTGCATGCATTGCATATCCAGTAATACCATTTTGAATGATTGCTGATATAGCACATCAATTCGGTGTTCATTTCCTCGTCACCGCGTATGGTAGCGCTGATATTGAGCACGGGCGCCGAGATCCCACAAAATTAACCATAGATCCGAGTTCAGCCAGCTCCAGGGACAAACACCAGGCAGTTGACAATCAGTATCTTATGCGTCGTGGAGATTCAAGATTCGATATGTGTCGCCCGCGATGTCCCGCTCAAAACTTCCGCCCTCGGAATTTTTACATAGGAAGTTGACCAGACACGTAATAAGTATCATACACGCTATTTGTAACAGAGATCACTATTTGAGGTTGGTGGAATTGGCCTGGAATAATGCTCAGAGGACCATGGCTCCTCGAAATGCCCTGGAGTAGACGCACACCGTGGCCGCCGTATGTATAAAGTATAGGTCGAGTGATCTGAAGCTCATATATTTATGCTGCGTATGGACTATCAATCACTGTGAGCATCACGTAGTGGTGTAAGAAAGCACACACACCGCTCCCTTTGAAATCGAAAAAGGGACAACAGGGGACTTGGCGGGCTGAATATGAATGAAACGCATCCAATAAGGGTCAGCTACGACTGATTGACAAAAAAGTCACTATCAAAGCATACCCGGCGGTGGACGACGCACTGCCACTGAACCGAGCCCATCTGCTGACTTGCACTCCAAGCTCTTTGGTTTCAAAGATGACGACAAGTTTTGTTGCAGAGCGAAGGAGACTATCACTCAAGTCCTAGTTGACGGTCTTAAACTAAGGGTACGATGGCAGAAGCTAAGCAAGGAGATCTGGGAAGCGTTTCATTCGTGCTGGGAGGAAAAGGGCAAGATGGCTCTAACAGCTCCGTGCCAGGCAGTGATAAACCCTATCCCAAACTTCCTGGAATCATCGAGGTCAAATTCATACTATTCCGTCCACGACTGGACATGAGAAAATGGCGTTCTTCTTTCCGCGCCACGAATTTTCGCCCACAGGTTTCATTTTCCCATCCAAAGCCCTGTCATTGACTTCAATCAGCACGAGTACAACCGTTTGACTCTTCCCTAGCAACAGAACAATGCTAGGCTCGAAGAACTCTTCTAAATACTAGGCAAGATGTTTGGTTGCTCTGCTGCTACACAGTTCGGGTACGGCAAAGCCAAGCCCTTTATATACTCGGGCCCAAGAGCGTACGTCAATTCCACGCCTGCGCAAACGTTTCCCACGCTATGGCTGGAAATCGCGTGGATGAGACTTGAACACATTATGCAAGCTGATAGGAGTTGAGAGTGTTAGTAGGGCCAAGAATAATACGACCGTGCCTGGTTATCTTGCTGACGGTGTATGGGCCTGGATGAGGCCTTCAGCCTTTATGATACTCATAGGTGCCTTTTCCCCCCTTTTCTCACTAGTATGAATGTGAATACAATAGGCTGCTATATCTCAGAGATAAATGTTCACTTATACAGACCGAATAATAACAGGAGGGGACGATGCAACAAGACGACGTAAATGCTGCTAAAGTTGATGGTGTTGATAGGCTGAAAGGCAATATGACGGAGGATTAATTGCATTTGCAGTGCGAGCTCCTCCACTTTTGGTGCCCAGCCTCGAGATATCACCATTCCGAATTTTCTATTCCCTGCCAGGCACCTATTGACTACATGTATATATTCAGTCTCGATTACAGCTACATGGTTGGCAGTACATGTTTAATTGACCGCCTTCAGCCGGATTACGTTGCAAAAATAGTATAAAAACTAGAATACTCCTTTATAGACTCGGATTCTGCTAACTTCCTTAGCAGGACTTGAGACCTGGTATATAATGATATTAAATGGGAGAGAAGCAAAGCTTAGCGGAAACGATGGAATTGGTGAACAAGCATTGTCCTAGGTGACATTGTGTGCTAACACAAAGAAACAGATTATGATAGAGATTTAACACTAATCAACTCACCGACAATCTAACCGGCGAGGCATCATTTTGATAGCATGGAACCGCTCAGCCTTCATGTTCCTCTTCTGCCTCATCGTCATCTCCACCAAGAATAAGAGCAAAAGCCCAGCGTTCCCGGTCTCCCGCCTCCAGAAGATGATCAGCGAGCCACCTTAAACGGACGAAACTCAAATCAGGAGAAGTGGCAGGTCTTCGCACCCAGGCACAGTCTGAAATCTCTGCCAAGTCTCTGAGCACTGTGGTCACCTTCGCGTCGAGCTCAGTGACCGTAGCACCCTCCACTGGAGCATCGGCCATGAACCAAATGGGCGTCGCAATCTTCCCGTCTTCCACAGATATTTTGACGTGGACGTGTAGGTACTCAGCACCGTCGTCCCAGAGGTTGTCTCTGAGGACGCGGTAGACTCGGTTGACGTACTCGGTGTCACTCACCTCAGTATCTACCTTGCCAGTTCGCGATAGCGGCTCTGTTTCGAATATCAGCGGTACGGTGCCTGGTGGTCGCACTGTGCAGATATCCGGTAGGAGTGTTTGAGAGTGAAGGGCCTCGCAAAGAGACTCGCATTCACTGCACCTGCAGATTATGTCTGCGCTAGACATTTTGCACGAAATTAAGTGATTTTTGGGGAATAGGTGTTTAGACATGCTATCAATTTGGTAGGTATGGCGGTATTTATACTGTTCTCAAGTCTTGATGACCCACTGCAAGGATATAAAGAACTGTCTAGCACACATCAAAACTGCTCTACAGCGGATTGTTGAACCATCCAGTTCTTTATTTATCTCGCTATATCCCACAACAAAGGTTGCCTAGACTAATCTCTAAGTCAATCTGATACATGGATGGTATAATTTCTTTGCGGTCTTGTGCTTTCATTGTCCGTGCTGCCTTGTCTGGCTCTTTGAATACTGATCGTTTGTTTATATCGGATATTTCCAGACTGACCAGAATAGGCAGTGCAACGGAAAATGTATGAAAATTCTTGAAGCGAGACACAGTGACGAACTGCAGTACGTGCTTGGCTAGTAATTGTTTTGGTGCGTTACAGAACAGGATGACTCTTCATCTGCTATAAAGGCACAACTGGGAAATGAGTCTTACTACCGGAGCTACATGTCACTAAGTGCTCGAAAATAGAGAAAACTTGTCATATTATTTTTCGGTGTTGGTAAGAAGGGAAAAAGGTGAAAGGTCTTTGTCCAGGTCCTCTTTATTATGGGTAGCCCTGTTCAAGCGTTTCATTCAAGTTGTACACCTTTGCTTACAATTGAATGATAACAGAGTTCATTTGATTGAAAACACTACATCCAATAACCGGTTCCTGTGAAGATACAGGCTAAATATCCGACTAGAAATCTTCGAGTCGTAGTATCTTCAAATCCTAATGGTTTGCGGCCACCACTATGAATGCATCATACAAGCTCAAGCACTCGGATACCAAACCATCCCAGCCAGCCTAAAGATCCCAAACCCCGAATAAGGAGGCGCACACTCCGCCAAATCTAGATCAACATGTTTTGTGTCTTTAAAGCCCTGCTTGATAAAGAAATCGTACACCTGGGGCTCTGTCACGAGAGCGATAGGAAGGCCCAGGGATTTGGCCTTGGTGAACATGTGCTCCATCAACCTTTGTCCAATACCCCGGCTACGGTGCTCGGGCTTAACGAGAATGTATATGAGCTCTGTGTATTCCATGGTCAGTGTCAGGCTTTGTAGGTGTTCGCGGGCAAGAAACATACTGATGTGGTCGGTCTCTTCCATGACGCGGTCGAGGGCCATAGAGGCTGTTTGCACGGCTGAAAGGACTTCAGGGTTGAAGTAATCGGGTGCTTCTAGCGGTGCGCTTCCTTTATCCTTTTCAACTACAGGAGCACTGGCTTGATTGATGTTGGTAGCGGGTCGCTTCCTCATTATGTCGAGGAGGCCGAGGACGTCCCCTGATGCGTTATCAATGACGCTTAAGGATTCCACGGTGGACGAGTCTACATTGTCGAGGGCGCTTTTGTAGTTCTTCCTTTGGACTTCTTCATTTGGCCAATTCTTGAAGACGAGGCGATTAATCGTGAGTGATAGCTTCGAGCGGTAGAGCAGTTCGCCGGTTGCTGGGATATCGGATGGTTCTCGCGCCCTGATGGTGTAGTTGGTGGCAGCCATTTTCAGATGCTGGACTGTATAGTAGCAAAATATGAATGAATCCTTTTACGGTAGCCTTTAGGTACTGTTCCTGGGGCCCTTAAGTAGATATTCCTGGGTAGGGTACAAAGTTTTATAGCGGATCGGCTCAGATCAGAGTTTACGTATGCAGTTGCCTGGTTGTTGAGCGTTGTTGATCTATCCTGTGGGAGAGCGAGTAAGACAAGGTTGCATTTTGAGGGCTGGGATTATTTCCCTGCATAATGGCCAGTCCTTTATAATATGATGTATCATGCGTGTCCCTTCCCAGTGGTGCCCCGGATCGTCGGTGCAACATACAAATCGGGTTACTGTTGTTTTGGCTGCGTTGAACTAATTGCGTGGGGGCACAAAGTCCGAGATCTGGCAACTGCATCCCTCCGTCTTTCCAAAAGCCGGACACGCACGATGAGCGGAGACGACTTTGTCTTTGTTGAGAACCCAAATGAGTTGTTGCATCCTGTAATCGACCCGGAGGATAAGGTTGAGCAAGGTAGAGGGATCCCAGCCCCCACTAGTAGACACGTACTCAGAGCGCAGTGACCCCAGAGGACATCGCCGCCATTCGCTCTTGGCTGTCGCCAACCGAGTTCGACTCAGATGGGAGTGAGTATCGCAAACACCTGAATGCCCACGCCCCAGGAACTGGTGACTGGGTTCTCCAGGCCGACTCATACACTAAATGGCACGACTCGCCCGCCGAGACGACCACCGGCGCGCTCTGGATCCAGGGCATCCCGGGCAGTGGTAAATCGGTTGTCACAGCCCGCCTGATCCAGACGCTGCAGATGAACGAAACAGCGCCCGTGGCCTTCTTCTTCGCGCGCCGCATTATCAAGTCCAACAGCCGGCCGCATTATCTGGTCCGGGATTGCTTGTACCAGCTGCTTGAACACAGTGACCCTCTCCAAGCGCGCCTCAATGACATGCGACAGGACCATGCGAGTATTGACAACACTCCCTTCCAGGAACTATGGGGGGCTTTTGTCCTTGCGCTTGATACGATACCTCGCGCATATGTTGTGTTTGACGCGCTAGATGAGCTCGCCGTGGACGAGAACGAGTTCCTGCCTCTCCTCCTGGAGCTGGGCCAGAGGAATCCCCGGTCAATTAAGCTGATAATAACTAGTCGTCCCGTCTCCCACCTGCTAGACGTGCTAAAGGGACCATCTCTAGAAATAATCCGGTTAACCAAACGAGTCGTCGAAACCGATATCGCGACGTATATCGCGCACCGCCTGAGCCAGCAACAACAACGGTTATTGACGGAGGAAGACCAGTCCCTGGTCAATGGGACGCTTTGCAGCAAAGCCCAGGGACTCTTTCTGTATGCTCGACTAATGCTCGACCAGTTGATGCGACAGCCGACAACTCCTGTAGACGTGCACCTGCAGCGCTTGCCCGGGACGCTAGAGGAGATGTACGTGAACCTCCTGCATGAACACGCAGCCAGCTCCGGCGCCGGAGTGCGCTTCCAGTCATGGCTCTTATCCTGGATCACGCATGCCAGTCGTCCCCTTCGTGTAACGGAGTTGGCCACACTGATCCGCTCGACGGCTGACCGAGGGGGACTGAACAGCGGCCAGGACGCGAAGCTGATGGTGCGCACCGCCTGCGGTCCCCTGATCGAGATCCTCGACAACGAGACAGTCCAGATAATCCACCATTCATTCACTGAATTCCTACTCGACAGTCGCCGCGCTAGTGCTAGAGAATGCGACCGGTGGTTTCCTGCTTTTACGCCTTGCGAGACCCATCGCGCGCTGAGCCTGACCACTATCAATTACCTACTGTCGGGTTGCTTTGCATCGTGGACGGCTCTTGAGGCTACCTATGATGGAGATGGCTTCGAGAAGGCGCATATGGATCTCCTCGTTCAATTCCCTTTCCTCCAATATGCGGTGCAAAACCTCCTCTACCACGCGGCCAACTGCGATATCGACAATGTAGATCTCATGCAAGCATTAGACCGCCTGTTCGAATACGGCACCGATGACTTTAACGCCTGGAAGGATTTCTGGTTTGCATCTATGGCCGAATCAGTTCCAGACGGGTTCCGGCCGCTCCATGTAGCCGCCCACGCTGGACTGACCAAGTACACGGCGCATCTTCTCGGCAGAGGGGAAGACCCAAACGCTCTCGATGCGAGGAACCGGACACCCACGGCGTACGCCGCCATCGCCGGCCACGCGGAGACCGTAGATGCTCTTCTCAGTTCCCAGGCTATGTTCACAGGGTACGATCGTGGGGGTCTCGCTCCGATCCATCATGCCGCCAAGGGTAACCACGTTCGGGTCCTGCAACGCCTGCTAGACGCGGGTGCCGATCCATTGTATCCCCAGTCCCCTGGTAATATGTCCCGCCTCTGCCACCTGGGCCAGACATCCGTAGAGCATGCATGTGAGCGCGGCCACGTGGAGGCAACCTCTGTACTCGTAACTCACATGGACGCGATCAGAAGGAGTTGTCTCTTGCCGCATTGGGCAGCCGTCGATGGTCAAGCAGACACCCTCGCCGTCCTCCTAGAGTATCCCGAAATCCGGGCCAATGTCGCTGCAAAGGATGCTTGGGGCAATACGGCGCTTTATCTCGCCGCGTGCGCCGCTGACTCGGCCACCGTACGGCTGCTGCTGGATCACGGCGCCGATATACATGCCCGCTCCTCCGGCATAAAGCCTAACAGCAATGAAATAGTTAGCACTCCGGAGGCTGTTGGTGCGGAACGGTGGACACCCCTGCAAGGGTGGGCCAATGGTATCAGCCAATGGTGGAAAAAATGTCACACAAGCATAGACGAGTGGGAGCAAACTGGGAAGCTGCTGATAGGAGCAGGAAGTGACCTGGACACCCGAGATGATGAGGGCAAGACAATCCTGTTTTATTGGAGCGAGCATCGTGCCCTCAGCCGCGGGTCAGACAACACCCCGCGGTTCGTGTCTTTTCTCTTGCGGCACGGTGCCAACGTACGGGCGATTGACCATCAGCGCAGCACAGTGCTGCATGGCTGTCCTCCATATTACAATGCTAGCCCGGCCATGCAACTACTAGTCAAAGCCGGGGCAGACATCAATCACGCACGGAAAGGGGACGGTGTCACTCCCCTCATCGCCGCCGCGAAAAGACAGTTTCTCGACCTGAAGTTGTTTGTAGACTGTGGCGCGGATCCGAATCTTCAAGACTCGGATGGAAACACTGCCCTGCACTACATTTGCTCCTCGTGGATCCCGGGCCTGTCGGAGCTCCAAGAATGGCTCAGCTTTGCTGATCCCACAATTCGCAATAGGAAAGGTCAGACCTGCGTGTACAATCTGCGTTTCGGGAACGGCGGCCACGAACGCGTGCAGGCGGTCCCACTATTTGTTAAAAAGGGCGTGGATCTCGAGCAGCGCGATCGCAGGGGAAGGACTGCCCTTCTGGCTGCCTGTGAGAATCGCCAGCAGCACTTCATCACTGGGCTGCTGGGGTATGGCGCCAGTGCGACGGCGACTGACTTTGAGAATAAGACTTGTGCGTACTCCTAGCTGTCCCAAGTGCACCCACCGAGAAGTGAGAACGCGACTAATGAATTACAGGTCTACACATTGTAGCACAGGACGCCCTGTCCACTATAGACTACGGAAAAGCAGATTTCAAGGTAATCCTCGACGTGATGACGCAACTCATCGAGGGCGGCGCTAATATCAATGCCGTCGACCACCATGGCAATAACCCCTTCCACGAGGCCATCGCAACCGACCAGTATTTTCCTCCTGTCAAAGTGCGGCTGGACGCAATCCTCAAACTAGGCGGGCTACCAAACATGGTGGATAACCAAGGACGCACAGCACTACACAAAATTGCATTATTGGATGGCATTCCGTGCTCGGACCGTTTGGACTACCTGCTACAGGGCGACTCCGGTCTCGATCTCCATACGCGCGACCACCAGTGGTTTATGCCTATCCATTGCGCCGCGTCGGCTGGGGACGTCAACGTGTGCAAGTTCGCCCAGGCCGGCGCAGATATGCAGGCCCGTACAGTGGATGGCCGCGGCGTTCTTCATCACGCGGCCGGTGCTGCCCAAAGCAGTGCTCTGGGGTTCCTGTGCGAGCTGTACAGGGACAACGGCTGGGAGGTTGACGAAAGAGATGAGAACGGGCGATCTCCGCTACACTGCGCAGCAAGGGCAGGGAGCTCCGAATGCGTCTTCCACCTGCTGCAAGCTGGTGCAAATCCAAATACCCCGGACCATCGGGGCTTGACGCCGCTACATGTGGCAGCCGAGTACCAAATCAACCATATCAGTTTAAGACAAACCCGCCGAAAAGCGGGATTCCCGTATGGCCGGGGCAATCGTGATTCTCAAGGTCTCGAGCGATTCATGGACCTGAGGCGCGAGAGCCCCATTCACACGGCCAAGGAATCAGTGAGGTCTACTGTCGCCGTCGAAGAGGAAGTCCAGATGATCCAGGACGTTCTCCGCTTACTGATCTCTTCTGGAGCCGATCCTGGGCTTCCTGATAGTTCTGGGTGGACGGCATACGATCTTGCTGTATTTCTAAACCACGAGGAGATGGCTTCCATGTTGCAGCCGCTGACGCAGAGTGGCGGCCGAGAACTGTCTCTCCCAGCACGTTGGTGTTCTATCAAAAACGTGTCCGCTGACCGAATCGTCGAGGAACTCAACATCGACGACTGCGACCACTACACCCTTCTACATACGGCGATCTGTGAGAAAAATGAGACTCTCCTGAAAGCTGTCCTTGAGGCAGGGGTCGACCCCACCGTTTCTGGGCCGGATGCCCTGACACCTGTCCACTATGCTGTTTTCTGGGGTCTAGTCTCAGTAATGGAGTTGATGAAACCCTATATAAAAGACTGGAATTGTTTTAATCCGCCGTTGCTCCACGCCGCCGCCAGTCGAGAGCAATCCAACCTCCAGATGGTCGATCTGCTGATCGGAGTTGGCGTCAATATCAATGCTCACTTTGAAGCTTACGTTGATAAGCATGTCCACATGACGGCCGCAACGACCTATACGGCGGCGCACATCCTAGCTCCCGGCGAGCGCTGGTGGTACATCTCCGCGCTAGACACGCTCTGCAAGGCCGGAGCTGACCTAGAGGCCACTGATTCGCGCGGGCGGACAGTGTTGCAGTGTGCACTCACCACTGAGAGTATGGGGCGCCGCTACTTCTGGCAAGACCAGGCCCTGGACGTTGTTCTGAGGCACGGCGCCAACATCAACGCCGCGTCGGAGGACGGCTCGACGGCGCTCCAGCGTGCCTTGAGGTCCCAATTGGGCCGTCCTATGATCGATCGACTACTCCGCCACGGGGCTGATATCAACCTCGGCGAACCGCCAGCCATCTTTGCCGCCGTCGAGAGCATGGATGCCGACTCTTGTGCGGCACTACTCGACGCTGGCGCTGACCCGAACGTCATCCATCGGCCAACGAAGCAGCGATACTACGGCAAAGGACCACAGCTCGAAACACCCCTTCTCGCAGCCGCCATGAAGGATTGGTACGAATTTTCAGCGCGAGACCTGCCCGCCAGGATTGCGGTTCTTTCATTGCTTCTTCAGCGCGGAGCAGACCCCTTTCTTGCGCTACCAGGACAGAAGACGACCGTTTTCCACGAGGTCTGTTACCAGCACGGAGTCATTTCGCCCTTCGTAACCGCGGCAATTGATTTGGAGTGCGCCAACACCGACGGTCTTACTCCCCTTCTCGTGGCGTGCTTCTCTCCCAAGGTAATGCACCACAGATTCAAGGACGAATCAACGCCCATCCAACTGATCCTTGCGGGGGCCAATATCCACGCCACCGATCCACAGGGCTCGACGCCGCTACACTTAGCCACACAATCCGGCCTTTGCGAAACTGTGTCCTTACTTTTAGAGAAGGGCGCGTCTGTCTCTGCCACTGACAAGACCGGACTCACACCGCTGTACCACGCCCTCTCTTACGGAAACGAGGTTGTCTCCTTACAACTAATCAAAACCCTACTTTCAGCCGGCGCAGCCTCGCGCGTCACCGGCCCTAACGGTGAAAGCACATTGCATCTACTAGCCCCAGCCCTCATCCAGCTCAGTCCCGGAGGCAGCTACGAACAGGATTTCTCCTCCCGCGACAATACCGACTATCTGGCCGAGTTCAAGACGTTGTACAAGAATTTCGTCGATAATGGCTGCGAGCATAACGCGCTAGACAATGAAGGCAACACACCTCTTTTCCCGTACGTGCAGGAGGTCAAGGAGGGAAGCGAGATTTATGCTCCGGACCCTCCGGCAGAAGATGATGTGCGGGAAATGCTTGACGCGCATGATGTCTTCGCTGTAAATAAAAATGGAGATACGCTTCTCCACGCTGTTGCGGGTAGAGAAGATTTCGAGAACACCGAAGAGAATGCTGTATGGCTGTTTCAGGAGCTTGTGGCGCGAGGGTTAGATGCACGGCAGGAAAACGAGAAGGGGCTAAGTGCTTTGGATGTTGCGATGGCTTACAATAAGCAAGGGATCTTGCGGCTTTTTGCTAGAGAGGAGTGATTCTGCCCTAGGACTTCGTGTGATGGGAAGGGTCCTGATCCGTCGAGTTGGGATATTGACGAACTGAACAGGTGGTTTGTCGATTCGTCTGCCATGGCTAGGGAATGAAGTACTTACTCTATCTATCTAAATTCAATATTATTTGACGCCGGAACCAACAGCTTCGGCCGTCCACCATTATCCCTAGGATGTGTGACGAAAGCCTTATAGCATGGCAGTGTCACAACAGTATCTGCATGCTTCTCAATATCTCCCCAGTCCCACCAGTTTACAGTACAATCTTTGAACCATAGCAGAAGCAAATCGCCCATAACCATGTCCTGAGTAGAATTCTGAATTACTATAGGTTTATGGTAAAGAAAAGGTTAGATATTCCGTAATATAACTTTTCTAGAAACAGAAAAGTATGTGGCAGGCACCATAAATCTGCAGTTGCGGCAACCGTTCCCACGACCCTCTGAGATCGGACCGGCAATTTACTTGCTGCTACAGCCAGTACATGAAATCCGGGTGGTCATCGCCAATCTCCTCAATCCCAAGGACCCGCTTGGCAGCTGCTTCCTCCGTATGCTGATTTGCTAATTTTTGAGCATTTTTCCTCTTGAGATACAGTTGAAAGAGAGGAGTGACCAGAGCTGCTGCCGCGGTGCCTGCCAAAGCTAATCCTTTGCCTGGATAGTAGTTGGGTCCGTCGCCGAAGATTTCTATCTCTAAAACACAGAATGATTGTCCGAAGACCATGAGAAAGGCAAGTGCACCAGCTCTGTCTCATCATCATCATCATCATACTGTTAGCGTTGCTGAATCACCTCAGTTATTTTTTTTTTTTTTGCTAACATACCTTCTGGTATATCCGATCACATTGCAACTCTGCCACGATTGAATGAGAACCACTGCAGGGTATGTCCCCATACCAGTTAAGAAACAAGCGGCCAGGGAAAGTCCCTGTGACTTGCTTACAAGTAACAGCAGCCAACCCAGGCTGGCAGTGGCGAATGAAATAGTAAGAAAAATACCCCGTTTTCTTAGCCTGTCCGAGGCGTATGAGATGGCAATGGTAGATATTGCCGTGGCCACATACACGGGAACGGTCAGAAGCTGCGTTGTGAGGGTGCTATACCCGAATGTCCTGATAATCAGAGGTAGAAAGCTACCGAAGCCTCCCAGACTGATGTTCATCATGCAGTAAAAAAAGCCTGGCAAGAGAATGAGCAATTACTTCTAAATCCTTGTGAGTTGAATTCTTACAGTAGAACCAGACCTTGCGATCGGCCAGGACAGCCTTGAGTTGGCTAAGTTTGAACTCCGTGCCTGGAGTATTGAAGGCTTGTTGGGATCGTCGAACAGCAATTCGTTTCTCTTCTTCGGTAAAGAACCACCGGATTTTTTCTGGGACAGGAGGAAGTAATAACATCACGAATACTCCTGATCCAATGGTAACCACACCTAAAAAAACAGCACCAAATGGTCAGCTGTGAGATGAGAAGGCTCTGCTGTCTGCTGTCACGGTCATACCTTCAATGAGAAAGATCCATCGCCAGGCCAACCAGCCACGAACATGGTTCAGGTGGAGTTGGATCCCGTAGGCAATGATTCCATTCATACTGCCGGCTACCGCCATCATCGAAAAGAATATGGCCCCCCGGGTGGCCAATTCTTCCCGCTTGTACCAAATGGACAAATACAACGGTCCGGCCTGGATGAAGGCCTCGAAGCAGCCCACAATAACACGAACTCCCGCAATTGTTTGCCAGTTTTGAGCGCGACATAATCTGCATCACACCCACTGGTAAGGTTGTGGTTTGACACGAGCGTCAAGACATGTTCAAACTTACAATGTTGTGCAAAGTCCCCATCCAATCACAGCCAGTCCTAATTGAATAGGAGGTCCGATTTTCCGCACAAAAAGTTGCCCTAGAGGTTGAAAGGCAATGTAACCAATGTAAAGGAAGGCAACACATTGACTGTATTGAGAACCTGTAAGGGCAAGCTCTGTCTCCATGCCTGCCACTGCTGCATTGCCGACATCACTTCGATCCTGTCATTCCTCGCGTTAAATCAGTAGCCTTTTTTTTTTTTTTTTTTTTTTTTTTTTTTTTCAACCACAAAAGACTGTCGAGGGAAAAACCTACCATGGAAGCGACGAAGTACATCAACGACAGAAGAGGGAGAATGATGAGATCGGCTTTCCACACCAGACGTCGCTCCGCTCTCTTTTCTTCTGGTGAAAGCTGGACTTGCTCATGCAGCAAAAGCCCATTGGGCTTACCTGGAGTATTTTCCACATGGTTGGCGTCCTCTTTGGCTGAATTTTGCATGGTATAGTTCTGTCCTGGACCGTTGACTAATCCAACAGAGTTCTCTTTGAAAGAACCATGATACTACACCTGCACTCCTTTTATACCCTCTTCTCCAAATATGCCAAGCATTCAATTGGGCGGGGACCCCGCAAATTTTAGAAAGGTAACTAATCTAATGGGTGGCCCGGGCAATAGACTTCCACAAGCGATATCGCTCCGATGCCGATGCGGATTTCGCTTGGTCCATTGTGGAATATCATTGGACGAACCCATCAAAAATACTTTCATACGCGAGGGAATTTATTTGATCGGCGAACTGACAGGCACAGAGTGCTCCATGTATTCTTGATTTTCACAGGATAGCTATTGCATTACACGGACTCGCCACACCTCTTGGGATATCTAGAGGCTGGCTGGAAAGCAAGAAGGACTACGCTGACAGGCACCTCCTTTAAGGTGCGCTTTTATTGGAGATTACCATTCTCGGTGATGACCTGCGTGAAAAAGAACATTGTAGCTTATTCTGAGAAAAGGCAGCTAAAGAAACTTGCGGCAACTTAGTGACTTGGTTGTTCAATAATACGGTGAATTATTCTATTAAGGGACCGGAGGTATGATACATATTTCATAGTTTCCATGTCTGGGACTCTCACAGAGGCGGATCCTGTCCGACTCAACTTCCGCTGTAAGGACGAGCACCAGAGGAAGAGAAGATAGGGGGGACTTTGGCCGTGATCTTCTTTCTCTTAAACCAACTGGATATGCGAATATGTTTCTTTTCCCTCGATGGAGCAGCGGGCTCTTCGTCCAGCACCGCTGAAATCCTGGCGGACTGTTCCCTACCAGGCATCTCAATAACGGACTCTGGCGCGGCACTCCGCGACGAATAATTTGCATTAAAATGCTGTGTTGGACGATCCCAGCTTACTGTTGACTGTTCGCTGACTCTTGATGCACAGGAAGCGGAAGAGCGTGAACGTACCCCGTCGCTACTACCTTGCCCCTGCTTAGGCACTTGGAGGTATGAGTCGCTGACACTGCGGGGCTGTGGATATGGATGCTGATCCAAGAGATCCTCGAGTTCGGTCATGTCGAATGCAGTGTCTCTGCCAAAAACAATATGAATAATATCAATTGCCGAGTAAACCCCCGCGGGCGAGGTGATGTGGTGTTCTTTTCGAAGGTTCACCCGATCTAACAACCTCTTCGACTCAAAGGGGATGCTGCAGACGGCCCAAGAGTTCGCACCGTGCAGGAGCATTAATTTGGTAATGTCGAACCAGTCTTTGGCTTCCTCGGAGAAGCCCGTACCGGACCTGGCCGCTAACCTGTACATGGAGGTAAGAGTGTGAGCCCAGATTGTCTGCTGCTCATCTAAATCATTCGGGCTTGCTCCTCTGTCGAGAATCAATTTTACCATGTTAACCCTCGGTGCGATGTATCTGATTCCATCCCGCGGATCGTGTTGCCCTGGTTCCCTAACGTGAGGCTCCGTCATTGCAAGTGCCAGCAACGGCCTGCCAGAGCGGCTGAGCGAAAAGCCTGGGCGCAGCTTCTCAGCGACATATGTCGTCAGGTTATGTCGGATGCACAAAGTCAAAAGGTTGTTATTCCAGGCCGGTTCAAATCCGAATCGGTAGGCTGTATTCACCCAATGTGCTTCAGGTGGGCATCGCCTTTTCACAATGGCGATCTTCCGAAATTCCGCCGCGGCTCGGTCCATTTCTTCGAGAAGATCGACCTGAGCTTGTGGTGAGATATTTTCTCGCACGCGACCAATGTGATGCAGCATACTAAAGACTAAACTCCACAGTGCCTGGAAGTTAGACTCTGCATGCGAAGCACAACGAAGCCCTTTTATCTGGGCCACGTAAGCCATAGCTAGTGCCATGTTGGCATTAAAGTGACTAGTATCTGGTGCAACAAGCTGCATATGAACTGTTGGAGTCATCAAGAAGTCCCGCACGGTTCGATGAAGAAAGTCAATTTCGTAGGAAAGCCTTCCATCCACCACGCCTTCCGAGTTCGAGTATTCATCACAGCTCTGTCGCCGACGAGACTCCAGTAGGCCTTTGCATCTGCTGTTTAGCCGTCTTTCAATTTCTTCACAACGTATAGATTCTTCCTCTTCTGATAAGGGCTTAATCTCGCCTCTCAATGCAAAATCAGGATCATCTTCGTCCAAATAGGAGAAGGTTAGAACTGCTAATGGGTGGGGAGCCTCCAGCGCCAATCTGAACAGCTGTGAAGCTTGCTGGAGATAAAATGAATTTAAGCTGGTCAGAATATGGAGAAAGTATTGTTCAAGATCCGCCGGAAGTTCCTGCAATCTTCTTTGGAGATCAACCATGCGGTCTGCGTTGGTTAACCCCTCCAAGAGAGACCTAACCACGAGATAGACCCACAGAAACACGCCGGAAGCCTTGTCAACAATTTCATGAACAAGTTGAGGGGCGCGTTCCGGTTCCAAAGACAGCAGCCGCGAAAATCTTGGATGATTATAAAGCGAGTCATGCGCAAAGATTTCTATGTCACCACGGGTTAAGTCTTGCAATGCTAATTTGGGAAACTCCTGGAAAGCGTCTTGGAAGACCAGCCATGGACGGCTGGCGGCAAGAATCTTGATGTTGGGGTTGCGGACAATGCTGCAAAGCATGTCAATCAAAATCTGATGATCTCCGTCAAACTCATCTAGTCCATCAATGAGGAAGCAGAACTTTGTCTGGAATTGAGTCTTCGCCAGTAGCTGAAATGCATTCACTAGCTCTGATGTTGTCCATGAATGGGACGACTTCCTATGCACCGCCGAAAAAGAATGCCAGGATGAAGGGAGGACCTTTGGGATCAGGCTGGGCTTTCGCGCAAAGATCTCGTAAAGCAAACTCTGTAGCAACCCCTGTTGGGATTTCTGCATTGTGGTGCCGGGGTTCCAGAAATAGAAGCTAGCAACTACCAGATCCAGCGGAGATGCCCATTGCTCCAGAAAATTCGTTGTGCGATCGTCTTGATCAATGTATTTCATGAGAGTAGATTTTCCCGAGCCAGCCTTGCCGCTTAACCAATATATCCTATCCCCCTTCAGAAGCCATTCCTTTAGGTCATCCCAGGGGGTTGCATCATCCTGTCTGTCTTCTAACGCCCAGCTGAAGGTTTTCCTATGTGCCGACGAAATCCACTCCCGGCGATCCCGCATTCGCGGATAGTAGAGGCTTTCAAGGATATCGTCCTTGCTTTTCTTCTCCGACGCCCACGAAGCCATGTCCGAGAGCAGTGTAGAGACTGTGGCCACATCTTCTGGCTTCGCAGGGTTGTAATTCGAGCGTCGAATAGCGTCTAAAATCTGGAAACGCGCCTGGCGTGTTTCATCAAGTATTCTCCTTTCAGAGTCGACAACGGTCAGCCTGATATCTTGCACTTTTTCGTCGGTGGCAGTCTGCTTGGCATTATTGATGACAAGCAAAACAACCACAATCTGCTCCCGGTACTGTTTGAGCCGGTCATATAGGTCTTGAATCTTATCTCGGCCCAACACACTCTTCAACGCCTGTCGCACGCTTTTCCAGAGTTTGTGGGATTGCTGTACCTTCGCCCTCTGCAGCGCACTAATCAGCTCGTCGCCGATCTTATTGCACTGCTCCGTCAGAGCCTCCAAAAGCTTTTCATCTTCGGATACAGCATATGCGCAGACCTTTCGAGAGCGATTCCGAACCCGTTCATTCAGAGCTACCAAGTCCTTCGCAATAGCGTCCAGTTCAATGTTACGGACTTCCGCACCCTCTGCCGATTCGTAGATCTCGTGCGTTTTGGAGATGATCTTTAATCCAAATTCCAAGAATTGCACGACATTACCAACGAGGCTGACGGCGCTTAGAGGATCCATGGTCCACAGTCCAGTCCACACGGATCCTCAAACCGCACTTCTTTAGGCTAGAGATTGCGCGGCTGTAAGACGTGGCAGGTTATTACTTGACACCACCACTTTTTGTCGAATATCGTTTGTCTCAGCAGGTAAAGATTTCGTACCTGAAAGTCGAGCAATTGCGAGAAAAGAGGGGCTTGCAGCTGGCCACCTGTAGGCGGGGGCGACCCTAATCCTAGGGAGGACTAGTGTAGTCATATTAGCGGCTGGTTGTGGACAGCCTCGTTCGTCCAAGTAGGATCGGACGTGGTTGGTGGACGGACGTATCCGAGGGGAGGTCAACAAGGAAGATAGGTTTTCCGGCTCCGAGAGCGTTCTTACTCCGTCGGAGGTTGTACCTCGTTTCTAGTTTTCCAAGCGTCTCTACAGAGTTGATTAATAAATGCCTGATTGACATCTCTTCCTGCTCACGGATTTGTTTAACGGTTTCTTTTGGGTCTTTAGTATCAGGCTTATCAGTACACCGTGCAGTAGTACATATGCTCTCCCCAGTAAGAAAGATAGAAGTCATCATAAAGAAATGAGCATAGGAAGACAAAGACATAGATCGCCATCATTCCACCCTCCCTCCCCGCTCCTCCCCCCACCGCCGTCCCTATGGCTCACCCTGCAACAGCCATTCCAAGAAGCAGATCACAGGGTCCCGCTCAGCTCAGTCCGGCTCTAAGTTATCGGACCTTTGCCACGCGTTCGTCGGGGGTTTTCCCATGGGGCATGGAGCCGCACGTGGTAGAGGATGGACTTTCCGCGGATACTTTGTCGGAGAATCACGTCTTGGTGCTGCCTTCGCCGCTGAGGTTTGCGCATTCGTACGGATACCGGGGTGGGATACAGTATGACTGAAGGGGATATGTGTGGTTATCAATGTATGACAGTTATTAATGCGGTAGGTAGCAAGATGCTGCGTATTCAATACTAGATCCATTCCCAAGCGCTAACTCAAAGCTTCGATATCTTCGCCGCAGCAACCAACAACCGCCCCCCATCAACATGCATATTATCCCCCGTCATGTACCCCCCAGCCGGCGAAGCCAAGTACAGCACCGTCCCCGCCATCTCCTCCTCAGACCCGGCCCTCCTCGCCGGCATCTCCTGCGCAAAACTCATATTCGACTCCGGGTGCGTCGGGTCCGCCGGGTTCAGCGAGGACGGGAAGATCCCGGGCGAGATTGCATTTACCCTGACTGCATTCGCACATACATTAGCCAGCCACCAGGAAGAAAAAAGCAAATGAACATACTATAAAACCCCGCAAACTCCGCCGCCATAATCCTCACCAAATGATCCACAGCCGCCTTGCTCATCTGATAAGCCGGCACAAACTGCCCATTATGTTTGCTCGCCACGCTACTAAAACATATCACGCATCCCCTGCCACCGCCCCGTTTCGCCGCCGCGCCGAGAACCTCCACCAGACCTGCCGTCAGGTAATACTGCGCAAAGAGGTTAATCCGAAACGAGGCCTCCAGGTCCTCATAGGGCAGTGATGCTGTCGCGGCAGCTAACTTGCTAAGCGGGTCACCGGGGGCGTAGGAGATCTTATTTTGCCGACGGATTCCCGCGCAGTGCACGAGGATGTCAATCCCAGTCGTCTTGTGTAGGGCCAGTAGTTGAGATGTGACTGTTTCCAGCGCCGGCTTGGAGGAGAGGTCGCCGTGGATTGTATGGATTTGGCCTGGTAATGCGAGGTCCTTCTTTAGCTGGGACAGTTCGGTCTTGACGGATGAGAGGCGGGGGGCTTCCATGTCGATGATTGTTACCGAGGCGCCGTTTGTGAGGAAGGTCTTTGCGCAGATGCGGCCAAGGCCGCTTCCTGGGGTTATTAGTGTTGTTTTTTTTTTTTTTTTTGTTTTCAAGGTAATAGAGACTTGGAGATGGGGTTTACCTCCGCCGGTGATTATTGCGGTGCGTCCGGGAATGGAGAATAGGGCTTCTGCTTTGAATTGGGCCATGGTTGGGTGATACAACTGGTGGAATGAGTGAAGATGCAATTTTATTATATCCCGTGGATAATTTAAATAAGCCGAGATGGATGTCTGCATTCTTATCGTTGATCTCCTATCATTTGGGGTGTCTTTCAGCTATTCTCCGTCTCTTATCCGGCTTTCTCCATCGAAGACGCCTTTCTCCGATGGTGGGGATCAACCAGGAGAAATAGTGGTATATAATATAGATAACGATCCAGATCTGGATACCAAGGAGGCACCAGAAGACTTGTCAGGACTAAGAACAAACTGCACAATGGAGGTTTTCCACAAGTCTCTACCTGGCCTGACGACATTGCAGGCTGTCTCGTTCCTCATCGCAACTCCGCTGCTCTACATAGTCTACTGGCTCTTGAACACGGCGTTCTGGACAGACATCCCAAAGCTCAAAGGCATCCCTGAATTGCCCAACTCAGTTCCCCTCTTCGGCCATCTTAAAGCCCTAGGCGCGGACCATGCCTCTGCCTTCCAGGAAGCCTACACAAAGCACCACCATGAAGTCGTCCAAGCGAAGCTCGGAACCCGCCGCGTGCTGGTCTTAAACTCATTCGAGGCCGCGCAGGAGTTCATGGTCAAAAACGCCTCGGCCACGATTGACAGACCGCTGTTCTACACGTTCCATGGGATAGTGAGTAAAACGCAGGGCGGGACAATTGGTACATCGCCCTGGAATGAATCGGCCAAGCGCATGCGCACGGCAGCCGGGGCGCTGATGACAACACCGGCTATCCAGCGGTCTGCGCCGATGTTGGACCTCGAAACATCGGCTCTTGTCAGGGATCTATGCAGCGCGGCCCAGGCAGGATCTGGCGAGGTCGATCCGAGGATCTTCTTCCAGCGGGAGGCGCTAAATCTGACGCTCATGTGGTGCTATGGGACCAGAATGGCCAGTGCGGAGGATCCTTTGCTTCATAGGATTCTCCATGTTGCGCATTCAGTGTCGTCGTAAGTGATCCCATTGCCATACTAAGAATATCAATCTCATACGGGGCAAAGATTCCGCTCAACCAACAACAACATCCAAGACTACGTCCCTCTCTACCGCTACCTCCCTGCCTCCAGCGAAAGAACCCAACTCGCCACGAACGACCGCAATACCCGAGACCTGTGGCTCAACGAGCTCTACCAAAAGGTCGTCGACGCAGTCTCCACAGGCAAGTCAACAAACTGCATATCCGCTGGCCTGCTCAGGGAACCAGAAACCGGAAAGCAACCCAAACTCACCGAGGCCGAGATCAAATCCATCAACGTCTCCTTCGTCTCCGGCGGCTTCGAAACCCTCGCAACGTCGGGCCTCGCCTGCATCGCCATGCTCTCCACATCCCAAGGCCAGACTATCCAGGAGAAAGCATACGCCGACATCCTGGCCCACCACGGGTCAGTCCAATCCGCGTGGGACGAATGCCTCCTCGTCGAGAAATCGCCTTATGTCGTTGCTCTCGTCCGCGAGGGGCTCCGTTACTACGCGCCCAACCCCCTCCTCAGTCCCCGCCAGACAATCAAACCGTTCGCATGGCGCGGGGTCCCTATCCCGAGTGGCCTATCCGTCCACATGAACGCGCAAAGCATCAACCACGACACCGCGGCGTATGGGGCGGATGCAGATGTCTTTCGCCCCGAGCGCTGGCTGGAAGACACCGCCGTTAAGCCGCCGTATCAGTACTCGTATGGAGCTGGGTCCAGGATGTGTCCGGCCGTGGGGATTTCGAATCGCGTCCTCTACGCGACGTATGTAAGGCTGCTTGTGCATTTCTGGGTGCGTGCGTCGGAGAGCGTGCCGCCCACGGTGGATTATGTGGGGTTTAATGAGGATCCGTCGGGGCAGTCTGCTATGCCGAAGAGGTTTCGGGTGAGGTTGGAGTTGAGGGATAGCCTTGGAGGACGTGAGGTGCTTAGGGGGTGTGTTGAGCGGTCGGGGGAGGCTACCGGGGGGTTATATGAGTGATTTGAGAGCAATGGTATTTGGATGACGTGTTTAAATCCCTAGTTGCTATCTAACAATTGCTATCCCCATGTCCTGGTTGTTCGCTACTATCATAGAATACAACGGACGTGTATATGTTCTGTGCTGTGTCTAAATCTTCACCTCAACCCTAACTGATCCCATGCTATACAAGTCCCGAAACAAAGTCTCAAAACATCAAGAACCCTTCAAAACTCCCATTCCATCCTCTGTAATCCCTCCTCACAAGGCCTGCCAACCGTAACAAACCCCCTCGCCCTCTTCTCCACCACATCCATGTCAATCACCACGCTCGCCAGCGTCGTCATCCTCTCCATCCCACGCGCATTCACCGGCAATCCCCGACAAATACTATACGGATCACCCTCTTGATCCTTCAGCCTCGCATACACCGCCTCCCCACAAACCTCCACGCCCCTTTCCGCATCAACCCGCGCCAGCTCCGTCACGCGTTGCAGCCTCGAGAACGAGTTCGCCGCCGGCCGATCATATATCGCACCGCGGGGGAAGCCCCTCGCCGGCGTAACAACGTGGTTAGTATGCGCAACGAAAGACGGCCCCCTCCCCCTCTCCAAATCAAACCCATCCCCAGGCACAGCCTCCTCCGAAGACGGACGGAGAACCGAAATCCCAAACGGCGTAACCTCCACACTCGCAAACGCCCCCTCCATGTCCGCCACTAGCATATTCACCGCACAAGCACCCCCCAACTCCCCTAGCATCTCGACGGCAGAGCCAACCCCCGCGCCATGCTCAAGGATATACCGCGCCATAATATGAGTCGGTAACCTGTGGACATCAAACGCCCCGCATCGCAACGCGTTAACGCAAACACCCAAACCAGACGAGTTGAGGCCGATTTTCCCGACCAGCCCGGCTTCGGTTAGGGTGAAGAGTCTCTTCGTCTCTTTTCCTCCGCCATCCCCATGCCCATCCCCATTGCCTTGCGATTCCGATCCGGGGATCGTGATATCCAGAACCACCGTCCCATCCGCCAAATCAGCCACCCAGTCCCAGTTCTGAGCGAGGACAAGCCTCGATCCATCCCCGCTTAACTGCGCAAGCGCCGTGCACCCATCCGTTATCTCCGGCACCTGCGGCTGGGACTTTGGCGGCGTCGGGGTATTATCGTAGTTCGTCAACGCGATCTCACTTCGGATATTAAGAGCTAGGATATCAGTAAAATCCAGCCCCGATCCATCGGCGATTCCGCGGATTTCGTCGAGGATTGCGGGATACAGAGTCTTCAGGGTTGGGATGAATGTCGCCGCGCGGGTCTTTGCGTCGGACCAGGATAGATTTGCGGTTTCGTGGAAGAAGGCCGTGTATGTTTTTATGTTTTTGGTGATGAGCGACGCGGCTTGTTGGCCGTGTTCGAGGCCGATGGTGTAGGGGGGCCCGTGGAGGGTGAGGGTTGGGATGTGGGGGGGCATTTTGGTCCTTGGATGATGGGGATTTCTTTCTTGTGTGGGATGGCTAGAACCTGGTTTTTGTTGAGGGATATGTTATAGAGATGGTCCACTGGAGTAGATGTGACTGTGCTTTTTACTGGTTGCGTCATCGAACACGGAGAAACGCGCTGAGAGTCTCCAACTTTAGCCGATCTTCTATGGTGGAATAAGATACGGAGGCCCATCTGGCGATAACCTCACTTATCCTGGACACCTGTGTCATTGGTGTTAGATAGTGATCTCGAGTCTGGACCTCAGGAGGTTCATTGAAGACGTGAATTCGTATCTATTCAATCACAATCCCAACCAGACCATCCACCTTCCAACAACCAGTAACCATAACCAAGTAACTGCAGACCCCAAGGGGCTAAAGACTGTACCGAAAATACAAATTCTCCCGATCCGTCAAATCCCTAAACTCCTGGCCCTCCGGCTGCACGGGCAACTGCAACCGATCCCTCCTCTCATTCTCCCTCCTATTAACCCAATACAAGCCCAAGCAAGCCACCAGCGCCATCGTCCACATAACAACAACCGTCCACTTCGCATCCAGATACGCCGGCGCCGCCCGATAAGTCTGTGGCCCAATCAAAAACCCAAGGCAGTACCCAATCAGGGCAATCGCGTTCACGGTCGTTTTCTTTGTATGCCCCGCCGTGTTGGAGCTGATCATGGTCAGCACCAGCATGAGCGCGTTGGCACTGTTCCCGATGACGAGGTAGTACCCGACCAGCTGGCCGATGGGGTAGGCTGTTGTGCCGGAGCGCGAGAGGCCCATCATGAGGGCGATACCGAGGAGGCCAAAGAGTTGGCCGACGACGGCGCAGTACATACGATTGTTGATCCGCTGGGCGTACCAGGCGAGGCCGAGCATGGAGACGACTTCGACGAAGCCGCCCGGCATGGCGAGGAGGAAGGTTGTTTGCGAGTCGAAGCCGAAGGACTCGATTAGTTGTGTGAAGAAGACGGTTATGCCACCGCAGGGGATGCAGACGGTTACCATGAAGAAGAAAATGAGGTATGTCTGGATATACTTGTTAGTTTTGGGGATGTAGGGGTTGGTTTGGCGGGGCGGGGCAGGGCAGGGCGTACTCGGACATCCGTAAAAGCCTCGCGGAATTGATCCCATTTAAAAACTTTACTGCCGATTCCTTGCTGGTTTCCTCGGAGTCGGTCGATGGCAATGCTCTTCTCCTTTTCGGATAGCCAGCGAGCTGTGATGGGGGAGTCGGCCATGAAGTAGAGCATGAACATCCCGTAGACGGAGGTGATCAGGCCGGTAACCAGGAAGATGGCTTTCCAGGAGGCGAACGTGTAGCCTCCTTTTTCGAAGCCTTTGGATACTCCGTAGGCGAGAACGCCGCCCACGATCTGCGCTGTCCCGTTGAACGAGAACCAGATTGCGCTGCGGAGCGCTTGGTCTTTTAGGGGGTACCACTGTGCTGTAATCAGGACGAATCCTATGTAGAAGATGGATAAGCGTTGGCCAGGTCAGGTCGGAGTGGTGGATGAAAAGACGCACCAGCCGTAACGGCCCCCTCAAGCCCACCGAGGAAAAAACGCACAGCCAGGACACCTGCCGCATTATGCGTCCCGGCTGAGGAAGCAAGAATGGCGCCCCAGATAATGACCGAGGTCGAGATGTACTTTCCCAGCGGGAGTCGCTGCATCAGCCGGTTATGCGGGTACTCGAAAACCAGGTAGCCGATGTAAAAGATGGAGCCGGACAGGGAGTAGTCGCTTGCGCTCATGTTGGTGTCTGTTCTGATGCCCATGGACGAGGCATAGGAGAGGGCTACTTTGTCGAGGTATTGGAGCAGGTAGAGTCCGCACATCCTGTTTCATTCTTAGCGACTCCCTGGGGGGCTGTTTGAAGCTGGGATTGCAAGTGTTTTAGGGCAAGTACCAAGGAAGCATGTAGAAATCGATCTTGCGCCGGACCCGCCTCTCTGCCTCTTCGGTGTACTCGACTGGGACGGCGTGGATGTATCTCAGCGCCTCGTCCTCGCCATTTTCATACGTGATCATGTCGCCAATGTCTGACTCGTCTTTTGGCGGGGTGATAGTGGCTTTCGCCATCTTGGTGTCGGAAACCTCAGCGGCAGTCATTTTTTTCTTCAGTCAAGATGATGACGGGAAATACTCTAGACGTGAGGAAAAGAAACAAAATCCATTCGTTGTATTTTCTCTAGATACTGGACAATATATACGGCAGAGGCCTCAGCCTGACTCGTCGCGCGGCACAACTGGGCAGGAAAGACGGTATCTTAGACCATTTTCTTTATCTGAGAAGATAAGAGGGACAGCGACTCGTAGACTGCACGTAGATCTATAGACAGAATATGGGGTACGTGCGAGTGGAGCAAACGGAAAAAGGCGAGATAACGGAGAAAGACGAGGGCTTTGTCCGTCGCACCGCAGACTGCCTATCTTGCTTCTCCAACACACTTCCCTCGGTTACAGGGTATATCCATGATGATAACGCATTTAAGCACTACATCCCCGATCAACGCTACTTAGCAAGTTAGCATACACGCAACCGTTACAACATGTCTCAATACACAATCCACACGTCCTCCCTCTTCGATCCAAAGCAGAAAGCCGTCCTCAGCGACACAAGCATCACCGTCGACAAAGCCACCGGCACAATCACAAATGTCTTCCGGCGCTCTTCCCCCCTCAACTCTATCCCCGCAGGAGACCTCGACCTGCGCGGGCAATTTGTTATGCCGGGGCTCGTCGACGCCCACACCCACATCTTCCTCCACGCATACTCCGAGCGCGCCTCGCTCCAGCAAAAGCGCGACGAAAGCATCGTCGAGCGCATTGTCCGCGCCGTGAACCACTGCCGCACCGCCCTGCTAGCCGGGTACACGACGTACCGCGACCTAGGCAGTGAATCGCTGGGCTCAATGGACGCGAATATGCGCGACGCGATTTCGCGGGGTCTGATTCCCGGCCCGAGATTGTTTGTCGCGACCAAGGTGCTTGCTAGCACGGGGTCGTATGAGCCGCGGACGGAGAACTGCGCCAACGGCGTGTGTCTGCCTCAGGGTGGTGAGGCGGTTGATGGGCCCGAGGAGGCGAGGAAGGCCGTTCGGAGGCGCATCGCTGAGGGCGCGGACGTCATCAAGTTCTTTGCGGATTACCGGCGGCGCACGATGCGGTGGCCGCCTGCGCAGCAGCATCCGTATGTCCATGGTGTGATTCATCCGCCGGAGGAGCCGAACCCGGATGTGCAGGTGTTTGATCAGGAAGAGATGGATATGATTGTGCAGGAGGCGAAGCTGGCGAAGTGTCCTGTTGCTTGCCATGCTGGGACGATTGAGGGGGCGCTCTGTGCTGTTAGGGCTGGGGTTGAGACGATCGAACATGGGTATTTTGCGAGTGAGGCGCTATTTGGGCTTATGAGGGAGAAGGGGACGTTGTTTGTGCCGACGCTGGCTGTTTGTGAGATTCTGCATAGTAAGCGGTTTAAGGAGATTATGGGGCAGACGAAGCTGGCGTATGATATGGGAGTGAGGCTTGCGTGTGGAGGGGATACGGGGACTTATCCGCATGGAGAGAATGCTCGAGAACTGGAATTGATGGTGGAAGCTGGGATTCCTGTTGAAGACGTGCTTGAGAGCTGTACTGTCGGGGGATGGGAAAGCTGTGGGAAGGATCTTTGCGGGATGAAATTCGGCTGGTTTGAAGAGGGATGTCGAGCTGATATCATTGCGTTAGGAGCGAGTCCTCTGTTAGAGAAGGACGCCCTGCGGAAGGTTACGTTCGTGATGAAGGATGCAAGGGTCTGGAAGCTGAATGGGGAGGCTGTTGGCATGGTTTAGTTCATTTTTCTGTCAGCAGGTATATAAAGGCCACCTAGCCCCCACTCTCTTTTCTTCTCTTCTCCCCACTTCTTGTTTACTCCATCCTCTTCTTACTACCACCACCATCACCACCATGAGTCTCAATCTGACAAACTCCGTCTGGGTCATCACCGGCACCAACAGAGGCATTGGCCTTGGCCTCGTCAAACACCTGATTGCCCGCCCTACCACCACCGTCATTGCGACTGTGCGATCTGAGGAAGCTGCTGCCACCCTCAAGTCTGAGGCCAAGAGCCTGATATCAGGGGACCAGAGCTCTCTCCATATCATCCGGCTTGATTTCTCCGCGGCCGTCCCCCCAGAAACAATTCGCGAGGCCTTCGCCACCTCCGTGCCCACTCTCAGCCATATCGACGTCCTCGTCTGCAATGCAGGCTTTTCCACCCCCATGACCCTAGCCGCTGAGACCACAGCCGATGCCCTGCGCGCCTGCTTCGAAGTCAACACCATCGCCCCCCTCCTGGTTTTCCAGGCCCTGTGGCCGCTCCTACAAAAAGCCACTGCTGCCCCCAAGCTCATCTCAATATCGTCGTCGGTCGGGTCAATTGGCGCCCAGGAGCCCTTTCCCGGCGGAGCATACGGTCCTAGCAAGGCAGCTGGAAACTGGCTTACCAATGCCCTTCACCTTCAACATGAGGCGAGTGGGCTGATTGCTATCGCTCTACATCCCGGATGGGTGCAGACAAACATGGGTAATTTTGCGGCTGAAGAGTGGAACTATGCCCCTGGTCCTCCTGAGACAGTTGACAACAGCGCCAAGGGTATCCTAAAGGTCATTGACGGGGCGACAAGAGAGACGGCGTCGGGGAAGTTTCTCTCGTACACTGGCCAGGAAATACCCTGGTAGGGAGTGAGTATATACTAGACCTAGATAATCTATACAAGTCTTGAGCTTCAGCCCTCCAGGCTCTGTAGTACCTTACAGAGTGAGACAGATATGAGGTCGCCTCATCAAACGGCCGCTAGAGATAATACTTTCTGGCGGACGATGTCCCAGCTTGAGTAGTATGGCAGACCAGGCTTCCACCGCTCCACCAGCACACTCAGGACATGATCGCACCGTGTAAGCGGTGTGAGGAGATCAGCTACATCGACCTGCCTCTCTGTACGCAGCCGGTACACCACAGAGATAACCCACACAAAGCCCGCCCGCAACACCCGTTCCAACGTCATCCATATACAAAGCACCGCCGGGACAGACGGAGTAAACAGATGTTCAATATAAGAGCGAGCCGCGTGGGAGACATACAAAAGCAGCTCTAGAGAACAGGGACAGTCGGGGAGGCTCTCGGAACCCAGCCAAGTAAGGTCGGTAGTAAAAAGAGGGTGTAGTGACAGGTATATCAAGGCTGTTTCTGGAGTGAGCTGTTCTCGCAAGTGTGAATCCTGGCGCCATTGTGGAAAGACTAAGGCCATTTTGGCTTCGGTGACTCTTTCTTCTTGTTCGAATAACTGCGATATCTGAATGCATGTATCCAGCCACGTTGTGCGATGGCGAGAGAGAGCACGCAGAGTCTGATACTGCGTCGAGGGTCGCTTGAAGTGACTGCAGACGGAACTGAGAGAAGGTTAGACAGGTACAACTCCGAGAGAAGCCACCTACACTTCGACCTGCGACAGGAATAAGCCTAGTTGGGAGACGGAACCCAGGCGCGTCTGATCATCCTTCGCGATATAGGGCACGGCAGCCAATAGCAACTGAGCAGCGTTTAACAAATCCAAGGATATTCTACTCTGGCCCGAGCCAACCAACTGGTGGACTATCAAGAGACACATAACTCTGACCTGGTCGAGAGCATTCCCATTGAAGACAGAAACCTCACTAGAGCCCGTCAAAGCTCCGTGGACCTCGTTCCAGCAGATATGATCGAGGTAGGCGTACTCGGCATGGCGATCTCGTGATACAAGGCGAGCAGATATTGCAAAGACAGAGAGAAGTATTAAGCGCAACATCGGATTACGGCTTCTGTTACAAACAAGAAGGGGATTTGCCTCTTGTATAAGCGTCTGCTCCTGCTGTTCTGAGAGGATCGGCGGCAGCTCAGATCCCACCCGTGTTATGAAGTAAAGAATCAATTCCTTCTGCAGCGACGAAGTCAAGAACCGGTCGACATCGAGCCCTGATACCGGGAGCAAGGGCTCCAAGGTACACTCTCTCGCCGCGTCCGTCTGTGAAATGCGACTATGCACCGTTGACGAGTCGACGGACAGCCCAAGAAGACGGCACAGCTGACCAAACAGATCTACAGACGTTCCTGATCCGACATAATCATATTCCTGAGAAAGCTGCCAATCTCGCTGTGGAATAAGATGTGATGGACCCTGGCTGTGTCCTTGGCGGGTTTGGATCTGCTGCTCGAGTCGCTCAACCTGTTGCTGCAGGGAATATATGTAGCTGACGGGATTAGCGACCCAGCTGACTCTATAATAGATGCAGGATATACCCTCGAGGGACACTTTCTCCGATGCCAGGATCGGTAGTGCAGCACTCCACCCCGGTCTGAATGCAGGCACCGCAAGTGGGGAGGCGAAGGTCGCATTTCATCCTTCGGCTCCGGCAACTTACGCACGACTGCAAGAGGGCCATGACCGTGAGGCTGCTCAGCCATTAATCAAGACTTGGTGTGAAATAAGCCCGGTAGAGCAAAGGGTTGGAAAACAGAAAGTCCCCGAAAAAGAGACGGAGGCAGGGCATGAGTGCCTCTCAACCCCCGATAAGACCACCTCTACTCCAACATTGCCCCAACATTTGGAGTCTTTGATAGGTTGATGCAAGTGGCGAATGGCGATAATATACCGTATCTAGGGAGCCTAGAATCCTCGATTTAACCTCATTCATCTTCATACTGACTCCAACTCCACAGCCTCTATCTCTCCTCCATTTCACCAGCCGTCATGCTCTAGTACCCTCTACGGAGTATATAAAAATGTAATGGCCCCCAAATCCCAACCCGGGTCCTCCGTAAATTCATAGAATGACCACCCGAAGAGCATCCGACCGCAACCCCCGTGCAACCCGCGCCTGCGCGCGCTGCCGCAAACGCAAGATAAAGTGCGACCTCGCCTATCCACAATGCGGCATGTGCGCCGCGGTCGGCACCGACTGCACCGGATTCAACTCAGCGACGGGCGAAGAGCAACCGCGCAGTCTGGTGAGTTTCCTCGAAGAAAAGGTTGCCCGGCTGGAAGTCAAACTGGCCTCATTGCAGAATGTCGCAGAGGAAGAACCCGGACCTGGACTCCCCGAAATAAGAGAGGGCTTGGTGCGCGCGCTGACTTTGCGAAATGGCTCGGATGATGCTGGGGTTAGGCCGTGGGATGCTGCACCATACCTGTCGTCGCCGCCGCTTCCAACATTGCAATCTGGGAGTATACTATGTGGGATGAGGGCGGATGGATGGTTGAGGGGTCAAGAGGGGTCACACCAGAAGAGGGATATAGCTTCTATTCCGCGAAATGTGGTGGATATTATGCTGAAGCACTATTCGGAGACCTATCTGGTTCAGTATCCGATTCTGGGTGAGTCAGAGCTCACGGAGCGATGCGATAGGGTCTGCAACAGGGCTGGGACTGCCTTTGATAATTATGTAGTTTGCATGGCGCTGTCTATCAGTGCACGTCTTATTTCGTCTCTTGCGCACTGGAACAGATCTAACGAGCATAGTAGGCGCATACCCTAATCCACCATGATCATATCCGGGCGACGAAAGCAGCCGACGAGTTTTGGGAGAGCGCCATCATGCATCTCGACGCAATCTGGCAGCAGAGCCCCTTGACGCAGCTACAGGCTATCATGCTCATGTGCCACTACGGCTTCGTGAACCCGTCTGCTGCGAATTCCATTGCCTGTTCTCAAGCAGCCATGGCGCTGTGTGTGCATCTCGGCCTGCACCGGGAGCCAACCCCGGAGAATATACGCCGCCAGATCGATGTCGAAGACCAGCGAAGGATATTCTGGACCTGCTACATGATCAATGCGCAAAACCAGATGTTACTGGCAAAGGCCTTTGATATTGATCAGATCCGGCCGTCTGTCCGGTACCCCGCCGTGCGAGCTACTTCGCCTGCGCAGGACGCTCGACTTGCAACAGCAAATTACCTGTACGCGTTCCGGCAGCTCGAATCGGAAATAACCATGGGGCTTTTCCACCCGCAGAGCTGCAGCGATCAACTTACCGCGCCTGGCTGGCTCCAGGACATCCACAGTAGGATAAAGCTCTGGCGCGAAAGACTCGAGTCGCAAGACTTCGCAACCAAGGTCGAGTTCCGAGAAGTCATGTTCCAGTTCCAGCGCCTCCGCCTCAATCGACCCTCTCCCAGGTCTCCAGTTCCTTGTTTCAGAATGCGCCGCGAAAGCATCGCCGCGGGGACGTTCCTCGTGGCCCATTACTGCCGCGTTATGCGGCAAGGCGGATTCTTCTACTGGCACCATTCGTGCTGGCATCTTTTTGAAATCGGCGTTGTTCTGGCCGATGGAGCGAACGCTGGCCTGGACCTCATCTGGCGCCGCCAGCAGGAAAGCTTCCTGCAGCCGAACGAGGCGGTTGAAATCGCCGCCACTATGCGCTCCATCCCTGTCGTTCTGCGCTCGATGAAACACCGGTGGCCTCGGATCGAGGGCGTCGCGGTCGAGTTGGACCGGATCTTCGGTCCTGTTCTGGATCGTCTCGGTAGATGCATCGCCGGGGAGATGTTGCCTCCGCTTCCCGAAGCTCAGATCGAGGCCACCAAGGCGTATCTCCTCGGTGAGAATTGGAAACAGTTGGAGGATGCAGATTCGGGGAACTCGACCCAGCCTTCAAGGATGCCACCCGCTGCGTCGGAGACCATGACGATGGAAGAAGTCTTTCGAGTGCTTCATCCAGGGGATTCAAGGCTTCCTGTGGTTCCCCACCCGCTTGATGTCTCGCTTACGATACCTGAGCTCAGCTCCTTTGATTCATTTCCTGATCCGGACGGTTTCTCGCCGACGGAGGGCTCGTTATTCTGGCACGGGGGCGGGTTTGAACTGGACGATCTGTTCACTGCGTTCGATGCAGGTGGTTTCTACTAACTCGACCATAGAAACATACACATCATCCTCTTTACAGCAGCTGCGTCGCCGCTTCTTCTCGGGATATGGCCGTTCGTCCACACCACTCGATATCAAAAGGAGAGCTCGCTCACTAAGAGAAGATTCCCGACCCTCGTACTCGCATTCCCTATCTACATCGGCTGCTAGATTCCGCTCCAACTCCTCGGTTTTCTCTCCGAGAAAACTCAAATGTAAGATGTTCCCGATGGCCGCATGGACGGCAAGGAGACGGGGGCTTGGAACCGGATATCTGCCCTCATGGTTGGTCAAGGTAACAACCCGATCGGGAGGCAGATGATTCGGACAGCTGCGGGGGGGGGGGGCCTTGGAATTCCCTGAAACGATAGCGATTGGGAATCTTGGTAGCTTCGAGGACAAAGTAGAACAACTCAAACTGGCGGCGAAGTCCTTCAGCCATTACCAGGCCGTGCTGCTGTTTACCTGGGGCTGAAGGGCTCCCAACTCGAAACCAGCGGGGTGATACGAGCAGGTTTGCGCCGTTCAACATTCGGCGGGAGACTACCACAAGGTTTCTGTCCTCGCGTGACGACCTTTCGATTTTCCTTACCTTAAATCCAGGGAAATGCGAGCGGGATCCGACAGGAACGACCGTAATATCAGCCATTGACTAAGCGAAGTTAACCACTCTTCGGGGAATTTTGTATAAACCCAATTGACCATGCCCCCCCAGCAATCTGCTGACATGATATAAACGATGATCCTGTTCTCGTGCCGGTAGGAGCAGTGGCACAGCGAAAAATGGCACAACGAGGCTATCGGAAATGGGAGGGTAGTATAGTACGCCCATGAAATTATGCTTACTTAGGCTTTTTTACTGGAAAAGCTTCTGAGATTGGTAATTGAGGGGGCTTGAGCACGTTTCCTATTCTTGAGATGAGATCAAAACATTGTTAATATTAGTGGCGGATGGCCATTGGGACCTCTAGGACATGTACTACTATATAAGACATTTGCAGCATTGCCCACTCCAAAACCCATCAGTTTCCCACTCACATAGACCTTGTGCCGTGCATGGAGACTGTTATTACCACAGTAAGTGCTCTATTATAACCTCCAAAAACAAGTACTTACTTGTGGGGGTGGGTGTTGGCAAAAAGGAAATTGGGCCACAGCAACCGTGGAGAAGATAATCATACAGAAAAGAGTTAACACCTTCATTTTGTTGATTACCCAACTTGAATAGTTGGTTTGTTTGGTGTAGATAAATTATAATTTAGTTCTGCATGGTAGGACGCGAAGCTTAGCTTTAAATCCAGGCAGTAATAACAACATAGTTGCCTTAAAATTATTAATGAGAGTACAAGGGATATGAATACTTCCTACATTCGAACCCTTATATCTTCAATGCTAAGATGGGTGTTAGTATCGAGGGGGGGAAATACGTCATTATTTAGATACATTCTTGGTATACAACCCCAGGATGGTCAGTAGACAAGGGCCAAGATGAATTAGATTCATTCTTAGGACCGTCGCATTGCGTTTTTGCTGGTTCCCAGTATTAGCATTTTGCTGATGTTAGAACCCAGACATGGCCATCTTGAGAGAAAAGGCGAGGCATACAGGTCGAGAAAACTGTGGTTCCAAATGAACGACCCTAGTGCAGCCTTGGACACTGGAAGACTTCACTGATGAGCCGATAGGATGGAGAGTTCTTTCGCCACTGGAGGCTGAGCAAAGCACATAGCAACGTGTAATTGTGGCCACGTTTCAGCTGCTCCTTGCGCAACATGTTTTCCTACGGGCTCAAATGTATGGAGCCAACCTGCTCGAGAATCGAAGTAACAAAGTGATGCATGACATCATTATGGCAGATGGGCTCGCTGAGTCCACCGAGCTGGTCGAGGTCTCTGATGATATCGTCTTCTCCGTCCATCAGCCCAAAAGGAGCAACTTGCGTGTTTGCTTAATTTCGCGGCAGGGATGAAATGCCGCTCCTCATTGAGATGGATCAGTTTGTTGCTCATGCTAGAGACGACACGCCGATGCAAATCCCAGTTTCGGAGTGGATCATGGGGGCTGTACTTCCTGGAGCACACTTTGCCCGGGCAATCATGCTTACGTCTGTTGATGTGGCTAGGGAGAGTATGGAGTGGATGAAAGGGATCCCTTTCAAGGATACTAACTTTCGAGTCCTTGTCAATGGTTCCTCGTACTGCCGTTCGAACAGTGCTATCAGCCGTGTGCTTGCTCCGTTGAGTGACAGGATTTGTAGGATTGGTTGGGCCATGTCCACCTGCTCATCTACTCCTGAATCTACCCCGGCCATCGGGAGGTTGGTTACCCCCAAGACTAGAGAACTGGAAATTCTCTTCCTGTCTAACGAACCCCTCGTGGACAAATCAAACGAGAAGGCCACTGATGGAGGTAATGAACAGCCAGAATATCCACGACTGCCTACTACTGCAGTACAAAAGGTCTGTCTTCACGCCTTTCGCATCAACCCAACAATTCGCGATATCAGCGAACCCGCAGATGAGGCGCGAACAAACTGTTAGGCGAGCATTGAGTTCGAGTTGAGCAGGGAAGACAAAACCAACAGCGTTGTCACCTTTGTACTTTACACCGACCCTCTGTTCGTCACGCCACCACCATCTGAAGGTTCACATTATATCAATGCTACTCAAAGCCATCTTTACAACCGCAGGATAATCGAGCTGTCCGACCTCGATCAAACGGCTCTAGATAGCAAAGTGTTACCGTCATCAATGCCGCTCGTTGGGCAGTACTTTGGCATCCAGAGAATTCGGGTTGTTGTTATAGATGTGTGTTGATGGTGGCTGGGACGGAAGGGCTGGGAATAGGGGTGCTGATAGTATGTAGATCCCTCCGAAATTCGCTAGATTAAGAATCATATTGGGGTACGTCTCTAAACAAGTAATTCGATTAAGGAAGAAATCTGCAAGGCTGGTCTGCTTGCCAGTATACAGAGAATTGAACGGTGTTGACTCACAGTCAGGTAAATAATTTGCATACCAGTGATTATGTCCATTCTAGACTGTTCACCCCAGGTAGAATCAACATCCTACTCGGTTCAAGCTTAACT
This sequence comes from Aspergillus cavernicola, assembly GCA_027569065.1. Taxonomy (NCBI): domain Eukaryota; kingdom Fungi; phylum Ascomycota; class Eurotiomycetes; order Eurotiales; family Aspergillaceae; genus Aspergillus; species Aspergillus cavernicola. The sequence goes on from JAPDEK010000018.1 coordinate 140,237, forward strand.
GTATGGAATATTCTTTTTCATCACGCATATGCGGTTGATAGTTTACCTACGTGTGCTAGTTGCATAACCCCCTGTTACGAACTCCAGAGCCGTGAGAAACTTGAACATCGTGGAATTCCCCCTAGAGCGCGGTGGGCAAGGTTAAAGGGACAGATGCCTCTTCTCGTGCCGAAGATCACACAAAAAGAAGCTTGCCATCGGACCTACCATTTGGCGTCGTCGCCACAACGACAACCATTGCCAGGCTTGCGTCTGGCACGTTGATCTCGCCAAATGGGGAGACCCCCTGGAATGGCAGTTCGATATGCGTCGTAACGCTCCACTTGCTGCCATTCCTTGTCACCGGCCCAGATTGAAGGCCATCAACATAGACTTCAAGGTCGTACTCGACATGTCCACACGTGCCAGCAATCACCACTTTCCCTTGAATATCAACTGTGTCCGGTCCTGATCTTTCTGCGGTAACAACTAGAGATGGAGGCTGACTTCTCGATAATTTTTTCTCCTGCACGCAGTTGAGAGGAACCGCGTCAGTCTCAATTTCCGGCGCGCGGGGTGGAGCGAAGCGCCGCGGCTGATGGGCTTGTTCAAAGGCATACGCGTAGCTCATCAGGGCGAAATCATCATAAGCCTTGGATGCGAACGTTAACCCAACGGGCATGCCGGTGTCATTCATTGCACCCATGGTAACGGTGACAGTGGGAACACCCAGCTGACGGATGGCGAAGTTGCCGAAGGACCTGGCTACGCCGTTCCACCAGGTCGGAATAGCTGCATCGATATCCACTTCGGCTGCTTCACGGCCGACGTCGCCATTCGCTGGCCAGGCCACGAGATCGAGGCCTTTGCTGTCCATCCAATCTTCGAGATCGCGCTGTCGTTGCGTCTCGAGAGATTCAAGCCAAGGGCCTAAGCCAGGGATATCAATGATGGGGCCTGTGCGCTCCTTGACCGCATCGACGTAGTATGTGTTGGTGGACGTACGGTTACTGAAGTTGTTACCGTAACGGTCTAGAAGCGTTCCTGGGAGTTGGGGGAAGATCAGAGCAGGATCCACATCGGCGAGGGTCGTGACGCTGGTGGTGTCGTTCACCATGAGAAGGAAATCATCCCAAGCATAGGCGTCCATGTCACCGGGGCTCCCGCTACCGTCGAAGTATGCAGGTAAAGGATACTCACTGTCAACGGCATTAGACCGCGGGGCGACCTCGTGGTTGGTGACGAGGGGAAAGTCAACCTCCTCAACAATAGCTCCAAGGCTCTCAAGAGTCAGGCGAGCACGTTCATAGAGCGACCGGATTGACGGCCTCAGGTAGACGGGCTGTGCAGCTGGGTCCTTTTCACCAATGTACATGCGAGGAATTCCAATACATTTTCCACGCAGCGCACTGGCATTCGCTACTTCCATCAAAAAGGAGGGCCTGATGCTCTCAACATTTGGTAGATCGACAAAGGGCTGTCCCCTCCAGAAGTCACCGGTGCTATCAGCATCGCTGACCGCGATGACGTCTAAGATAGTCAAAAGGTCTTTGACCGACCGAGCGTGGGGAACAACCACATCTGCTGAAGGGGTCAAGGGCCAGTTGCCTCGAATGGACAGAATGCCACGGGAGGGGGTATATGCAACTAGGCCATTATTCGAAGCTGGTGATCGCCCGGATGATACCGTTTCTTCGGCCAGGCCGAATACAGCCATGCTGGCTGCTGTGGAGACGCCACAGCCATTGGAAGATCCTGATCCCATGGCAGCTGCAAGGTAAGATGAGTTATACGGGCTCTCGGCTCTACCGTACAGGCCCCGCTGCATACCGCCATTGGCCATGGGCGGCATGTTGGTCTTTCCCAAGGGTATTGCGCCAGCTGCCCGCAGGGTGCTTATTGTGAAAGCATCATGCCCTGCAGTCAGGTTCTGGAAGGCTGGGGATCCTGCTGCTACAGGGAGGCCCTTGATCATATAGCTGTCCTTTGCAGTGAAAGGTATCCCCTCAACTAGTGAACGTATGCTACCATTGTGTGAAGCGCGGTATTCATCGGAAGCTTGTGCGTCGGCAAACACGTGGGTGTTGATGACCGGGATGGCGTTGAGGCGAGGTCCTCGACGGCCTAGACGGGCAACACGATGAAGGTGCTTCGCAAGTAACTGCACAGCATTGATTTGGCCGGAGCTCAAGGCATCTTGCAGCTCTTCAAGGGACGCTTCAACGATTGTCAGGTGCTGCAAGGACAAAGGATTAGCCACAAAGAGGTTTCATAGACACAGCCTCGAGAGGTCAATACCGCTGCACCAGAGAACACCACGAACAGTATGAGCACAAGAAGCACACCTAGCCTTTTTAAAAGGGTCATGGCGAGAGTGGGGATATGGAAAGAACATGTACCCACAGACTCAGGGATTGGTAGTATGCTCAACAAGTGGCCATGTCTTCAACACTTTATATCTTTGACATACATATTACTGTTGATGCCTGAACACCTCTTCGGTGCGCCATGCCCCTCCTAGGTCCGTATCAGTAGCACAAGCAGAAAGTTACACACTACAGAAGACCATCAAAGATATCGACCATACTAACAAGATAGCGCCGCTGGGAGGCTATCCTCTATACCTTGCAGCAAGGTACGAGTGCGCTGAAGATATCAAAAAGGATTGCCATTGGACCGGACCTAGGCGGGCGTCAGCCATCATCAGTGGGCCTGCCCAGACTCCCACTACTCCATATGGGGTAGTTCTAGGAGTTGGGGTAGTTTTAGCAGGGTAGTTCTAGCATGCGGAATCTCAGCGAAGTAGGGGAAGTCGGAGATATCCAGACTCCAACCTGACTACCGCAAGCAGTGAGTATAATTTCCTACACCTCATGTCTGTCAGCAACTTGCATTCACCGGAACACTCCAGGGTATGGTTCTCCATGTCTCCGATCTACCGTTGGAGTAAGATAACGATGTTGTCATTTCCAATGTGGTCTTGGCACATTATTGTCGTCATTGTCAAGATCTCGGGGAAAAGACTTGAGCCATACAACGAGGCTACTGTGAGTCTTAGTAGAAGGCTTCGTTTAATGGAATAGAAAGACACATTTACTCGCAATAGACCAATCACATGATTGAAATAACTCGTGACATTTTACCTCCAGGGTAGAGCTAAAAGACATCCAGATAAACCCCGACACACCTCTTTGGGCTAATCCGTGGGGTCTAGTAACATGTGTGGGAAGACCAACCAGTCCGGCCATTGCTAGAAATTATTGAACCCTGGAGATAATGTCTGATAGCTTTCACTCAATATGGCCCTTGAGTCATGTCTGCCTAGTGTTGGTTACCATCATATACTGCCAAGATCTTGCTAGGATCATAGCTCAAAAAGTACAAAGATAAGACAGAATCAAAGTATCTTATCTTGTTTTCATTTATAATCATCTTGTTTTGTCTTGCTACCTCGCTCGTGATTGTGGACGAGGAGCATCCCTTGCTGCAAGGAATGCAATGGGCGGCCCACGTTACATGGCGCCGGGGCCACAACAGCGGATCGCAGATATAAAAGCTGCCGATACGGCACTTGATCGGATGTTCCACTGTCAGTCAAGAATATCTCCGTTAGCCTTTTGTCAATATGTGGCCGTTATCCTCTTTGCGTCCTCTGGCTGCTTGTCTTCTGATCAGCCATGCAGTGCGGGCTTCGTCCTTGACGCCGGATATTCGGGCAGACACGAACCGTGATGGAGTTGTTGATCTTGACGGAGACTCTGACGTGTACTCCAAAGCACGCTGGGCTGATGCCCGGGGTGCCATCTTTTTACCCAATGTCGGCGACAAGCACCTACGCTGTCCAAACGAGGACCTGGCTGGCAATCCCCTCAGTAACGATGAACTCGCCTACTGCAACGACGCCTCTGGCCATCTGCTTCTAGCACCCGAGTATATTGCCCCCCTGAGGACCGTCCCTCTGTCGAATATCTCGGACGGCGTGACAGCTCACATCTATGGCACCCCTCGCGCTGCCTACGAGCGAGTTCGCATCTTTCTCTTGGATGATGTGGAACATCCTAATGCTACAAAGTCGTGGAGACTCGTTGATCGACAATTCAACTTCAACGCAACTCAACTTCGTGAGGGACTCACCCTTGGTATCGATGGCCGCGAGTTTGTCCAGGACGCAGCAATCTGGGACGGACTTGTAACTGTCAACTTCGACGTCTACGATACTCCCGGCTCGGCTAGTCATGTCAGTGACTCGGTCGCTCTGAAGGTCGCCCCCGTTCTCACACATCATCATTTGCAACGCGTCGAGAGAATTGTGACGACGGATGCGAATGACACAAGTCCTGTCCAGCAATACTTTGTTGAACAGCTAGATGCGGCTCGCGAAGCCGCGGGCATTGAAACCCCTCTTCTCTTGTTCAACCAGTCCTCCGATGTCTGGGCCCAGGATATTCTCGAGCCTGCGTACGTCAGTATGCCGGGCCCTGATGGGCCAATTTCTCTTCGTATCATGTTCCGCTCGGCTCAGTCGACCCGTACTGGCGGCCGTCAGATCATGGAACAGCTTCGAGGGCCTGGAGTCGGATCTTTCCAACCGGGAAGTGCGTCGGGTATAGGCTTTGCAGCATCGGGTTTCGGTTACCATACCATCAATAGCTACGGCAACCTTGAGACGATCCCGCCCTATCGCTCCAAGTCGGGAGTTCTATACAAGGCCGGCAGAGTTATCCAAGGAAAGCATTATGAAGAGTACCCAGCGCAGGCCATTCGGGATTTGATTTTCGGCCAGGGTGTCCAGTCAACCCTGTTTCTCGAGACAGGCTGGCTGAGGGTAGGACATGTGGATGAATTCGTTCAGTTCTTACCCTACGACAACGACCTTGGATTCACCGTTTCCATCGCGAGTCCGAGACGCGCTCTAGAAATCTATAACGAGGCACAGGCCCAGGGCCACGGGGATGTCCTTGCGATCAGCTTCGATGCCGAGCCGCAGATCGAACGCTTCGACGAAGTGATGCCCGAGTTCTTGAACATGACCGTCAACGACGTGCTTTCCAACTCCACGTTCCTGGAAGTAAATGCCTACGCACAGAAGTGGATCGATCACAATCTCGATATCTTGTTGGGTGATATCCCACTCGCCCGTGAGGACGTGATTGAGGTCCCCGGCCTCTATTATGACACATCCACCGGGGGCACATATGTGCTGCCTGATGGATTGGACTACTACTGGCCGCCTGTTCTCGAAGGTGAGTACCAACTCGGAGCCTTTCTCCCGGGTGCCATCAACGGCGTCGTCGTCGGTCACCATTATATCAGCCCAAATCCCTTCGGGCCCGTTATTGATGGGGTCGATTTGATCGCCCAGGCAGTCGAGGCTACCTACGCTCGTGCCGGGATGAATGTTACTTTTGTGGATGACTTCTTCAGTCATCATACGTCTAGCGGGGAGGTACACTGTGGCTCCAACACGTTGAGACAAACAGATTCTATATGGTGGCAGTAGAGTTGATGGACCGGGTAACCCGATTAAATACTAAATCTTTATGAATCTAGCGATCTGACTATAATCAAGCTATTGTCCAGATCCCAGGGTTACTTACGTATTTATATACGCTTACATAGAACCGGAAGTGGCCTAAAGGACAATTATCAACTAAATAGGCGGGGGTAAATCATGCACCAAGAATGGTCTGTACTCTTATTGATATCTCCCCGAGCAAGAAGAAGGCCTGATAGTTAAACTCAATTCCTGTCGCTATATTTGTATGCATGCAATGCTGTCCACCTACTCATCATCAACAGATAACCCAGGGATATGACCATTCCGGAACAGATCCACAAAGATCTATCTAAAGATATTATATAAATATCTTTATTTAATATAATTTAGTTCTTCTTTAATAAAGTATCTCACTGCATAATTAAGAAGAAATAAATAAAAAAATCATATTATTGCGTATTCTTACTCTACTTTCTATAGCTATAGTGCCTGTATCAGCCCTCCCTAGTACTAAGAGTTAGACTTGTTGACCCACGGGTTGGGGCAGGTTTTTCACCTGAGGCAACCCACCCCGCTGGGTTTTGGGTTGGGTCAGCACTGTCAGGGCATCCAAGCAGTAGTTGTATTCGAACAAACTAAAGGCGATAATCGATAGAACAACTCAGTTGGAGAGCTAACTGAGGATTACACGGAGTTCGATACAAGGTGTGTGACGTCTGCTAGCGTCCTCTACTAGGAAGGCGGTGAGCTGGGTTCAGGGGTTCCTCCAATAAGCCGTCCGATCCTTTCCGACGTCCGATACGACCCGACGACATACAACTCCCAGCATCGTCGGCGACGTACGTAGGTCACCCATGGGTTATTAAAAACCCACTAACCCAATCCATAAAACCCATAAAACCCAACTATGCAGATCCCGATCTAATTAGACAATGATCTACCGGATGAATAAGCATAATTTATTAATAACTAGTATGTGTATGTAATTATATTACTATATTTTATTTAACTTTATTTCTTGGCAACCCATGGGTTAACCTACTGGGTTATGGGTAGTAAATTAGAACCCAGAACCCGTTTCTTGGCGGGTTGGGGCGGGTTTCATGGGTTGGGTTAACAAGTCTACTCTTTGTACATGATATAAAATATACTATAATCTTCTATTAAATCGACACGTGAAATAAAATTTCCTATTTGGGACTTGAGGGTGTGTAGGAAGCGGATAGGGGTGTGTATCTAGCGGCGCCCAAAAACAATGTCACAACCACCAATTCAACCCATCCAGGACCTCTTAGAACAACTACTCTCTGAGCATAACAAAGATCATAAACGGGGTGAATACGCTAGCTTTGACTTCGCTCTACTTGAAATCCAGAGTAGATCTAAATACCTCCTGGTACGGGGCGAACAGGGAGAGCATCATCCCACCAGAAGATTTCTGGCATGTTGTTAATCATATGCCTGTCTTTCCTCATTTTCGTGCCCAGTTCCATTACTCAACTTGGGGGTATGTTCTTGTGGTCGAACGCGCTCATAGACTACGATTTGAAACTCGTTCAAAATCAGAAGAGCTGACTAGCAATCCGCTCAGACAGATCAGCAAGATAATGGCTCATCATTTCTGGTAACCAAGAATACCGTGGAGGAGAACACCTAGGGACTGGGACGGGCCCATCATCAAGTCCCTTCCACTCAACTGGGCTGGTTATTCACAAACGGACCCCAGGCACGAGACATTCTAGGCCGAGGCTCGAGACCACGTCTCCTGTTGTACCATGGTCGGCAGATCACAGGTTACTTGAACTCCATATATCTGTTTCCGGAGACCGACTCAGCCGTCGTTGTGCTCATGAACGCACAGGGGCTAGGCGATGCAATCGACTAGATAGCTCGGGAAGTTATTCAGTCTCTGTTCGAGCTAAAGCCAGCGCTCGACTTTGTCCATCTTGTGACAAAGACTGTTGAGTCCCAGCTACAGATGTACAGCCGGATGATGGAGGATTACGAGGCTCATCGGATACCAGGACACCATGTCCCCCTGTGCGGAAATACAGGGCGTTCACAGAAACGAAGACATCAAAATGCAGATCGAGATACTCATGAGAGGTGAGGAAGGGCTCAAGATGCGCAACAATAAACGCGAGCCTCAGGAACATCACCTGGTTCATTATTATAATGACGTGTTTGGGTTCCCTTTTTCGTGTCGGGAGGAGCAAGAAGGGCATTGTATGGTGGACACTCCTCGTACAAGCAATTTTTACTTTACTTCCAGAGATCATACCGAGAAGGTTTGTTCACTGAGCTGGACTATGCAGACCGACATGGAGGCCCTTGTTTTCAATTGTTCTTAGCATATTTTATAGTTGGGCTTATATGGTGCCTTGTGAGAACCTTGGCGATCTTAGTTTTTCAAATCCGAACCAGTTCTATGTAACGATCCAAGTCAGGGCGGAATAAGAATGACTATCAGTAAAACCATCATCTAGAGAATGCCAACACAGACATAATACCCCAACCACAACCCCGAACAATCAGTTCTAACTGTCGGGTTCCAGGTATAGAAATCATCAAGCGTAACCCCCGCATCAGCAACAATAGAGGAACAGGTATCCCCACTAACAACAAGATAGAAATCATCACAGTTGTCCACCATCCCGGACTCGTAGGGTGTAGGTGTCGTCACACCATTCCCGGTCGAAGTAGTAGTTGAGGTTGTGGATGTTGCAGTGGTGGGTGTAGGTGTACTGCTACTAGCACTCGAGTCTGTACCAATACACACGTAGTACCCCAACCAAAGACCAGAGCGGTCAGAGCCCATGTCAGGGTTCCAGGTTACAAAGTTTGTCAGTGAGATTCCTGCGTCCTCCGCGATGGCGGCGCACGTGTCCCCGCTGACTACTAGGTGGAAGGCTGTGCAACCCTCTACCATTCCTGGCTCGATCGGGGTTGGCGTTTTCACTGGTGTTTGACCTGGGGTGGAGGTTACGTCGGTAGATGTTGTCGATGTGTCCGTTGACAATGTGGTGGGAATTGGATATACCGAGCTTACGGATATGGTTGTGAAATTGACCTGCACGCAGTAGTATAGGCCTGACAAGAGGGTACAGCTGTCGCCGAGTTCAGTGACAATGGGATTCTGGCAGTGGACGTAGTTTGTGGTCAGCAGGGTTGGAATAAGAGGGACTAGGTATTATTGCTACCCTACCCATTCTTCAAACTCAGCCTCTGTCATGCCGAATAGAGTCTCGATCCACGCGCAGGTCAAACCAGAGGAGTATTTGACCCATTGCGTGCAATCTTCTGTAGTCCCGGGGGCGGTAGTCCCTGGAGGGGAGACATGGTATGCTCCAGCAAGCGATATCCCAAGGACATGCCAAATGTGGTGTGTGAGTTTCATGGTGAAGAAAACAAGGAAAGCTGTCGATGGCGCTTACTCTTTGCACTGTGTGTGATGACACTGCAATTGTGTGTGAGGAGTGTTTTTCAATGGCTACTCAGTGACTTGAAGATAACATTGCATTATATTAGCAGACGAGAATTTCCACCAACCAAGTTTATTAGTTACAAGTTACAACGTTGGTAAATAAAGGATGATTCCAAATCATTCCAAGCCAGAGTTAACTAAGGCCGCGTCTAAGTTAGGGCTTCTTTAGCCCCCATCCCAACCTTGTAACGCCACTCGGGAATTTACCTACTTGGACAGGATACTAATTAATATAAATTAGTGCGCAAATTAGCTTGAAACCCTCCCCCGCAGCTTGTAATCAGCTTGTCCTGACCTCTAGTTCGTTCATTCCCCATATCTTACTCTCTGACACCGGATTCTTTTGATCTCAACGACATAATGTCCTTGCAGTCCCTTCCAACCGAAATTTTGGAGCACGTGGCAAAATATATCACTTCCATTCACACACTGAACGCCCTATCCCGCGTCAACCGCCGGCTCCACGACATTTTTGTCCCCCTACTCTACCGCCAAGATGCCTGCTGCGCCCCACCTAGCATCGCTGTCTGCTGGGCGGCTAAGCATGGCATGATGTGCACGTTACAAAAATGTCTTGAGCATGGGGCGAAGATTCATACCCATGTGCCCGCCCCGCATGCCTGCCAATATCGTGAGCGAGGGTACCTGTACGGGAATAAGATTAAATGGGAATATCGGCCGCCCCGCCCCATACACCCGCTGTCCCTGGCAGTGGAAGGGGCCCATCTAGAGATGGTTGAATTTTTACTGGACGGGGGATGTGATGTGAACACGATTGATCCTGAAGGGTTCTCGCTGCTATCACTAGCTGTTATCCGCGGCGACATGGAGTTAGCTGAGTTGCTTCTCAGACGTGGAGCTGGTCAAGTGGAGGTACCGTTGATGGTTGGGACACCAATCCAGATTGCAAGCTTCCTGAACAACGGGAGCATGCTTGAACTTCTCTGGAAGTACGGTTCAGAGAGTTTGCAGAACTGCAGGGAACTCAAGGATGCTCTAGAGTGTGCCATGGAAATGCGACATACGGAGATCATCCACCTTTTGGTAAGTTACGGAGTGCGTGTGGAAACAATGTTTTCGGAACGGGAGTGGATAACCCCGCTAGAATGGGCAACAGAAATGGAGGATGTTGACCTCGTGGAACTATTCCTTAGCGTGGGAGCCAGTCCTAGGTATTCCAGGTGCGGAACGAAATGTGCCTTGGAGCGGGCAGTCTTGAGCAGGAACGAGAGGATTGCTTCCCTACTAGTACTCGGGAGTAGTTGCCTGCAGAGGACGCTCGCCCTGGCCTACAGCGCGGAACAGGCTGATGGATGCTTTGCCCGGTTTCTGTTAGCACATGGCACGCATCCTTACTTCGACTACTTAGATTACCATGCTGCACAACCTGTCATCTACCTGCAACGTGATTGCATGATTCCGCCCCTTGTTCGGGCAGTCAATGCGGGCCATGGCTACCTGGTCCGACTGCTAGTGGAGCACGGTGCCGACGTGAATGCTTGCTACGAGGGGTTTGTGGAGAGCCGGTCGTCCAGGCGAAGTGGTTCGGTGCTTAGGCTAGCGATGGACTTGGGGGATCAGGAGATCGTATCTTTCCTTCTTGAGCACGGGGCAGAGGAGGAGGTCACACCGTACGAGTTCAGGGTGCTGAAGATGAGCATGGAGGAAGACAATTCGAGGGAAGGACAACAGAAGAAAAGGAAGCGATTGAGGAGACATATGGGCTTGACAAAGTGCCTGAGCTCTACGCAACGGCCTGCAATAGAGCCACATTAGCATCATATATTACCTATCCTAAGTCTCAAACATAGTGAAAGGAGTCGTATCTCCACCACCACAGCCTTTCTACTAGAGAATCCCGAACCATGCAGTTAGCCATCCCGTCGGTCCCCAGTAGACGGCCGACTTTCCGCTTGGGGGGTTTTGAGCAGCCATTGTCATTATCACTTCCGGCGCTGTCTGTCAGGTGGAAAAGCTCATGATACAAGGTGCAACTGAGCGATGACGGGGCAGCAATGTTTATTTTGGCTCCTGGGGTAGGATGGTTCGCAGAGCTCAAAGCCTCTGTCAGAGTTGCGTACCCATGATGCCCCCCCGGGACTGCGGTGAAAGCCACATCACGGAGGTAGACATGCCGATTGAACGAGGCATAGGTGAAGCCCGCAGGACTTCCGGCTTCGGTGCCAGCGTTGGTATCTGCCCGGCTGGTTGCCGTAACCCGCTTCTTCTTCAGGCACAGCTCAGTCTCCCCAGAGGCGTCGAAGACATATCCCTTCAGCTTGTTCACCCAAAAGGGCGCAATGTATTTGTCGGTGTTTTCCTCGTTGTCCACGTCCACTACGGGCTGATCGCATCTGGCAACCAGGTTATGAAACATGCTACATCAAGGGCCCGTATAGCGAAGAAATATAACATTCTCTGCTTTGAGGTGGAGGCGGCTGGCTTAATGAATCAATTTCCTTGTCTGGTGATTCGAGGAATATGCGACTATGCAGATTCCCATAAGAACAAGGAGCGGCAATCGCCAGCTTTTAAATGTCTGTAGTGTTGCTTGTTAAGATATTAGAAAAGGTCTAAGAGAACGATTATAAGTATTGGTGGTACCCAAGCTACTATGTTCACCACGACTTTTTACGCTAGTATGATCTACCCTACCCTAGAGATGTTCGTCATAAGGTGATTTGAAACAATGAACGTGGCTGGAAGAGAAAGAGGAATAGATTCTCGTACAAACCGGGTTTAGCCACAGGTACGTCGCAAGTGGGGACTTTGTTAAAACAGCAAGGTAAAAATCAGCTCAGTATTGCAGCTAATGATACTCATTTGTTCTAATCGTAGGCCAGAGTCATTCAGGGCACGGGGGTAGGCGATGTGTCGAATGCTCGCAGACTGGAATAATTACATCATGAGAGCCATTTGCATGCTGGTTAGTTTGCATGCCACTGGCGAAGAGTCTGATCACTGTAAATAAACACGCGTTGTGTACTATTGGCTTGACCCTGGCTTCCCGCTGCATCCACAGCCGCCATTCTTGTCGCCGCCGAAGCTGAAAAAGGACGAATAGTGAGTAAAGGAAAACACCATGGAGTGGACCAAGGAGGCTTGGCCATGGAACTAACTGTGTCGATAGTTTTAGTTTGGGGGCTAAATTCTAGTGCTTTGGCTGAGAAATCAGGGTCTTTTAAGACAAGCATCCGCGGCTCAGGAACCCCAAATTCTTGTTTTCTACGTCTTCTTCTCCTTTTAATACAAAATGGCTCCAGTAAATGTCCACAAAAAAAATATCGCAAAAGTCGAATCAATACCCTTCATGAAAGACAATGAAGCAGACGCCAAACTCGGTCCTACACTTTGGACACCATTCTTCATGCGTCGAGCATCCTTCGTCGGGTTTGGATGCAGTTATATCCTCCTTGGAGTCGCTCTGGGTGTTCTTTATTATTCCTCTAAGGTGAACCGCGGCCTCGTAACAACTGAAGCAGGGCTTCATTATCTCTGGACCTACGGCCCAACTGCACTGCTCACCGTGGTCTCCTCTCTCTGGGCCCTTGTCGATTTCCGCACGAAGCAGTTGATGCCGTGGAAAGTCCTCCTCGATGGGCCAGCTAAAGCGGAACAAACTCTACTTCTCGACTACATCACGCCTTGGGCTGGGTCAGTGCTGTGGAAGTCGTTTAAAGCCCGTCATTTCCCCGTCTTGTGCTCCGAGATAGGCTCCCTGCTGCTGAAGCTCCTCATCATCTTCTCAACGGGTCTGTTCACGTTGGAGACCATGCAACTGTCCAAAGTCGACGTCCCCTTGACCTTGAGTAACCAGTTTAGTGGAAGCGGATTTAAGAATTCGACCGTCGACTGGAGACCGCTGGCCATGTTGACTGCATCCGAGTATCCCCTGGGCACTAATAAGAAGTACGCCTTTGAGACATTCAATGCCACGGATACCGATCGGATAAGCCCCAACGCCACGTTGACTGGAATTGTCGATGCTTTCCATACGAACATGTCTTGCCGAGTCCTGGCCGATAAAATCGAGTTTCCTGTGCACTCATACGTAGTTCATTCGAATCAGTACATCGACCCGTATAACTTTACCTCCGTCGACGATCGGGATATCAAGTTCAATGTTACGGGGGAGAACATCGACATCGTCACCCCGGATTGCCACCTCAAGATTCCCTTCAACAGCGGGATAGGGTGGGAAGCCTATATTGCTAACTGCGATGGACGGGTGGCACTAGACTACGGAGGTTTTGGTTTTCCGTGGACGGATGTCATTTCTCACAATGATCACGATCTGCTCCTGAATGTAGCCCTCTCCATCTTCAAGGAAGGGTCGTCCGACACTGATCTCATCGGCCAGCAGCTCACCACAGTTCACTGTCGAATGAATTATAATATCATCCCATCTTACCTGACCATCGACAACCCTCTGGATCCTGTCGCCCGCCTGGGACCTTCGCTAGAGAACAACGATAATAGGACGCTGCCTGGTGTCAGCATGCTAGGCATCCTCCAGGGCATCAATAACGCTCTTGAAAGCTATCCCAATGAGGATGAACCGAGCTCTTCAATAGTGAAGCAAAGCACGCTATACGACGTCTTCAACATTACTACGCCCCGACAACCCACGGAGGAAATGACAGAATGGCAGGATGCCAAAGTGCTGAAAGAAGCTGCAGAAACGTCCATGCCGGCCCTCGCGGCGCAGATTGCTTATTTCTATCTGCTGCACCCGTCAGATGAGACGGCCATCATCAACGGGAGTATGACCTCGCAGCAGCAGCGTCTGGTGGTGCGCACTCTTTCCTTTGGACTCATGGAGGGTACTTTCGGGCTCCTACTGCTGCTTACCGTGGCGATGTTCTTCATCGCCCCCCGCGCTGTTTGCCCGCGAGATCCAACGTCAATTGGCGGGCTGGCGATGATCCTTGCCCCCAGCACAGCCCTCCATCATAGCTACCAGGGCACGGCATCGTGGGATTTCAAAACGTTGAAAAAGGCCACTGAAGACCAACAATACCAGGCGGCCATCAGCGATAGCACATTTCTACTCGCAGAGAGCATCCCCAACTCTGGGGTTGATAATCCCCCGCTACAGAAGAGTTCTAGTAGCGATCAAGCCAACAAAATCCGATGGTGGCGTCCATTGTCTGCTACGATCCCCATGCAGTCCCTTGTCTTCGGACTCCCCATTGGTCTCATTATCGCCCTCGAAGTGCTCTACCAACACTCCCAGAAACACCATGGAGTCGCCGATATCAAGTCAGAAGATTCATACGCCCGCTACGCATACGCCTACCTCCCGGCCCTCGCCATGTTCCTCGTCGGAGTCCTCTACGACAGCATCGACCTTACCGCACGCCTCATGCAGCCCTACAGTCTCCTTCGAAAGAATCCTCAGCGGGCGGATCGCGGCCTATTTAACGCTCAAGCCGGCAAATGGAGTCCATCTAGCCTTTTTGATTCTATTCGCCTAGGATTTCCAGCCGTAGCAGCCACCAGTGTGGCTATTATCGTCGCCAAATTGCTCTCTATTGCTGTCAGCGGTCTTTTCAGCCCCGAACCTTCCGTCTGGGGATCCCCCATCTCCGCCATTCGGACTGATGATTTCGACTTTACCAATTATTACGCCGACGTTGACGGTACTATGGACGGCAACACCTTGTCAGGTATGCTCATCCTCAACACCAACTTGTCCTATCCCCAGTGGACATATGAGGACCTCGCATTCCCAGCCATCCAATTACAAAACCACGGCGACATCGCCAATACTATTACTAGTAATAGTAGCAGCAGCGGCGGTAGTAGTGGCCGAACCGTCCAAATGAACCTCCCCGCTGTCCGTGTCCAAACCAACTGCACCATCCTCGACGACACAAACTCCGACATCCTCTTCACGGCGGGTCCTAATCCAGATACACAGATATCCCTGAGGGTGCACGTCCCGAACTACTGTGACAACTTCAATCAAACATGGCATTTTAGTAATCCCAGTTATTTCGGATCTGCCAACGAGGCGTCCCCTGCGGTAACGGCAGTCAGTCGCGGCGTACAGCCTCCCATCGCGGAACAAAATGACTGTGCTCGCTGGATTACTTTCGCTGGATACGCGCACAACAACAGCACCACCAACAACGTCAATAATAATAACACAGTATCCGCCTTATTATGCAGCCCTTACTTCGAATCCGTCCAAACAACCGTAACCTTCACCCTCCCTTCATTGACAATTGACCCCTCAAATCCACCAATCATTCGCAACGAAAACAACACCAAACATCTCGCGTCATTCAATAATAAGACCCAACTCCCCGAGGAAGATGATGTCTTCGTTACCCCCTCGAAGCTCACACAGCTTGAAGCGCCGTACGAGCTTCCTTACCCGGTTGATGTCGATCAGATGTTTAGTGCGGTGGCGTTTGGCCGCGGGGGCACGCCGATTACCGAACTCGTTGGACCGCAGAATATCGGAAATCTGCAGAAGGCAATTCAGCATACATTTGGGATTCTACAGGCGCAGCACGTCAACTATCAGTTCCGGATGCCGAGAACCCTTGACACTACCAACGCTAGCGATAACGGGGGCAATGTTCTGAACGGTACTCTCCACAACCCTAATCGGGTGCGGATGGTGCAGAGTGGGATATCAACGAGGATTCTCGAGGCCATTCTGGCGGTCATGCTGGTGTGTGCGCTTATTGCCTTTTGGACTATGGATACTTGGCATATTCTGCCGATGGAGCCGGGCAGTATTGCGGTGGTCTTGGGGTTGTTGGTGGCCGGGCCCGGGCAAATTTTATCGAACAAGATAATGCCGCAAGGGGCACAGTGGTGGAGCGATGAGAAAATAAGGAAGACAGGGGTCTTTGATGGATGGTTGTTTAGTTTGGGGTGGGGGAAGCAGGGTGATGATGGTGATGAACAACAAGAGGAGAAGGATTTTGGCATTTGGGCTCGCAGAATTCACTGAACTTTCGTTGACTGGGAGTTATTATTCACTTCAGCAACATCTTAGTTCAAGCGTGGACTGAGGAGGATGTCCAACCTCTACCAGGGCTAGACGGCAACGATGGTAGTCCCCATGATCCCGCTGAGATGGCTGAGGACAGAAGAGGCGGACTTCGGCAACTCTCTAGCTCTGCATATCCCTGAGAAATGGTTAAAGTGCTAACAGATAGTCTCGTCAAGAGAGCTGTCATAGTATCAGACAACAACGCAAAAGCGAACGGGATGGCAACGGTGGTCGATTCTCCCCAGGTGGGCTAGAATCTCGATAATCAGTTGGAATGCACGCAGTACTGGCAGCTCACAATTGTTGAGTCAAAGACCAAATCCCCCTCCGCTGAAATTAGCAATCACACCGATGGCCAGGGTCTAAGGTTCGTTCCTTGGTCGGAGTTAAACGAGTCAGAGCTCGCAAGTAGTCTCGACAAGCCTAGATGCGTCCCTTATGCGCTGTCGTTGGAGGAACTATGAACTAGTGTGTAAAGTAGTTCCTTCGCAATGCGAATTGACTAAGTTAACCCTAACTGGAAATCGCTGGGCCGCCGCGGCCCAGCCAACGCTTCTGTCCCTGAGCTTACCGAGCCGGATCCCGGAATTACATACAATGTTGTAGTCAGACATCCAGTACTTTCACATACCTTTAGCTTCTCCGGAGCTCGGCGGGTTCTTCCGTAGCTCCTTATCTCCGTCGACTTAGCGCTATTTCAAAGAGGATGTCCGTAATTATACAATCTGCCTAGAGGACGAAAGATCAGGTAGTCGAGTCATGGCCTGTTTTTGTTGGATCAATAATCCGGCGGCTCATGATAGTAGATACACCGCCCCTTCACGTGGCGCCAACCCTCGGGTATGCAGACTTCGGGCGAGTTTCAGAAATTATATACGGCACTGCTGGGGACCTGGTCCAATAGGTTGCCCAATTGCTGGGCATTTTTAGGCCACCCTAGCCTCAGAAGCGAGCTTGGTTCGACTTGGATGGCAGTGCAAGCAGGGTTGGTACAAACACGCAGATTAAATCTATGCATTCTATTTGTCTTATTCCTAGTTGATGTTAATACCAATACGCTAGTAGCAAAGGGACCAGGATATCAAGTCACCTGTGGGGGGATTAATATGAGGTTAATAAGTTACAGATTAGCGGCAAGAGCCTCCCTTCCACCTCCCCCTTCCCCTCTTTCCTTCTCCTCCTTCCCCCCCGTCCTCTCTTTGCCTGGCTTTACACCTTTCCCTCTTCCTGTAACCCGTTATTTCCTTTGTTTTTACTCCGGACCGCAGGTGTCTTTGCTTTAATGGTCTTGGATTAATCGCTATTTTCTATACCTCTACGTATACCTTGAACCCCGGCCGGCGGGTCTCAAGTAAGGATGACCCAACTAACAACAACAGAAGAACCTCCCCAATTGACTCCAACGTACGTTGGGTCTCCCATCCCGGAAAATACCTTCGCTAACAGGACTGTAACCTCCAAAAGCTCTCTCATAGAGTCCCCAGTACGCAGCCTCCCAGTGCCAAACAACTCCGGGAAGCTCGCAGTCTTCACACAGCAATACCACACCCAGCAAACATCCACACTTCAAAGCGCAATATGGGTTATTGACCTAAATTCAGCCCGATCATGGCCCATACCCGACAGCGCCAATGCCCGTTTCCCTCAGTGGCTCGGCCATAGCGATCAGTTGATCTGGCTCGAGAGACTGGAGAATGGGCATACACAGTTTGTTGTTGGGGACGCACGTCTTCAAAGCCTAGCCTACGTTGCTGGCTCGGTTACTGGCGGGGTCTGGGATCTAAGGGCTGCCGGCGTTGTCCTCAAGGAGGATGCTGGTGACGATGACGACCTCTCCTTTGCGGTAATCGGTGAGGCGAATCCGGATGGAACATTATTCAACCCGCTCGACGCAGGGAGAGCCGGCCCCGTGCAGCCTCCGGCTGCTACGTCCGAGGTAACAGCTCAGTATAGTCATGGAGATATTCAAAGGAAGAATGTCATTTGGTTTGGATGTCTTGTGCGTCCATCTGGGTCGCCGAGTGGCCGATATACCATTCCCAGGGTCACTAATCTCATGTTGTATTTCAATCTGGGTAAAGTGTCACTGCAAGCCTCACCAGACGAGAACAACCAGAATATCTGTCGAGACTTTTGCATGACCTCGTGGACTATTCTGTTTGCTGCAAAAGACCCAGAATTAGATGGACCAAGACATACGGCCTGCTCATGCTACATCTACCCTATGCTTGACTAGAGCGGGTTACTTGTGCCGGATGACTATTATAAAGTGTTTCGACATCGCGGCCTAGGGGGTGCCATCTCATCACCATCTGCTAATAAGAGGGGGGCTGTGACATTCCTCTCTCAGAAGCAAGATGGATATGCCGCGGACAAGAATCGGGTTATTTTCATCACTGATCCCCAGTCAGGGACCTACAAGGAGATATTCGCCTCCGCCGATGGCGAGGGACAATGGGATCTTAGCCCCTCTGGTGTCTCGTTTGCTTCTGACGGAAAACTACTACCCAAAGTGGATGAAAGAGGCCAGAGGGTGCTGTACCAGCTGGATCCCACGACTTGGCCAAATGAACCTACCCCAGCAGACCTAAAACGAGTTGAACCTCTGTTCTTGCCCCGGAACTCCCTAGTTGAGGCCACGGCAGTGAGTGAGAAGTCATCAAGAGTACTAGTCACCTGTGACAGTTTCATTCATGGGCGGAAATTCATACTAAAAGACCTGGTCACCGGAAGCACGCGTGATCTTTCCCTTGATATTCCACGCTTCGGGTTATCAGAGAATCAAATTGATCAGGTCTGGTTTCCCGGCGTTAACAACCGCCAGATCCACGCATGGGTGATCAAGCCATCATACTTTAACCCAGAAAAGAAATACCCCCTCGCCTACTTTATCCACGGCACCCAACACGGCAGCTGGACAAGTAGCTGGAATACAAATACAAGCCTAAACCTCGCGCTTTTTGCCGAGCACGGCTACGTTGTCGTTGCCCCCAATATCACCGGAAGCAGCGGATACGGCCAGGACTTTGTAAATGGGACCCGGCACTCCTTCGCCGGGACGCCATACCTAGACCTAAAGCACGGCTTCGAATACCTTGAAAAGGAAATCTCCTATATCGATACCAACCGCTCGGTAGCCCTCGGCGACGGATATGGCGGATACATGGTAAACTGGATCCAGGGTCAGGACCTGGGCCGCAAGTTCCGTGCTCTGGTAACATACAACGGGATCTTCAATATCATGTCCTACCTCTCAAGCAACGTACAGCATCTGATCTTGCATGAGATGGGCGGCCCGCCGTGGTCGGACACCTTGGACGAGTGGACGCGGTGGGATCCCACGCGGTATCTGCATAATTGGAATACACCGCATTTGGTTATACACGGGGTGCTGAATGAGGAGCATCCTGTCTCGGATGCTGTTGCGGCGGTTCGGACGCTGCAGTTTAGAGGGGTTGATTGTGGGTTTTTGAAGCTTGCTGATGAGGGGGGGGAGGTGAGAAAGGTGGGGAATTTGCTGCTGCTTTATCGGACTGTGCTTGAGTGGATGGATCGGTATACGAAACGATAGTAGTCCACATTGTTTTTTTTTTTTCTATAGACATACCTCAATTGCCCTGAAACGGCGCGAGACCAAGAGAAAGAGGTGCTTCCAGTGTCAACGATTCCATTTTTACGAATTCCAAGTGCAAAAAATCGGATGATGTCCGTGCTCTGGACTAAAATTCCCAGGACTGAGCTCTTGTTGCCGATTTGATTTGATTGATTGGCTCGTAGCCTGTCAAAGGCGGTAGTCAAGGAAATGGACAGCAGTCAAGGAAATGGGCAGTCAAGGGATGGACAGCAGTCAGAGGGGATGGACTTAGCTGCGCCCCCAGTTCGGGCCGCGAACTAGGAGGTCAGCTTTTGACAGATAATTGTGAACTTTCAACTCATGTTTTATGATTGAATCGGGTATGAGACGGCCGTTCTGGAAGGTATACCTCTCCATGAACAGTTTCACATGAGGTGTGCTCTTTTCTAGTCTTTGGTTTTATGGAGACTCTCACATGGCTAATTTCCTCTTAAGAGGGGGTTCTCTCACTAGAGAGCCCTTCTGGGTCAAACCTTTTAAGCTACACATACCTAGATCAGACCTAGAAGGGTATTCATGTCTCCAAGCGGCACTTAATAAAGAATTCTGTTATAGGCTTTCTACCCATGGTAGCCCGCAGGCGCTGGATTTGTGGCATATCCGGCTATGAGCCGGCGTGGATGGTGGTCAGCGTCCCATGACCAGGCACGGCTTGCGACCATCAGGAGCTTTTTATCTCTGGCTCTGCATCCTATGTGGCCACAGGGCTTCACCCCTAGAAAAGTTCTGCCGCGATGTTGGACTGTCGCTTGTGTAGCTATGCGGACGTCACGAGGCACAAAGCAAGTAAGGTCTGATACCGTGTTTGGAGACTCGCCTGGGGCTTTAGGTCGAGGACCAGCTTAGACCTGTGGTTGGAAGACCTAGCAGGTCGGAGGGGCTGGAGCGGAGGGCGAGAGAGGTGGGCCCAGATGCTGATCACCCGGGCAGTAAGACTGAGTACGTAGGGCTTGTGGTATAGCACCAGGTCCGTCAGGCCTTGCGCACCTGACATAGCTGATTGACAGAATGCGGTCGTACGACCAGCATAGGCAGAGGACCACCAACTGGCGCTCACTCTCGGTGCAAGACCCAGATGGTCATTTACCTACATTATTGCAACCCCATTGGGCTACTAACAACCCATTATTATGGAAATCACTACAAAAGTCATCTCTCTCGGGCATGAGTCATATTACACTGCTCTCTTAGTATGAGTTGTTAGTGAAGACTAAATAGAGTAAACTATATTTGCCCCACCAAATCAGGGTGCTGACTCTGTGATGCCTGTTGTTCTCTTAATGTCCATCATAACTCATCTTACAAAGTATCAAAACCATGCAGTCACTCACGCTAATCTAGATATAGGTTGTATGCTTACGCACATACCTAGCGGGCAGTATAACCACCATCCACAGGTAAGCAGACACCCGTAACCCAGCTTGCATCGTCGCTTGCCAACACAACAGCCATCCTGGCAATATCATCTGGAAATCCAGGACCCTTCAGGGGGTGTCGGCGGTTAAGATCTTCCCAAGGGGTCAGATGAGTAGTCGTTTCCTTAAAAATGGCAGTTTGAGTATCTAGAGCTGCTATTAGCATTGATATGGATAGGTGACACTTTCCGTAACTAACATCCAGGGCAAAGCGCATTGGAATGAATTCTGTGTGGGGCATAATCCAGAGCCATCTGCCTTGTGAGCTGGCTAACAGCCCCCTTTGATGCACAGTAAGATGCTATAGCCCGTTCAGATTAGCTTTGAACCATAACACACACAGACAGGGAGACTTACGGTTCTCCGGGCCTGCAATCATGCCCATAATAGATGAGATGTTAATAATCCATCCTCGATCCCCTGAAATATGCGGCTCCTGCGCTAGCATCTGGGCAAGGGCATATTTGCAGCCGAGAAACACAGACTTGGTGTTCACGCGCATTGTTGTATCCCAATCGGCTTCCTCGGTCAAATGCAGCACAGCTGGCCTCCGTGCCTCGATGCTGATCCCGGCATTGTTGACCAAGCTATATGGCCAATTAGACCAAATATACCTTCTATTCGAGTTTGATGGGGGATCATACACATCGAGCCTGCCATACTCCTTCACAGCTGCTTGAACCAAGTTCTCCATTTGCATCGCAGCTCCAACATCGGTTTGAACGAAAATCGCACGCCCACCATTCTTCACGATCAAGTCGTGTGTTGTGATTTCCGCTTCCTCTTGGGATCGGGCCGTTGGTGTCAAATCGGCACAGGCTACCTTTGCGCCCTCTTGTGCGTACCGGACGGCGATAGCTCGGCCGAGACCAGAAGAGGCACCAGTCACGATAGCGACTTTATCCTGGAGACGCAGAGACTGTGTCATGTTGCTTTGTCTGAGTTACTCGAGTGGAGGATGCATTGGTGAAATGATCGAAGAAGGAGGGAACCCTTTCTCTTTATAGTTACCGCACGCCAATATGTAATGGCTCCAATAAGCAGCGGAAACTAAGTCCTTAGAGTCTCTTTGGAGAAAATGACTATTTTCATATCCAGAGAAAGACCTCCACTCGATTTTGTTTCTGATTTTGCTGCGGGTTTGAGTCTCATCACAGCCGCGTTGAGGGGTAAATGAGGGGTTCTGGGGGGACTCGCAGATTTTGGGAAAGCGTGCCAAGGAGCTGTGGGCGGTTTTCGTGTTCATCAACCGACCTTTTTCTCGGTCTTGTCGGCCTTCACTTTCGTCATCTTCATCTCGGATTCACCCGATCACTTGGAGTGAGTCATCGCGCGGTCAACCGTTCCTATCCCTGTCAATCAGTGGTCTAGAAGCTAAAGATGATGGCCACGATCAGGTTATCGAGCCGGGGAACATGGCAGCATCCGAGTTCCAAAAAGGGTAAAGAAGCCGAGCCGGCCCAGCCAAATGAAACTTAGGGATCGACTAGATCTTCTAAAGCGTGTTTAGTAGCAACGTAAATTGCAATAGCTAAGGCTGGATAATGCCCTTCATTGTTCGACATATAAACAATGTCCTTCGGGTGGGTTTTCTGACTTCACGCAAAAAGTGTGCAATGGCGAGTTGGGTTGTTATGCACCAAGTTGATATCTAGGAGAATATACCGACCACTATTCCTCATGTCCCGACTCACTGAAGTTCCGAGGGGACGCCAGAAGTTAGACAAATGCTAAATAGATGATAGTCAGAAGGATCCTTCATATCCTGATTAACGAGCGGTTAGTTTCCAGATAAACATCCAGGTTCGTAGATACCAGCTCCAGGACACAATATATCAACACCTTCAAATTCCTGACTAGCCACTTCGAACATTTGCTCCAGCTGCCCCCAATTGGTCACGTCCGTCTTCAGAAAAGCAGCGCCTGGACCATTGTTTTCGTGTTTTTCAACGAGCAGCTGGGCCTCGGGGCGAAGGACGAGATCAGCGATAAGGATATTACACCCATTCTCGAGCAAAAGTTCAGCAAAAGCGAAGTTGATCCCTGTATGGATAACATGCACCTGTTAGTAGACAGCCTTGCTTGATGTTGTCCAATCACTACTCGTCACTCACCAGATCCTGCACCAGTCACTATGGCAGACTCCTTGGACCGAGAAGGCCATAATACACGGTACAGATAGTAAAGTTCTATGGGGAGCAAGTACGATATGGTCGAGAAAATCGAGGGCGTTGGTCACGAGTTCTCCTAAGCTGCTAATTTAGAGGTAGTACCGAGCATTTATTGCCCATATGGAGATGCTGCTCATCGTAGGGGCTTGTTTCCTATGAGGAAAGAGAGCCGATAGCTCCCAGCCCTGAGAATCTGAGAAGCCCGAGAAAGGCAACAATAGTGGACTCAGTCAAAATGCAGTCTCATCTCGGCCGCAAACGGAAGCGGGCCATATTGCAGTAGTGGCTAATTGGTTGTGCCGCCAAAACAAATGGCTGAGGGCCTTTTCGTGGGCTTCCGGGCGACAACATCGTCACTTCCGGCTCTTCGCTCCACGTTTATTCAGGAACCGCTAGGAAGATTTTGTGACAAGCTCTATAAGAAGCGCCCGCCAAAATGAATACAATCCTTCAATCGCTCTCTGCGCGCGATCATTGTAGCTTGTTGTTGTTCTATTTCGGTCCAAATGCCACCAACTCTCTGTCATCCGCCACGGCCAAGGCGAACACAACGTCAATGTACTTACCCCACGATTCACCCCGCCAACTCGAAATCGCTTCTAACAAAGCTTATATGATTCCCATCATCTTCGGAACCCTCTGCTGACGGAAACCGGAAAAGCTCAGTGTCAAGAGCTCCAAGAAAAGTTTCCATTCCTTCGGGACGTTGAGGTCATCCTCGCATCTCCATTGAGACGCACCATTCAAACTGCCGCCTTTGTATTCGCTCCCGAACTAAAGGAGCGGCAGATACCTGTAGTTTTGGTTCCAAACGCGCAAAGAGATCAGTCGCTTGACCTGTGACCTTGGCTATAATGCCGATGTCACCAAAGCCGAGGCACCGAGTTTAATCGGCGACGCAGCCCCCTCGTGGAATTCTACGAACTTGGATATGACGCTGGTGGATGGGTCATGGAACTCAAAGGTAAGATTTTACGAAGCAATACCCCTTAGCCTCCTCTCCGAATTAATGTCCTGAGTGATTCTCACAGAAAGGGATTTACACCCCCACCTTGAATGCGTTAAAAGAAGAGCTGCTGAGATGCGAAACTGGATATACAATCGCTCAGAGAAGCATATCGCGCTTGTGACTCATGGAGGCTTCTTACACTACTTTACTGAAGACTGGACAGGCTATGAAAAAGCTCAAGGTATGATTTCCACTTGAATCAACATTCTTCAGGTTTATCTGGTTACCCTTGACTCTTCTCTATAGGAACTGGGTACTTGAATTGTGAGTATCGGAAGTTGGAGTTTACTGAAGATTCCACTGGGAAGGAGGCACATTTGCGAGAATCTGGTAGCATGCTTGAAAAGCAGAGTAGACCGACCGGCCTTGATGCTCATGTGATCCACGAGATAGAAGAGGTGGAGAGAGCGTCGGAGTGAAGATTAGTAAAGATATGGTTTTCTCATACAGGAGTTGGTTGGACCCTCAATACAAGATCCATTTGTTTCAAAAATATCAGCCAAGAAAAATTGATTGATTCTAACATTGTTGGTGGATTTTCCGATGAGGTGCACAATATAGACTGGATGAAAAAGGGATACGGACTATCTTGCCTGCTTACATCGCGAGAATGTTGAGCTCGTTCACAATGATCCAATTGATCGGATTACTGATAGCGGAATCACGACAAAGTCTGGTCGAGCTATTCATGCGGATGCAATCGTCCTCGCGAATGGATTTGAGACTCAGAAGCGCTTGTTTCCGATGGAGATTCGAGGTCCAAATGGACAAAATATTGCCGATCATGTAAGCCAACACCAGCAAATTTAGGGTGATTTTATATTAACATGTTGAATGAACAGTGGCTTGAATTTGCGGATGGCTCACCAGAGGCTTACTTCGGTACTTGTCTTTCAGGCTTCCCAAACTTCTTTGTCTTGATGGCGCCTAACACGCTTTCTGGCCATCTCTCCGTGCTTTATACAACAGAATGCCAAATTAATTTTGTCATGCGGGTTATCCGCCCGATATTGAATGGGATCAACCATTCTTTGCTCCCCTCTCTGATCAGCAACGAGTATGCTTAGTCGGTTACCGTTACCCCTATGGCAGAGCGCAAGGACGTTGCTATGATCGATCGTAAAGCGAAACAGCTAGTCTGGGCCACCGGCTGTACTTCGTGGACGAGACACCATCATGTTTCCGGATTGGCAGTTCAAGTTTTGGCTTCGCAGCATTTTCGTCCCGTGGAAGGATCTTGTTTACAGAAAGTCTCCCAAGGGATGTACTCAACAAGTTTCCCTGGGTTCTCGGTTCCCTTTTTCGCGTGTTATTGCGAACATGATGCTCATTGGAGCCTTGGTTGGGCTATCAATCTTGGGAGACTTCAATCTTTCATCAAAGTTGCTTCATTGAAGCAATATCTTTCGTAGCTTGTTTCTTGAAGAATATTCAAAATCCTTGTTTCTTGGTGTTTTCTATTTGACTACAGTTTAGCACTAGACCTCGAATTATTGAATCAGTTTCACAAGGGTCACAACAAGTGACAGTAATTTGTTTTAATTTCTTTGAAAAAAAGTCAAAAAAGGTTGTGTAAGTCAGTCAGAATTGACGCCGGGGTATGCAACTCTATGTGTTACTATGAAATAAACCAGTTCCGATCATGACCCTGTTCATCCCGATCAATGTGGTTACCTTCCTTGCCTCTCGCCCATTCATCAGTTAATTTGGCTACATGACATCGCGTAGTCCAACCAAGATCTCGTTCAATCCCAGTAAGTAGTTCAATGACCGCATCCTGCTCGCGGCGTTCCTGGAAAACCTGGCCGGCGACAAATAGAGCTTGCACAGAATTAACCCGAAATGGGCCTGTCAAATTTGTAAGACTGATACCACAAATCTCTCTCGCGTGATAGATGACTTCTCTCAGGGCATGTCGGTAAGACCTCAAGCGTGATGATACTGTTGATCGAATAGCTGTTGACTCTTGCGGCTCGTTTGCCAACAACAATATCTTCGCTTGGTGGTAGCTCTGTACTGTAGCCGCACACAGTGGCAAGTCAAACCAGATCTGCTCGAAGGTATCGAAGGTGAGCTCAAACCCGGCACTTGCACAGCCTAATCTCCATGTACGAGCACGCTCACAGAAGGATGCCGGAAGGGAGTCGTGCCATTTATCCAATTCGGTCATCAACAGGTTCCATCGTTCCAAAAGATATTCCTGAGTCAACCCAATCGAGAGCCGTTGATGGCGTGGCGATGCGTCGTTCTCCGGAGCCAAAGCGTCTCCAGCACTCAAATGGTTCGCAAGTTTACCAAGAATCCACGTGAGCTCATTGCTTTTCATATCTTCCCCAGAGCCGGAAGAATTATGGTTTTCTATCTCATCCAGAGCACTATAGGGTAAAAGCTCTCCATTCTCATCGGTGGCTAAGCCTGTATTTTGCCAGAGACGCGTGTCTTTCAAGTCTAGTCGGCTCTGGGTTTCGCTTACGACTGAATTGTTAGCCATAATTTGTCCGTGAATCGGTGGGTTGGCTTGGAGCTTACAGGCGCACAACAAGTCTTGCCTTGCAAGGCTCCAGAAAATTGGCCCCTTGACAGCGGTTCTTGGAATGACAATCTCTGATTGGTCCGGCATAGAGGCGGCGCTATCATCGAAAAGGGGCAAAGCGCTCAGATGAGCTCTCCACGCGCTGCCAGGAGCGTCCATTAACTCAAAGGCACAAAGTATTGCGACGGCGGCAAGCATTTCTTCCCTGTCAGAGAGGGTATTCATATATGATTCCAAATCGACGGCAGTTTTGAGATGGTCAAGAGCCTGGTCATAGTATTTTTCTGAGCTGTATCGCCAAATTTCTTCATTTGTACAAGGAAGACCGGGGTAGCTGGGTATTAGCCCAGAACCTTCCTTTATGTGGCTCATGGATTGACAGATATGTCGTAGATGCTTTGCAGAAAGGGCACAGACTGCCGATTTCAATAGTGGTTTCGATACCGCGATTACGGGCACCTTGGAAGAAAAGTATGCCGTTGTATCAAAAAGATCCATCCTTGGTCATGGTTAGCAGGTAAATATGGATTTCAATGTCTATTCAGACGCACCACTGGCCTGGGCCCTCTTTGAAATGTCGCAACATACAAGAGATAAGAACTTTTTCGAAACGGTCAATGTCGGCGGCTTCAGCACAGTCAACGGGAGAAGCATCCGCCCGCGGTGTACTGTGACCTATGATGGGCGCATGGTCAAGGGAAGAAGTCCCAAAAGGAGCACCATCTGTCCCTCTATCTTCATCGCGTTCTTCCGCATCCACAGTGGTCTCACCGTCCTGTGCAGTCCTCGAGTTATCAGGTGCCCAAGAATCCTCCACTCGAACAAAAGAGACTGCCGAACGTGAGTATATTGAAATACACTCGGGCTCGATACATACTCTCAGTTGGAACATTTACCCAGGTATGATCTTCTTCGAACGCAGTTACCTCTTCCTCTTGCCTGTTTCTTTTTGCTCGCTTACGCCCTGGCGTTGAACTAATTTCCTGGCTACGGAAGATTGATCGGTCTCCGTAGACGCAGCCCCGAGAAGCTTTGATGCAATTGTCACAAGCGGGTTTAGCCTCATCGCATCTCAGCTTTCGACCTTTGCATGTCGAACTGCAACAATATATGAGCCATGGTGTACTGATACATATCAAGAATAAAAAATCAAGCACATACCACCCAGAGTAGGAGCGCATGCCTTCCGGAAGTGTTGAAAGTCTATATGAACTAACTCCGAAGGTAACTTGATTGATCGACAATCATCTGGTACTGAGACACACAATTAGATAGATTGCTGTAGGATGAACGTGGTTGCAAATTGCGAAGCGTCGGTTATTGGCGCGAGCTGATACTGCTTATATAATGGTCTTGGCAATCATGTGACCCTCAAGCCAACTAAAATAAAAGGAGGCATGCTTTCAGAACTTTACAATATCTATTACCCAGTTTTAAAATAGCTAATATTAAATCCAGTAGTTACTAAGAAGTTATTTCATCGTTTCCTCCGAAGTGTGTTTCCACCAAAGGGGTCGTTTCATCGCCAACAGGCACCGGCTTCCGACCCCCAACCAAGAACTTCACCTTGCCCTCAGTCTCCACCCAGAAATTGCTTACGGCGGTATACCCTTCGTTGGAGGGACAAGATAGGAGTGTGGAGGTCATAATTCTTCTTGCAGCTGTAGTAGGCTGGCACCATGCTCTGGCCAGATCCTGCGACTGTTTTACCCTGCACATAATAGAAACTTGATCACCAAATGGTCACGATAAAACATGGCAAGAGGAATGAGCGTATGCAGATTAATGAAATGTAGGTTAATAAAGAGTACTTAGATCTAATACTAATTCATTTCATGTCTTGTACCATAGGAAAGTTACTACCGCCTCATTCAGAGGCGGTTAGCTCAAATATAATTACACTAAGCTCTTGGCAGTGGGGCTGGACAATAATCATCGTGTTTGTAGGTCAAACCGATTTCGAGAATGATTGTAGGAAGTGGCGACAAGGGGTACGGCAAGACCACCACAACTGTAGTTACTGAATCTCGATCGTTGAATATCGAATCAGTGGTTGCGCCGAACGGGAGCTAAAGACGGCCGGATGGCGATCCCGGATGAAACCCCACGAACCCCTGAAAATTCTGCAATCCCACCGGACCACAGGGGTCGGGGAAGAAACGTCCAGACAGAAGCTATCCAAGCCCCAGCACTGGAATTTCCTTCCCTGGAAGATAACAAGAGGATCGAAACTAGATGATTCAGAGCCTTATTGACAGCCTAAGGAAAATCCTTGCCCAGCCAACCAGTACTATCCGGTTCGGCCCGAGCGGAAATACGGGGGATCAAAATAGAACAACAGGCACTAGGGAATAGAATGCAAAACTACAGGAACAGATTCAAGCACTGCGTACGCAGATTAAGACCCAAGCAACCATCCCCCTCCCAAAGTCATGGGGCGCAGTTGTAGCAGGCATGCCTACACAAGACCCCAATATAACAATCCCATGACCCCAAGAGAGCCAAACCGTGTCCGGATCAACACTGCACGCCCAGCAGATGGTGATGATAGCAAGAACAATAACGACACCTTCAATAATCCAGCAAGTCCCGCTGTGCCTTTGGTGTGATTGATTACTGTTTTGATGGATCTAACAAGAAGTTCTTATTCATGCTCTCCGGGTTATGCCTTTGGGAAGAAAGTGGTACTGATCGCCCGAGCCTCAAGGGGATCACCAGCCGGAATCCCAGTGCCGTGAGTTTCGAAGAATGGATAGCAGCCTGCGGGGTCTAATGGATCCAGCCCAGCTCTCTCATAGGTGTTATGGATCAGGTCAACCTCCAGACAATGAAGTACCTTCAAGCAGTCATTGACGAGTCTTTGCGCCTGCACACCAGCGCAGCATTTGGACTCCCCCGTGTGAGTCCCAGATACAAGGTGGATGGCAACTATCTGCCTCCTGGGTATGTATTTTCAATGATTGCTGCTTTCTTGGCTTGAATACTGGATCTGACAAGAAGAAAACAGGTGACAGTTCAAACTTGTTTCTTCGCGACCACGCATTCCGAACGTTACTTCAATGATGCCGCTCCTTCCACCCTGAGCGATGGCTGCCATCTTCTTATCCGCTCTACAATCCGAGATATGAGTCCGATGACCGACGAGCATTTACTCCCTTCTCACAGGGACCTCGGGGATGCCCCGGCTTGAACGCTGGGTACCTCCAGGGCCGAATTATCTTGGCTAAGCTGCTGTGGTCCTTCGACATGGAACTGAGCAATAAAGATGCTATTGATTAGGAGAAGGATATCAAAATGTTTGCGATCTGGATTCGGCCGGATCTACTTGTCCGGGTCTGTCCTGCGAATGGGAACAAGACTTAGATCATTGTCAAATACACGAGGCTTGAGACGGATACAAGGTATTCTGATTTGATGTAACGCAACACGTCAAGAAAATAAACCAATCATGGTGCTATATCTTCGCGTATTTGGTACATGCTACAGGGCGGGTTCGGCGCGTGTCGGATAACTTAGTTTGTTAAACTGACTGCGACTTGGACCAAGTAAGTTAGTGCCACTTGTGCCCGGCAGATCAGTGGACACGGTGCACTAATAGAAACACAAGAAACCTGAATTGCTCTGGAGCAAAATACAATGCTTAAGTTATTCCAGTGATATTCCACTCCGATCTCTACCAGGTGTCCTTGCCAACGATAAACCAACATACTATAGAGCACCACGTAACTAATGCAATAGCCCCCAGATTCCAACGCGTCAATTCCAACCAAGTTTGAAATGGACCACAACGCTCGTATTGCAAAAGTATTTACCCATCGGAAGATCTGTTACATTACGTAGCGTGTTGCATGACCCTGTTACCTAGGTAGCCACGTTACGTGGCTGGCCATCGAGCATTTTTTACCAGGAGGAAGAGTGCCTAGGTGCCGTTATAAAATCGGAGTTGATACCCGAAATTTTTGAATTTTATTTTAAACGTGACGCTGCTCTAAATATCACAAAATACCAAATACTGTTCATGCAACATCCTAATTCATGAGGCTGATTACTCGTGGCCAGTCAAAACCAACACGGCGAAATATAATAAACAAGACAATGCAATAGCTGTGCAGATCTATAAAAAAGGGTTCTGTTCCAACATCTGCTGGGTCTTTTTCATATTCTCTCTGAGCGAAGAAATATACCCAACACCCGTCCCATCACTCTCCTTGCCATCCTTTTGACTCATAACCATCCGCAACAGCGCGGTAAGCTCTGAACTACTGAGAAGACCATCGTTGGAGCCTCTTGCAGGGTCAAGACGGAACTCTGCGGGTGTTCCTAGCAAGCGCTCGATGTGAGCCAGAAGATGCATGATCACCTGGACAAGAATTTTGATCTGCAGATTCCCGTACTGCACGGGAAATCCTCCAAGCTGAAGGCCCGGTACGGCTTGGAGTGATGAGATGGACTGGTGCGACATTTCAGACAGAGCCTCGTAAACGCGCGAGAAGAGGATGTTATAGATCCGGATAATCTGAATGTAGCAGGTCAGGATCACCAGAGCGGCTGAGATATCCGGTTTGAAATGGTCGGAGGGCTGGGGGGTCCTTGATTCTAGAGTATGCATTTGGCCAAAGGGCGAAGAGCTGATCTGAAGCGGCTGCACGGCGTTGTTCAGATTCGCTGCCACGCGAGAACAGTACATGTCTGCCGCCGATGATGACAGCGTGGTGGGATCCAAGTTTGGTGACTGAAACCCAGACCCCAGCTGGTCTGTAGAGGAGGTCTTGAGAGCGATGGTTTGGAGGACATGTACAAACTCGGAGGTGCTTTGGAGGACCTCTCCGAGGGGGTTCGAGTTGGCTGCCTCCTGGCCCTGATTGGCACACGCGATATTGACCAGGGTGACACTCCAGGGTGCGGTCTTGAGTCGGTCCAGTTGCATGCTCAGCGATGCAATCAGGACAGACAGCCTCTGGACGGCATCAGCGCTGCTCACTGTCTTCCGTGGCTGCTTGGAAGGATCCGCAGCTTTCAGGGAGTCGGAGTCTGGTCTATGGCTGAGATCGGCATACGCGCTCTCCGCATCACCTGGGCTTGGGAAATGCGTGTTATTCAGCGATGGAACCCGAAAGGGGCTCTGGCCATTCGACAGTCCGACCCCCAGGAAATCATCGCTCACCCCCGATAGGTCCAAGAGAATTGCCGGATCAAGACCAAAAAAGTCGGGGCTATTTGCGTCGAAGGCTCCTGGCCCCTCTGAAGGGACATCAGTTCTCCTGGCCTCGGGATGTTTCTCGGTGGCGCGGAATGGATTGATAGGATTTTGGGCGGGATCTATATCATATAACATGTCGATTTCATCGTCAGCGGCACCGCTTTGGCCTCTCACAGCCTTCTGTGGGCGTCGTTTCCGTCCATGGCTGTCTCCCGGGGTAATTTTCCGTGCAGGCCGTCCGAGAGGCCGCAGATTGCTTGTAACACACGGGACACCGGCGCGCAGGCACCGCGCACAGGTCTGGCCTATCTGGTCTTCACGAGGACATCGCAGCTTGTGTTCTCTGCATCTATCACAGGCGAATCTTTTGGGGGATTGCGCGTGAGCTTCTGGTGACAGCATTGACATTGTGCAGGGTGGTTAGGGTCAGATGGACTGTCAAAAGGGTTATAGAGACAGATATGGAACCAAAATATCAACGGCATTGGATATCTGATGAGCACCAGAATTACTAAGGCAGGTCAAGCACCCAAAGGATGCCAGTTGGAGCTCGATTGGAGTTCGCGGGCCGACGCCCCCGATCGTGGGGGTTAAAAAAAGCAGGGGTCGTGATTGGCGCTTTTAATCAGGCTGCGCCTGCTGCATGTAATCCCGAAGACCATCTGCACTCTTCTACTTTCTCCTTATCTTGTCATCAGATTAAATTGAATGTTTTAGTGGACATGAAGCTGTTATCAAGGTGGGAAAATGTGCATTAGAGGTGCGGGTAGCCTTAATTGACTCAATTATCTATATCTTTCTCTGCTATTTGAATGTTGAAGCACGACATTTACAAAATTGACCTGAAATATTAGGACTGACAATTTTCAATTTGTCTCGCCAGCTAACAATATGATAGACGGTGTACTGTGCGAATAACACCTTCAAAAGGACCTACCGTGGATTGATTTCACGCCATCAAATGCGCCAATTAGACGGAGACTAAGCGATATTGGGTGGTGAAAGAAGGGAAAAAAAGCATACACGTGTGGCTTCACTGGCCCCAGGGCCCTTTACTCTAATACCAGTAATACAATAATCCATAGTATTTTCCTTGTCGCACTCCAGCATTCAGGCTTCTAGGTTGATCCTATTCAAATAGTCTAGCATCTTACCCTTCTGACTTATATGTACCTAAGGGTGTACTCTTGAGTTGCCTCAGTATCTATGAGAATATGCCAAAACAGAAAATTGCGCGAAAAGACCCTCGAAGGCGAGTCGGCCCCGGGGCCATTAGAGGTTAACGGATCCCGGGCCAATAGCCCCCCAATTAGCATCTTTGACATTCGGAACTTTCCGAACCCTACGCTAGATCGACTCGGCCATTTATGGTGCGGGAATCGGATCTGGGGATATGGCAGAATCCGAATCGGTGCCAAACAAAGAACTATAAAGCTCCGAAAGGGTCGGCCAGATTGTCTCCCCGTCGCCGAAGGGGTAGGCCCATTTTCTTCGAAATAAATGTTTCTCTCTTCAGCCTCCAATCTTGTCCAGCATTCTGCATACGAAATTCGTATGAGCTGACAGACCCAAAGGTACCGAAATCGTCAGAGATACCCGACAAGCAGCCGGATGAGGTGGTGAGTGACTCAAGCTCCATACAGAGAGACCAGTGCTAATATTTTTATCTCCTTTTCTTCCCTTCAGAGATAGCATCACCGTGCTTTGACAACTTCTCTCAACCATGGCAGTGGAAACGGAGCCCGAACTGCGAGAAGAAAATAGGCTGCGAGGGGAAGATGGCAAGGAGGAAGCGATTGCCAAACCGCCGCCAATGAAAAGAGGGTTCCAGTTCTGGACCATTATCTTTGCACTGTGTGTGACCGGTCTCCTGGGGGCACTTGAAAATACAGTGGTTTCGACTTCGATGCCAACAATCGTGGAGGACTTGAATATTGGCGACAATTATATCTGGATCACGAATGCCTTCTTCCTCACCAGGTGCTTTTATCCCCTGCCGCCAGTCATAGTGACCGGAGTCTGAAACTGACACCTTCTGGGAATTCTCCAGTGCAGCGGTTCAGCCCCTATTTGGCCAGCTAGCCAATGTCTTCGGTCGTCGATGGTTGACGATGTTCATCGTCGCCGTCTTCACCCTGGGCAGCGGCATCTGTGGTGGCGCAAATAGCGCGAACATGCTCATTATCGGACGCGCCGTTCAAGGAATTGGAAGTGGTGGCGTCAACATGATCGTCGATGTGATCGTCTCGGATCTCGTTCCATTACGTGAGCGTGGAAATTTCATCGCCATCGTGCTCACCGTGTACTCTATTGGCAGCTCGATGGGCCCCTTTGTAGGCGGAATCATTGTCCAACGAACCACTTGGAGATGGGTCTTCTACATCAACCTACCGGTTGGCGGTTTTTCGCTGGTGCTTCTGTTCCTGTTTCTACACACTAACTATCAGCGCGATACCACCTTTTCCCAGAAAATCAAGCGTATCGATTATATCGGCAATGTCCTCATCATGGGAGCTACGGCAGCGGTGCTCTGCGCATTGACATACGGCGGCTCACGCTATGCATGGAGCTCGTGGCGGATCGTCGTGCCGTTGGTGCTGGGACTTGTTGGGCTGGTTATGTTTATGGTCTTCGAACAATCCAAGTTCTGTCGCGAGCCCGTGGTGCCGCCGCGCCTATTCAAAAACCGAACCTCCCTCGTGGTCTTCATCAACACATACTTGTTCACGGTTCTTCTCTACTGGGTGCTGTTCTTCATTCCGATTTACTTCCAGGCCATTTTGGGGTCTTCGGCAGCCCGAGCAGGCGTTCAAATGCTGCCCATTACTCTCGTTGCGATTCCCGGCGCCGTGATTGCAGTCATAGTCCTCTCGAGGTTTGGAAAGTACAAAGCCCTTCACCTGGCAGGGTTTGTCATCCTCACATTGGGTATGGGCCTGTTTGCCTACCTCGACCGCTACTCCTCCGATGCGGAGTGGATCGTTTTTCAAATCATTGCCGCGCTCGGATCTGGAATGATCCTGAACACCTTGCTTCCTGCCTTCCAGGCGCCACTTGCAGAGTCGGACCAAGCGGCAGCCACGGCAAGCTGGGCATTTATGCGGAGCTTCGGCAATATATGGGGCGTGGCTATTCCCGCTAGCATCTTCAACAATCAGTTTAACAAATATGCCTATCGTATTTCAGATGCTAGTGTGCGACAACTACTCTCCAACGGCCACGCCTACGAGCACGCATCCAATACGTTCATTAACAGCCTAAGTGACCCGGTGAAGAGCGAAGTTATCGGGGTATTTTCTGACTCCCTTAAGCTTGTCTGGGAGGTATCAATTGCTTTCTGCGGTTTTGCTTGTATATTGGTGTTTCTTGAAAAAGAGGTGCCTTTGCGAAAGGAGCTTGAGACAGACTATGGAATGACGGAAAAGGATGATATTCAGGCAAAGAAGGGGGATATTCCCGATGCTGAAAAAGCAGGCTCAGACACATCGCAGACTTAAGGTTAATGGCAGGCTAGAGAATGAGGATCGGGTCTTCCACCCTAAAGCCCAAGGAGCATTCATATCCTGTTACTAATAACTCTAGCACCTAGAAAATCCTTCTTATAATTCATTTCCTCGTTGGCCTATGACAATAATGTACCGAGAGCACACTGGACTGGGACCGTGCGACACTAATCCCACATACCATGGCAACTGCCTTGTGATTTTTTGAACCTGTTCATTCTGAGAGATATATAGACTCTGATAAGGATGGGGTATTATACTACCCACTTACAGATATATGGATGAGTTAACTGATCATGTTTCGACAGACACAATGTCTATTCCAAACTGAGGATAGACGCAAATAACAAGGAATGTGAATGATTAAGCCCGAAATATACGAAGAAACGACGATGCATCTTACATACAACAAATTCAACTAGCCGAATACCCACGCAACCACCGGGCAATCTCAAAATGACCTTCCTTTTCCGCATAACCCGCCGCCTGACGACGTACCGACTCCAGGTCTTCATATGGCCCATATGCGTTCAAAAGTAATTTAACCATATCAAAGTGACCGCGCTCTGCAGCGCCGTTGATTGCCGTCCTGCCATTTCTCGGTGCAGCTGGCGCAAAGACATCTGCTCCACGCTCAAGAAGCCGTATAGCCAGCTCAAACATCCCATTGATGGAAGCCGCCTGGAGCGCAGTGATACCGCGGTCCTCTGCTGGGAGGGCATTGATATCTGCTCCGTGGTCCAGTAAAACATTGGCTAGGTTGGCATGGGCTCCCTTGATAGCCTCTTGAAGAGGTGTTCCCCACAATTCGGCTGCGTGGGTGTTAACGGCGGCACCATGTCTGATAAGGGAAGAGCAGGATTTGTCATAGCCATAGCGAGCTGCGCGCAGAACAAGAGTACTTCCATCCTCGGCGCGAGAATCTAAAGATGCCCCTGACTTTATGAGAAGCTCAATGGTCTCCAGCAAAGTTTCTTCCTCATGATCTAAACCATCATAATTTGTAGGCAGTACATCCCATGCCTTCTGGATTGCCTTGTGACGAAGCAGCGGTGGCAGTGAGTTTACTTTCTCAATTATTCGCTGACGAGCAATAATGTCGACGTCGACCTGCCATACAAGAACATCCTCAAGCGCGTTTTCCCATCCAGGATGTTTTTCTAAGTCCGGGACTTTTGCTAGAAGCAAATCAATAACTTCAAAGCTTAATCCTCGGTATAATGCATGCATTAGGGCGCCTTGAGAGACACCGAACTCAGATGTGCTTGTTGCAAGAACTTCGGCACCATGTTGCAACAATAAATCTATTATCTCCTTGGATGCCCTCTCGATAGCCCAGCCGAGAGGGCTTAATAGCTCCTCTGGAGCATATTCCTCACTTTCATCAGACATTGCTACGTCAAACAGAGTGTCATTAACATTCGCACCATGTTTCAAAAGAAACTTCACCCCGTTGAGCCAGCCCTGACTAGCCGCCTTTCTAAGAGGAGACAGGAACCCATACACTCCGGCTGCGTTAACATCCGCGCCATGCCGCACGAGTAACTTGAGAAGTGGCAGAGATTTGTGCTCTGTAGCAGCCAGAAGAGCGGTCATGCCCCCCTCGGTTGCCGGGGCGTTAACTTCTACTCCAAGAGTAATCAGATCTCTTACAAGCGCTATGTCGCCGTGCACGGCTGCTGCCTGGATAGGTGTTAAGCCCTCCACGGACGATGGACTTGTGTTTAGATCCGCGCCATCGGCGAGCAAAGCCCCAACTATCAGGGAATGGCCGTTCAAACAGGCGGCCTGCAATGCAGTCATACCTTGCTTCGCTCCAGCCAGTGCATTTATCTGCGCGCCTGGGCACCGAAGCATTGACAGGATCTCCCAGTTTCCGCTTTCTGCTGCCCCTTGTATTGCTGTGCGGCCGTTGCAAGCCGCAGGGGGGGCATTTAAATCAGCACCCCAGCTCCAGAGCAGTTGAAACATCTCAACATTGCCTAACCTTGCGGACATCTGTAAGGGAGTTTCATCTACACCAGGTGCAATTTGGGAGTCTGGAGCGGCTCCTGTGGATAGCAAAAGTGCGATGATCTTCAAATCTTGGTTTATAACTCCGTATTGCAGGGCTGTGTAAACCAGTCGCTTGCTGTTATACTGAGGCTTATATCTCTGTGGGCCGATCCAGTGTTCCAAGGCTCGGTAGGAAAAATAATATTTGATATCAGGATGTGCGGACGCCGGGCA
This sequence comes from Aspergillus cavernicola, assembly GCA_027569065.1. Lineage (NCBI taxonomy): Eukaryota > Fungi > Ascomycota > Eurotiomycetes > Eurotiales > Aspergillaceae > Aspergillus > Aspergillus cavernicola. Next base: position 177,903 of record JAPDEK010000018.1, read on the forward strand.
AGCCATCGCAGATGCTCCGTGCTGGAGCAAGAGTTGAAGAAGGCCCAAATTGTTCATCTTTGCAGCAATTTGAACGGGCGTTAGAAGAGGGATTATCTCAGTATCGAAGTCATGGATATACCGACCAGGAAGCTGGATTGGTAGGACACGGGGGACGTCGATTTCCGCTCCACGTTGGATGAGATATTTGGCCACCTCTAAGTGACCTCGAGAAGCTGCGGCTTGCAAAGCAGTTCCATAATACCGAGGAAGGTAAAGATCAACTCGGGCTCCTTTATTCAGAAGTAATTCCACGGCCCCCAGGCTACCATTGAGCGCTGCATTGATTAAAGGGAACCCAGTCCCTTGTTCCGTGATAAACCTTTCTGGATCGGCACCAAAGGCGAGCAATGTATGTAAAATTGGAAGTCGCAAATCCTGCTCATCTTGCCATGGCCACCTATTCTTGACCTCGGGGTGAACCCCTGCCTTGCACAGTAGCTCAACCATAGCCTCATGCCCATGGTAGACCGCTTTGGAGAGGTACTCGGTCCAACGTTGGCGCTGAGAAGGATCATCAGTCTGCAGATGAGTCCCACACTGAAAAACTCTGCGGCCAAGACATATATTCCCGGACACGACAGCACTGCAGAAGACCTTTCCCGCAAATACTTCCATTAACGGGGACCCAAGCCGACAGAGAAATACAAGGATATCCACGCCACCCTTCTCCACAATCCAGTCGCAGACCTTGTTGAACTGCCATTGGTTGAGTAGATTGTTGGCGGACAAAAAAATAAAGCGTTGTAGGAAGATCTTGAGGATTGAAAGCGGAGACTTATCCCGCAGTGTCCTTGGCTTTCTGGTTGAAGAATTTCTGATGTCCAGGTCTTCCGGTGGAAGATATGTATTGAGGTCGTTTTTGACCTCAAAGGGGAAATAAGAAATCACACGTAGTTGTGGTAGATTGCTGTCAGATTGAGGAGCAAGCTCTCTCATGGCGAGCTCCAGAGGTGTACCGGGGGTTGACGGGACGATACTCCTTCGGAGTGCTCCTGAGACTAGGCATCTTGTTAGTCTCGGTTGACGTTGACAATTTCTTGGAGTCAAGGCAAGGAAGGCTGTAGTGGAGTATGAAAAACATGGGCAGCGCATGAGAGATATGAGTGGAAAGGGAGAAACACCCAACACTTACCAAGTGTTTGTATCTCCTGGGTACATTGGTACCAAGGAAGATCGCGAAGAAGGAAGTCGCGACACATGCCCGGCGGGCCAGTTGGCTCTGCTTGGGGGGTACAGACAGTGATGTAATCTGGGAGCACATTCTCCGAGCTGCACCACTCTCGTCCCAAAGGAACGTGCCGTGCGATTTCTTTTTCGACTTCTCCTTGTGTTAACTTCCGCTTGCGGATATAAACATCGCTATCTTTGCCCTCTTGGCTTCGCTTCCGCTTCGTGGAGTGGACAATCGCCCAATCGCTTCCAGGGTGATATTTCCCTACACCCCATGATTTCAGCTTTCCGGTATATTGGTTTTTACTAGGAGTAGCCATACGGCAGCGTCAGAATCTCGGTTTATAGCAAGGCTCGGCCCAAAGAAAGTGAAATTGTACCTAGCTCGAAAGCCATGTTCCTCCATCATATATTTAATAGTTCCGTCTAATGGATTTGCCGAATAGAAAGCGATGATCGCTTCTTTGTGTTGGTCCCATATCGCGTCCGGGATTCGGGGTGCCTTTTTTGGCATTGTAAAATAAGTGCAAAGGCAGGTGAGAAAATCAATCTTTCATCCTTAGGAACAGCCTTGGAGGTGAAGAAAAGTTTTCTCAGAGAGTTGGCACCTTATCAGTAGGTATGCCCTGGTCGCTGGCGTGTCAGCTGCAGTTGATACAGCAGATCTGATTGGACGAGACCCAAATCTGTTTTCCAGGGCACTGCCTCGGCAGACCACGCCATGATTGGCTGACGCCCAACCTTAATACACAGAGGTCCCTTTCCAGAATCTGGTTTGGCTTGGCTGAATGTTTACTTCTTTCTTCCAGTTTCTGATTTGGTTTACACAGGCTATCACCACAATTTGGTTACACCGATATTTTTTTATCCAGAATCCAGAATCTGGTTTGACACCTGGAATATATAAACATCCAGCAAGATGAAGACTGGCAATTCTTCAAGAAATAACGAAAATGCCTTGGTCGATAGACACATCAATCTCATTCATCACCCTTCTCCTCACTGGAACTTTGTCCCTTCTTGGGATATGGAATCACGTCGCCAATACTTACAGGAGGATTTCCCCCCAAGGTCTGCCATCGGAGTAATCATAACAACAGTAACTAATCAGACTTCTACTAGTCAATTCTAGCACCGAAGCCTCGATCGCAAGCGGGCAACAACGACCAAGCAATGTCGATCCGGAAGTTCTGCTCGAGTCAGGGCTGTATACTGAAACCCACCAAACACAACCGGTTTGTCGCTGCCTCTAGAAACGTGTTTCGTTATCCCGGTTTGTGAACTGATACCACCCAGGGCTCCGAGCCAAGATTGACTCGCAGAACGCAGTCGGTGTGATTTCAGGTTTATTTGTGCATTTCTGGCTGGCATAAGTGTGTTTGGGCTTGGTTTTTCACACACTGATTGGGCTGTACAAAGGCCCGAGGTCGCTTTGAGAGAGATTAGGGCCAGTCTTGATCTCTTTGTTCGAGATGATTGTCAGATTGTGAAGCTGAAATCCAGGCTTGCCACGCATTGACCTAGGCGGGCTTCGATACAGTATAACTAGAGGAAGGAGAATAAAGGGAGCTTTATGGTTGATATGGAAATATGAGACCACGCGATCGCACACTACTCCAACCCCTGAGGAATTGCCCCCTCAATGTATCTATCGTCGAAGTATCGAAATTAGAGATCATCGTCCACTGAATTGAGTGTCTACCCGTGAAAGGCATCCGCTCCTTGGTAGGCTGCATGTGTATAGTCGATACAGTTTCATCGAGGCTGCCCCAAATACGGCACTGCTTCGACTACGTTCGGCGTTCCTCAGGTAGAGGTACGGTCTGCCAAGGAGATGAAGGTGCTGACCCGTTTGGATAAGTGCATATATGGCGTGCTCGGAGTTTAGGTGATGGGTTATAAAGTCGACTAAGTTGAAGTTGGGGAGATCGTGGAGGGACATTTTGCCGAGTGGTGGTGTGATGCGGTTGTTGTGCTTGTATTTTCTAGGCGAAGTCCACCGTGTCTCCAAGACTTTAGTGTGCCAAGATGGAGCACGACCAAGAGTGGATGTTTATGTTGATGTTGAATGAGATTGTCCTGTTGGGATAACCGCGCAGAGCCTCAAACGGCGCTATAGTTAAGTAAGGGTTATTGAATTGCCCCGGTATTTACCTTTCCACTACGTAAATTAATTGACATATCAACCCTGATTTGATTCAATTAGCTTAGACGGACTCTTGAACTCTCGGTCCGGAAATCTTTGTTTTATCTGCAAGGCAGACTAGATATATAACCTTGGTCTATGGTGGCAATACTGGCTAGCAGGCTCCCCATTTCAGCCTTGTCAGCCTCGTCGGCAGCAACCAACCACAGCTCAAGGCGACAGATCTGGCGGTGTGACTGAGTAGCTAAGGGAGGACATGTTGAGTGTGACGGTTCCGACAGGCATTATTAGTTTTTTAAGGTTGTTGAAGCCACCACACTCGCGGAGATTCTCAGAAATACTTCTGCAACCGACACCCAGGGGCCAAATCAGAACATAGTCGCTCTTACATCCATCTCGTGGATTACCCTCACTTCAGTATCAGCTATTGCGTGGTCGAAATGGCTGATCCTTTTTCTATTAGTACTGTTGTGGTTTCGCTCGGCATCACTGTCTGCCAGGGTTTCATCTCTTACTACGGACCGTGGAAGAGCTACGACGACGAAATCCAGAATTTTACAGCGAACCTGGATGGACTATTAGACATTTTTAAATTGCTTGACGAGTTTGTTTCGGATCAGCATGGGCTACAGCTCTCCTCACCCCAACACCAGCAAATAGTGTTGACGCACTTGACTACCTGCAAGAAGGCATGCCACCGATTAGAGGAGGTTCTCAAAAAAATGCAAGTCGTCCAAAACTCCCCAACACGCAAGCAAGAACGACTGGACTCGACTCAAGAGAGCTATTTACCCCTTCAAAAAGGAAACTTTGGCCGCTGCCCTTCAGACCGTCGCAGGGCTTCAAGTCAATTTGGGTCTAATCGTCCAGTTGCTGAACGGGTACGTTACTCACCTTCTCGTTGTTTATTTTCCCTCGAATTACCCAGTAACCATGCCACAGGGCGCTTATAGGCCGACAACACAAACGGATAGAAGAACTCATATGTCAAACGTCCTCTGTCGACGTGAGAACATCCAGGATACTGAATCTGGTCGAACAGGGTAATATCTCAGTGGTAAGACCCTTTGCAGCTCGTCCGAATGGGCCTTCCTAGTCATAGGCTTTTTGGATTCTTGTATTCTGACATGACCGGTGAAAGCAAACCGCAATTAGTCAATGGGGGATGATGCAACCGATACCAGCGCCGAGTATGATTCGAACAGTTTGCAGCCAACAGCAAATAATTAATACCTGCTGGAGAAGACCCCGACAATTACCAAATTCCTCGATTGACTTGATCGCAATATATTGCACGTGCCGCCAAAAACCAAGATATTCGTCACAGGGGCTGTCGTTCTCCGCATTCGCGCTTCACGAGAAGTTCTGCCCACTATATGTAAAGAGCCAAAAGGTGCTGGGCGCTGCTGCTAAATATACCTTCTGCACAAGATTTCTGGGTCTTTCGATTTATCTCGTGTTCACGATGAATAGAGGCGCAGGTGGCTTTGCGATTAGCCCAACGATCCAGTTACAAGCTGTCGTGAGCGATGACTCCCCTCAGTTCAAATTGCTGAGTGATATGGCCAGCAGACTTCGATGTACTAAGAGAGGGGGTCATCGCAGTGTCTTGCAAGAGACAATGAATAGTGTTCTGGTGATATTTCATGAAAAGAAAGCATCCCCAACCGATCGTCTAGGGGATGGCAGTACATTTCTACATGTAAGACCAAAGCCAAAATAATCCTAAGTGGCATACATCCCAGAGCGGAAGTCCTATATCAGAAGAGAAGAGTGCTAACATGTCTCTTATCAGAAGCTAGCCGATGCTTTTAGAATTCTTGTTACCTCCATGCTCGATGCGGCCTCCCTGACCATCCTCCGAGAATTCATACGCGTTTTGATCAAAGCCGGTGTGCCGACGGAGGAACCGACCACCAACGGCCATATGCCCTTAGATTATTTAATAGGCAACTTTTCGGTATATATCTCTACATGGGATATCGGCACACTGGAAGCCGGCCTAGGGGTCATGCGCGAGTTTCTGGGGTCGGGAACCCTGTCCAAATTGCTTCGGACGATGAGATTCTCGAACCTTGAAGAACAGCGAGGTGCCTTTGCCGGATGTCGTTATTTTATGCGTCATAAATGTATTCAAACCATGATTCAGCTCATGCTCAGATATGCCGATGAAGGTTGGTACGCATGGTAACATCATTGAAACGTGCTGACAGAGGCAAACTCCTAGTACCCGAAATCTCGGAGACTGACATAGCCATCCTCACACGATCAGAAGATGGCGTTCGACGGTATCTCTCGCTGAGCAGCTTTCAATCAAGTCCAAGTAACAGCCCCGTAGCCGGTGTTAACCTTGATCTATCTATGTGTTTCGGTTGGCCCCGTGGAATATCATTAATGTTGGAGTCGCGTTTGCAACAATTAAGCCGATCACTGGGACATCATTTTGTTGGTGCATGCAAGGTGGGGGAAATTGAATCAGCAATGGTGCTACTGAAAAGTCTCGACATGATAGAGCCAGAACACGTAAACGCTGCCATATACACCAACAACGACCAGATTCTGCAGGCGATTATATCTGAAATTGCCATGCGGCGACAACAACTCCAACAATTGGCCCATGATCGCCTTCCTTGTGCTGCTAATATCAGGCTCAGGCTACCAAAAGGCAGTCTCCTCGATCGTCAGGCTTTCAAGGTCTATGAATGTTTGAAAGCCCACAATATCAAAGTGGATTCAAGACTGTCACCTTTCAGATCATCCGTGTACGAAGTTATTGGTATCAATACCAATGCCGCGGATTTGTTTTGTAAGGCCGGATTTACCGACTTGAACCAATGCGCTGAAGATGGCCATCTCCTAAACATTGCTCTGGAACGGTGCATCATCCCACTAGGGGCGACAGGCTTTATAAACCTGTTACGCTTTGTAGAATGGATGACGGCCCGCGGTGTTAGTCTGTACGAACTGTCATCGAAGGGATATCCTGCGCTCCATTTACTTGCACACAGCCTCGGCTTGGCGCTGTCTCTCAGCGATTTTACGGATGACATGAGCAGAAGCAAGAGACAGCTTGGAAGACACGGAATATTCAAAAGACAGTCTCTGCAGTCGCTCGATGTGAATGGTGCCAAATTTTTATCCACCCTTCTGACAGATAGCACCCAGGACGATTGTTGCTGTGCTTGCTCGGATGATGGATGTGTGCCCTTGACAAGAATTCTAAGATCTTGCTATGAATTCCGTGCAGGAATGACTGATTCAATCATACCAAGTGCTGTTGAAGCTCTCTATAGCACCATTTCTCCTTATATCACGAAACGTGACATGGATGTATTCGTTACTCGAATTATCCGCTGCCTTACATTTGCGGAACTTGGTATCACTCATACATGCCTGTCTTGCTATCCCCGGAAGAAAACAAAGCTTCCACAAGATGTCGAGGAAATTCGCGAAGAAGAGTCAATACTTCTCAATCAACTCGAAACGTTGGTGGTCGAGTTTAATGATAAATTCCGTGAACTTCAACTGGGCCTAGAGGAGTTTCTCGAAGGATACTGGCGGGCTCGGATGAATGAAACACGTTCTCCCAACGATACTGACTCCGAGAACGTTAGGCGGGCTCGAGGCATTGGCGTTTTTCTTCACAACACCGAGGCGGAGTCCGATACCGCAGACAATCCATTATTGAAGCTCCGTAAGGAGCTCTCGGGTGTCCTCGGAAGCTCGATAGCAGCTTTGAGCCGATTCGATCCAGACGCCAAAGCGGACTATCAGAAGTTATGGACTAAAATGGTTACATTGGGCGAGAGACGAGGCCGATGATGATCAGAATGAGAGCAGGCAGAAACATCAGTTTCCCAGAATCATCCCAAGGAGAAGAGAAGGACAACTTAGCATGAGCCAGACACAAGATAAGCACTTTATATACTTTAATGCCATTAATGTTCCTGCTGTATTTCCAAAAAGTACTCAGAGTTTCAGGAGAAGATTAACAATTGCGACATTGTATTGTTACTCTTGTAGCTTAACCATGGATCAAGGTTTAAACTGTACTAAAACTCTTTCTGTTTGCTTAGTTCTTGGTTTGTGACTCTAAAGGTTTCCCCTTCAACCAGAGTTTCTCCCAGAGTCCAGACGGTGACAGACAGCCTTGTGGATCATCAGCTGATCTGGAGGTCAGTGATCTGACAGGCATATATCACAAACTGTGCGTGTTCATCACATCACACATAGCCGTCTACTTATTATGGTATGCCGCAGTAATTTTACCCCGCGATCCGCGCTACACGCTCACTGTCGTCAGCTGTTTCAGCCCTCTATTTCTCATCCGCTTGAATTCCCCCTCCATAAAGTTAGCCTGTACTGCTATTTTCCTGGTCTTACCTTTTCTCGCTTCTCATATAACCTAACATAGTTAAATCTCATCCTTTCAAAGGGAGCACCCCCCGAAATAGATATCAAGAGCATCAATATGTCCTCCCCACCGGTTGCAGACCCAGATCCATTGAAAATACAGAGAAAGCTCCTCCGTCAACACCTCGGCCTCGGACCAAACCCCGGCGATCCTCCAGCCAATTCCCCTCCCCAGACCCAACCGTTATTCTTCATCGAAATGGCACCGGACTCTAGAAGTGGAGCGAAGTGTAAACTTCCCACTTGCGATGAGAATATCATGCCTGGCGAACTACGTCTCGCCATGAACCCGGCAATGGGTTACGGTAGATGGCACAGGTCATCAGCTGGTAAGTCATAAATTCCCTCAGGGTCTGTTTCATTTGTCTTACTCTCACGAGACATGATGCTGATCATATATCACATTTACTTGCAGACCTCTACCACATCCACTGTTTCGAGGAACTCGTCGATTTCACCCAAGCAGACTTCCTAGATCGAATCCAACCCTTGACCCGGCAAACGTGGAAACTTCGAGGCTTAAACGCAGGTAGCGTGCTAGATGGAAACTATCTAGTGCCTGGAGCGGTCGAACGATTAGTTCTCGAATGGAAAGTGACCCATGGGAAATGGATTGATAAACGCGATGGGGTCTACGATGAATCCGGAGATGGGGAACACGTTCATGCAGACTTCTTTGCTCTGCTTCGCAAGGCGGGTTCCTCGGAGTACAAGCAGCCGACGAAGGCGGCAACCGGATTGCCTGGTAATGAGTACTACAATCTTCTTGTTACTCTTGCTCCATATGAGAGTGACGGGCCTGGTGACACGGAAGAGTGGAATCTATTTGACACGTACCTTGATTCGACTGTAAAGGCCTTGGATAATCCTCATGATCTGAGCACAATGTTGCAGCACTGGTATGATGATGTGGTGAGTTCACTACATAGATTGTTGTCTTTTCTACAAAGGGATATGGCTAACTAAGTTGCAAGGCACTAATTAGCAAAGAAGAGGATGAACTGGATGAGCAAGGCAGAGCAGCAAAGGCAATACTTGGTGAAAAGGCCATTAGAGCGCTCAAACGTTTATCTGCTATTCCGATGCCTCAGTCTAGCTACCGGGAATAGGATATAGTTTCTTAGGACACATATAGTGTCATTTGTATAGTCACCGAGTATATGTCGGTATCACGGGCCTACTAATTGACCTTTTCATATTTATATAGGATATTTAGAGCCATGATTATTCTGTGAAATTATCTCTACTCTATATTATTGCTTGATTTTAAGTACCTTAATATACGGCTTATAAAGCTTTTCCTATGACCAAATACTATTACTCAAAATATTTTCCATAGATTAGGGGTAGGATTTGCAATAGTTGTCAAACTCTCTTGTGCAATATAAGAGAAGCTTTTCAACCCTGGCTTCTCATATCTCCGATAAGCTTTCCATAGAAACAAACAAAGCTACTGACTTTCCCAGCTGGTTCCACAACCCGCTTTCTTCGTAAATCTTTTGGTAGCCTCCTCCTCCGCTACCCTGAATCTATTACCTGTGATGCTGGTACAGTAACGCAGATGTGATTGAGCAGCAATCTGGAGGACAACTCAAAACTGCAGCTTCCCCTCTTTTCCATTGTGAGCAGTAGAGCTGGAGCTAATCCTTTTACCTTCTCTTACCCTCTTTTCAGCTTCCATCATCCTCTTTCGTGGGCCTTTTCATCCTACCGATTCAGGTCATCGTTAGCCCTGAGAATGGGGAAAAAGAAAAAGAAGGGAACGAAGCTCGGCACCTCTCAAATATACTAATTGTCAAGAGTTTGAATGCCCGATTTCCCCGCAGAGGGATCTGAGAATCAACTACCCACAACCACTCTCGTGGTAAGATATCCCTTGAAAGGCTGGAATTCTTTTGTGCTGCAGAGGACCCTGACACGAACTGGATTACTTCTAGTCCATATGAGCTTGAGAATATTCATACCCTTGTCATCGGTGCCAAAGCATACTCTGTCCGGCACTTCTACCTCAGGAAGGAATTTTAAATTTATTTATAGTAATAAGAGATTCTAATAGCTCCAAGTGCTATTGGAAGAATTCAAACCATTTAGTACCTAGGGATTGACAGAGAAGGATTTCAATAAACACAAGGAATGAGCAGCAGATTGTCATCCAATAAATAGGAAGCCAAGCATATTTTCCTGACTCTAAATAGGGCGCCTGTCGGGGGATCAATATGAAGGGATTTTGCGCAGTAAAATCCCAGATGTTCGGACACATTGCCAGTTCGTAACAGTTCGGAGGCTCGAAAGCGCATCAGCCAGGGCTTTGCTTGGCTCGAGAGAGACCAAACGATCGTTTATATGTACAATCACCTCTTCCCCCATGCTTTCAAATGATACTCCAGGGGGTGGGAGGCACCCGGTCGTATTCATCTCCGTCCACAAATGTCTCATCTCTTCTTTCATTCCTTCGACAACCAAGTCCGCAATGAGAGTCGAGTTCAGATATCCCTCGCAGTGCGGCCACGACCGTAATGCGTCAAGGGCCTGGAAGCGAGTCCCGTAATCAGGGCAGCGAGCGGCCACAGCAAACAAGGGCGGGCAGATGGCGACGTCAACCGTCATGATCGGACGATCCTGAAACTGTTCCATGACAGCCAGGGACTCCTTTAAGAGCTCCTCGTAGTCACCCATGAAAGATGCCGGTTCGGGACAGCTCCTAGTGTACAGACAGGTTTTGAGAGTGATCATCATGGTGAGATACATCACTTTGATCATGTCTGCCCCCTTCTGCTCTTTCTTGGTCAGCCGATGATAGAAGGCATCATGGAAACTAGCCAGATGCATCCCAAATTGACTGACACAGGACAGCAGTCGCTGTTGTTTTGTGTGCAGGACCCCATAGTTGGCCATGATTTCCTCTTCGGGGCGACTCCACCACTGTTCCAGAAAAGGGAGACCGGCGTTGACTATTGGACTGAAAGCCTGTCGGACATCTTGGAAAGTTTGAAACCTGAAGAGGTACTCCTCATATCCCTGTTCGTAGACAACCTGGTTGTCGATATGTAGAGTGGGTTGTATGACACCATGCTGGGCTGCCTGGGACTCGAGCTGCAGGAAGGCCTCCAGCAGGCCCTCCTCTATACGAATCGCAGGTACTTTTGACCGCCGGTGCTGGATTTTCATCTCCTTCAAGATAGCCAGTCCGCTCTGCAGATGGGCAGTGGCGTCATCGAAATGACCGCAAGCTAGCTCTAACACGACGAATAAGAGACAACACACCAAAATGACTTCTCGGAGCTGGGGATCTTTCAAGATGCGACGTTTATTGAGCAGGCCAAACGACCGCATGGAGTGCTCCAAAACAAACCGATGCAATGTGCCCCCAGCAGTGGTGCTCCCTGGCATGGGCAAGCCATGTCGCTCGAGATCTTGATTCACGGCGCTCAGGGCGATGACCGCATGGCAAACGGCAGGGTCGGTACAGGACATCTGGAGAACTATCTTCTGCCAAAGGGATGAATCGAAATAGGTGGTTAGGCTGGGGATAGTGCGATAGAGGAAGAACGAGACGCATCGTTTCTCGTCGGAGGTCATTGCCCAACGAAATCCGGTGGCAACGTGGGTCTCTCTTAGAGAAGAGGTCGTCTGAGGGGAATGATGGCGACGAGGTAGCCGGTTCAGTTCAGATCCCTCGCAGGTCCAACCGTTGCTGGTGCAGTTTTGGCATGCGCCTGGGGTCTCGTCGCACTTCACATGGCGGATTCTGTAGGCGCAGTGATGAGCAGACAGCTTTCAGAAAGAAAGGACAGACTCCTACGAACCGACAGGTGCGACATGCTGTTCGGGATCGCTTTGTAAACACTCGTCGTCGCTGTGGGGGTTGTGACATGTTTTCGACACCCTCCTTGTGGTCAGAGAAAAGAGATTCCTAAGTAGCAAATATTTACCAAGTACGACAGGGCTTAGACGTCTAGGCTACTGCCAATAAGTACTAGGCACAACTAATAAGCACTAGAGGTGCGAGAATATGATGTGCTATTGGGTTGTTTTTGGACCCCACGCAAGTCTGCTTGCCTGGATTAATCATCAATAGATACACGTAACCAGATAGAATAGCCAAGCAGACATTCAGATCAGAGACGAAACTAGTATCCGACTTGTAGAGACGGAAGTTCGGGTACTTCGGATGCCCAGATATCCGGCACCCGGAGCCTTGTATACTATTTAAACACCAAATAAGTCAATGGTCCTTCTCTCCTCATGTCAAAATGGGTAGGCTTCTCGTTGTGTTTGGTGCCACTGGCCAACAAGGAGGATCATTGATTGACCATATCCTCAATGATGTCGAACTGTCCCAGCAGTATTCTCTACGGGGAATCACCCGCAATTCTTCGAAGGCGAAGGCTCTGGAACTGATTGAGAAGGGTGTAGATGTGGTCCAGGCGGATCTCAACAACCCTTCTTCTCTCACGGCTGCGGTCAATGGGGCATACGCTGTCTTCGCCGTTACTAATTGTAAGACCACCCTCCCTTCTTACACTGTCTGGAACAGAAAGGCCATTGACAGTGAGTAGTTTGGGATAGCCAGAGGGCCGAGGTGGAAGTTGCGCAAGGTAAAGCTGTCGCAGATGCCGCATTGGCAGCCGGGGTCACTCTCATGATCTGGTCGTCGCTCCCAAACGTCACGGAGATGACCCATGGAGAAGTAACAAACGTCCATCATTACGACAGCAAGGCAGAAGTGGAACGCTATGTCCGAAGCTTGAGCTTTCCGATATCTGTCTTCTACCTCGCTGGGTGGTACATGCAGAATGTCTGGCACCAAATGGTTCCAGCGCCACAGGCTGTGAGTTTGTGATATGTTCCAACTTCCCTACAAACTCGGTACTTACAAATTTCTTATTATCAAGGAACCTGATGGGACCGTCGTTTTCCCCTTGGCTTGGCCTCCAGATATGCAACTTCCGTGGATTGATATCACCGACACCGGCAAATACCTGTCTCCTGCGCTTCGAGATCCAGAGAAATACAATGGCCGATCCCTGACAGCTGCAACCGCCTACTACAGCGCGCAGGATATTGTTGACACATGGACCAAGGTGGTCGGAAAAAGCGTCAGGCTTCTGAAAGAGGAGGAGATCTCGCGATTCATCACCGATCCCATTCAAGAGATGGTGGTGCGTCCAGGCCTACTCCTGACCAAGTATCGCTACTTTGGGCCAACTGGTCCTGGAGACCTTGAATGGACACACGCTCAATTACACCCCAAAGATGAGCTGACCAGCTGGGAACAGTTTCTTACCCGTCATGGGCCGTGGTTTGAAGATATCTAAGGACCGTACATGTGTATATATAATATTGAACCCTGCTTACAGCTTGCTCTTGCTAGGGCTGGTGTCAGTCACTCAATAAGATAATGCATCCCTTTCCAATTCCTCTATTACTATTCTTTCTATGGCAACCTAGAGCTTATAATCTAGTAATTTTATCATAAGTATCTAGTAAAGTCCTGCAAACTTGTTTTTAGATATAGCAAAATCTTAAACCCCTTCTAATATTCTAAAGATTTAATAAAAGTCTACTTCTCCTCGTGAGTAACAGATCCTCTAGTTTGTGAGATTCAATCCCTTATATTGCTGTACAGTGCAGCAAACATCAACCGTATTCAAGACCCTGGTTTCTTACTTCAATAAATCAGCCAGTCCTCGTTCATTCAATGTATGGTTTTCCTAGCTATTAACGGTATGATACTCACCTTGGCAGGTAATCGACATCTTTCGCATCAAGTGTGCTGGGGAAGAGAACTGGTTCAAGACGTCTATCTATAGCACTCTTCACGCAAGCAACCGCCGGCTCTTGTGGCATGGTTGTAAGTCTATCAACCTAGCCGGGATTCTAACTCAATGACTTCGTGTGAGACCCAAAGGCGTTCGACGGAATGGATCATCACTTGGACAGGGCGTGTATTTCTCAGACGCTGCCACTACATCCATCAACTTCACTTCAGTACATAACATGTACAAGGTGGGGCTGCTGCTATTGTGCAATGTTGAGCTGGTGCATTCAGATTACCGGGTGAATAATCCGGATGAATCAATCTTTGGTCAGTTCGACTTGATGTCTAGCGACGGTACACGGCGTACCCGGATGGCCAGTATGCAGATGGACTGCGAAGGTGAAAATAGTTCAAGTCTGGGGGCTGGCACTCCCCTGCGCGTTGCTCTTTCCCTTCCTGGGGCTATGTTTTCAGGTCCTTTCTTACATTCATTCTTAGACCTCTTCAGGAACTAGCACTACGGCTAGGCATTTCTTGTGTGGAGTATCAGGGGATGAATAAATGGGGACTTCTTGCTGCGATGCAGGCTCTTTCGGTTTATCGTGGAAAGGTAATCTCATTATCGTTGGTATCCTGTGCCAATGGCTTTGCATTTTGATTCAACCTGAGGTAAAATCAGGTGTAAAGTATACTACAACCCAGACCATAAAGCAGTCAACAATATTAGAGGAGTGATATGCTAAGCATCACAGTCTATTCACACTCCAGGTATAAATTTACCACACCTTTCGCAGTTCTTTGTCTTCTCTGATGCTGTCCAAACCGAAGCAATGGATCCTTACCCTAACTTGCTTCAGATCTTGCTGCGCCAGTTCCATTTATAATCCAGACAGGCCCAGCGAGCAACCATGAAGAGAAGCATCGAAAGGATCAAGACACCTCCGAGCCAGACGACTACCATGTGCGCACCTACTTTCTCGAGCATTTCTCCTCCGATTGGGATACAGATCAATGTCCTACCCTGGTCAACGACGTGCTTCACGGGTCTAGCAAACGACTTACGCAAAACTGACAAGACAATACAATGTCCCGAATCTCATACCAATCTCTTTGGCGGCCGAAATCTGACGGACGCAGACAGGAGCGAGGCTGATGAAGGAGCCAGAGGCGAGGCCGTATGTCGCGCAGAAGATATAGAGAGCAATGATGGAATGGCTGAATGGGTAAAGAATGGCGAAGATGAGGACGATTGCGACGAAGATGAGGGATATGAGTATGTTCAGCCGGCCATATCGATCAGACACGCCACCGGCAATGAAGCGTGCGACACAGTTGAATCTACGTCCTGTCAGCAACTGCAGTCCTCCGCTTTGGGGTGTCTTACACATTGAGAACAACGAGTAAGTTCACGCTTTGGCTACTGCTGAACCCCTGCTTCACGACATATGTCGGAAGGAGACCAAGGAGGGCGAAGACTGGCAGTTCGAGACCTGGTTTGTCAGCTTTTTTCTTATTACACACACCGTGGCACATACAAAATGTTGCAGCAGTTAACCACGTAAATCTCATATCCTTGAAGCATCGGATATCGAAGGCTGCCTTCAACCGTCCACCTCTCGGTAGTCGCGACTTCACCAGAAATGAAGCTAAACTACAGAGCACAAACACCACCAGGGCAACG
Organism: Aspergillus cavernicola; assembly: GCA_027569065.1. Lineage (NCBI taxonomy): Eukaryota > Fungi > Ascomycota > Eurotiomycetes > Eurotiales > Aspergillaceae > Aspergillus > Aspergillus cavernicola. The sequence continues at coordinate 193,116 of JAPDEK010000018.1, forward strand.
ACCCTCATCCCCCATTTAAATCCAATGCTGGCCCAGGTCTCTCGCATAATATAGGGAAAGACAACACCCCCAAGTCCGGCACCGGCCATCGCAGCTCCCAGAGCCATCCCTGCTTTTGCATAGAACCAGTGTGGTACGCAAGACATGCCAATATTACTGACCAGCGCAGCACCAGTGCCGCCAACCAGCCCAAAACAGATAATAAAATGCCAGTACTGAGTGCATTCCGCAGTTAACAAAACTGCCAGGGCATAGATACCTGATCCAACTATTACCAATTCCTTTGGCCCATATGCATCAAAGAGAGGCCCGACAAACACCCCGAGGCTGAGCGCCGTGAAGACGAATAATCCAGATATCCAGCCAACATCGCGGCTAGAGTAGCCTGATAGTTGATGTGTCTCAAGATATGCCTGTAGCACACCAACCGAGTTCATGAGGCCGTAGGAAGCCATAAGAAGCAGGAAGGACCCAAGTACCACAAGCCATGATCTGATACCTCCATCAGGAAACACGTCGGCATCATTGACTTCCTCTACTCTTGGGGTGCTTACTCCGGAGGAAAATGGGTCTGCGGATTCCTGAACGATCGGTCGCTCTCGATTGATTGCGGTCGATGATTCTGCTAGCTCGTAGCCTGAGGAGGTATTGACTTGAGAGGCACAGACGTGGGGGGGCTTGGATGTCTCCATTGCTCTGGATTGTCCTGATCGTGAACAATCTTGCACCAGGAGCCGGGTCGATTTAACAGACACTCCCAGGGCCTGAGTGACAAGATGATGAATTATTGGAGTAGCGGGGTTTGCATTTCACGCCCTACAGGTTTCCGAAAGTGGACTGGGGTTCAGAATCCGATTGGACGGGGTTTACTTTCCCTATCAAGTTGGGTTCAGAACGCAGGGGTCAACCCACCTCGGGTTGCCGACCTCTCAGGTATGACTGGAGTAGGCCACCTAGCCGCAAGGCGATGGTTGTTCATTCTTGAGGGAATCGCCACCGTGTTGCTGGGGGTGCTTATTACGCTAGTTCTCCCAGATTGCCCAGGGGCCAGCAAGTGGCTCAGTGAGGCTGAACAGGTCATTGCGCAGGCGCGGCTGGCTGTAGATGCGGGCGCAGTTCCGACATCCTGGACGAGGAAAAGGGGCCCATCGTGAAAGGCGGGACAATCCCTGCGTGACTATCGTGTCTGGACCTTTGCCTGCCTCCAGATGACGACGACTGCTTCGATCTCTTATTCCCGCTTCTTTCCTACGCTAATCCAGGAGATTAGCTTCGAGAAAACACCATCGTAACGTTGGGATTTGCTTGGTCCGCGGATCGATTACAAGTGCGTTCTCCCCAGGCAGGCTTCTCTCAAATTGTAGCTATCATCGGTTCTGTTCTCTCATTGCCGTTCCCAGTCATTTTCAATGGGTACGCTATGCCTTCACCTTTCTGTTCTGTGCCGGCACGTTTGGGGTTTACTCGACAACATACACCTGGCTCTCTTCCACAATCACCCAACCTCCGGTCAAGCGTGCGGCGGCGATTGGAATTGCCAATACATGCGCGAATATAGCCTCGCTGTATACCAATTACTTCTGGCTGGATAAATACGATCCTATGTTCCAAGTCTCCTAGCATTTCAAGAGCTGGGACTGGGCTGTATCTTAGGTCTATAATATGCCCTCCGCTGTGCCAATCACTGGTTTGATCATCTAAGTGCAGAGATTAAGATGCATGATCCTGTTGCGGTGGGAGCTTTGGATAATGACGCACAACGGGCAGTTATGGCCAACTTCCGATACATCACGCAGTTAGATTTTTATTGACTGGATAGCTCAACAAATGTATGGCCTTCTAGACTATTAACTAGTACTTTTATCATGTAATAAGCAAGGTCAGAGAATTCCCGAATGACTCCAGGATTGCCCTGCTTCAGCTTAATTTCATCTCCAGATCAGCCCTGGATATCTCTTCATTCCAGCCACAGGCAAGCTACGTTACAGGTACAGAGAAGGTCCAGTCTGATGGCTTTGGTGCATTCCTGTTTCCCCTGTCTTTCTGCGTGTCATTCATGCTACACCCAAAATATCAAGGTCTGTGGCACGTCAATCACGGCAACTTCGTCCCTCACTCCAGCACAGTGTGATATTAATCGTCCCAAATGCGCCCCATGCGTGCGAGGTGACTCGGAGTGCATCACTCTAGGCCTTGACGGTCATCAGCCATTGTCGAGAGGGTACAGCCTTTCCTCGTTTGGTTTTAGTTATTGTGGGCGTACTACAAAACCACTCATGTTTACCGAGATGGACAAAAAGTGGAGATTGACCCGTGGGCCCTTGAATTTACTCTCACAGCAACTTCTAACCCGCTCCAAGCATCTTTCGGGCTCGAAGCTCAGGACGTGGAAAGATCATTAAAAGAGATTGGTTGGGGACAGAGAAAGATATCAAATCATTGAGAACACCAAATAGGATTAGACCATTATATCTACCATGAAAGCGACAACCAAAAACAAGACCTCGTTGAGCATCATGTATTGTTCCTAACCCACTGGGTCGGGCTGTTAAACTCGATTCTTTTCTATCCTCCTATATCCTTTTCTTTCACATCATTTCGAAAAGGGAGGGTTTAAAATGACAACAGCAAAAATTGGCGATGATGCTCACGCCTATTCCGCAATGAAGTAGCCCCAATAACTTGGCCTTTGCACCCTGGCATACCTTTTAATCATTTCCATCGTCGGGTCGCCCAAGAAGTCCCTTTCTGTACGATGGTTTTCGCTTAAGTCTGTTATTTCTGTAGTTGTCAGTCTCTAGGAGTCCAGTGAAGTGAGCCACCAGTCAACAACTTGTTTCACAGAACTGCCGCAGGCAAAGAGAAGCCTCACAACCTCGTTTTACTCACCATCTCGTATTTCCAATCTGCAAGCGCTCGGCTCAGTGAAGGGAATTTGTCATGACCAAGATCAGCTTGATCATGAATATATTCCGTTATATCCCAGTCAGTACCGGACGTACTGATGGATTCATCACCTATTTGGTCTACAAAGGACAGCCGTTAGCTTTAAATCAGTATCGAAGAATGGGATCATCGGAGAATTTCTCCAGGTGCCAAATAGCCAACCAGGTGATACATTTCATCCTTCCTTCTAATGGAATACGGAAGAGATAAAAAGCTCACCGAACAAAAAATCATTTGGTTGGAGGGCAGTGATCGAATGTTGCCTTTTCTGGTCCCAAAGCTGTTCGGCTCTTTTCCACTCATCCGTGGTGGTCGCGCTATTCATTCGACGTTTCCTTTCATAAATATACTCTTCCAAGATACATTGCGCGCCATGGTCCGGGAGGTACTGCCTACAATCAGACTCCAACCGGAAAACATCGTGCGGCGACAATAGGTTGAGGATTTCCTCAAATCAGTTAAGATGGTAGTAATCTGGATTCTGGCCTTAGGAAGAAATATTCAAATATGGCCAGGCGACATTCAGTCTTACCTGGATTCCCAGATGAATTATTTCCGGGTTTCACGGCAATCCTATAGCTCCCTGGAAGAATAAGATAAGCACAACCGCACAATTTGCAGGCTGCCTTGCTTCGGCGAGGTGTTTCTTGTAGCTGGAACATTGGGCAGAGGGGCAATTGGAGCTCGCCAGGAGCGTGTTGCGCCTCAAGATGCCTCCTGAGAATTTGGGCAAAGAGCTGAATGGATTCTTGTCTTTTTTTCCTCTGGCGAAAGTGCCTGTTGACGTGCGTACTCTGCATCGTGCTTCTCTTTCATTTTCGCCTTATACGCGCGTTTATCGTCGGGTGTAATTGAGTCCACGTCGCGCCCCAGACTTTGAGCAACCACCTCCTTCATCCTACGCTTTCTCGCTTCGTAATGACGCTGCTCTCGAGCTTCGCGCTTCGACACCTCTGTAGCACTAGCCCTCTCCTGAGTCGGTGCGGCTGGGTAACTTGTATACGATGCGGGATCGACATCTGTTGAAGACGAGGAACTTCCACCGAAAGATGCTTTATTTCCTGTGTTTTCAGGCGGCTGCATAACGCCAGAATCGGTCTCAATTTCCCCAGGGCGCAGCGTTAGAAGACCGAAAGTTCGGCCACGCAGGGCTGGGTCATCAGACAGTCTGGCTTGTCTGGAGTTGGTTGTTAACCGTGGGGTGACACTTGGAGTGGGCAGCTCTGGTGAAGCCATGGTCACTCCGTAAACCTTCGGGTCTATAGGAGAGTACTCCATCTTGTTCTTGTGAGAGAGATTGCTGTAGATTGTGGCCGTTCCAACGCTCAATCCAACCCAGACGAAAATATTTCCCCTCAAAAGGACAGGTGGTATTTATAATACTCAGCCGGCTCGTTTACTATCCCTTTAAGCACTTTAGTCCGATTGCAGGCCGCTGGACGAGATTCTTAGAAGGAACTGCGCCCCCAAAATAAGTTTTTGATCACCAATCCCGCAACATGTCCGAGTAGTGGGTCTTTTCTGTACTATCAGGCCCCGAATCGCTTCTTCGACGGACTGTTTATTGGTCCCTCCAGGGATGACTAGCCCAAGCCCCCATCCCCACTCACTCGCATCACGGACACCCAACCCCCATGAAGCGAGAAGAGTCGCATGCAGGGAGGACAGGGACTGAATACGTTGAACTTGATACACAGCCGCGATAAGGCGGAGTGTAGGCTAGCCCAGTGCTGACCCGTCGTTTCTAAGCAGAAATGGGTTTTGGGTTTGATCCTACCGTCCGGAAAATGGCGATTTCTCAGCCTTTCTTCTTTGTATAGCCCCGGCAGTTTGCATATAAATATTTCCGTTCAGGATCAAATAACTTTGACGCTGTGAGTAGCTCTGCGGTGGATGATCTTGTGTAAGAGGCCCGACCTCGCCAATCACATTGTAGGGATGATTGTGGAGTGGCTGGTGCTTGGGTTTAGTCGAATTTTAAGCGCCGGTGGCTGGTAGACACGACACCAAACTTTGAACTCCCCCTCACTTTCCTTTACCTGCCATATCTCGCCAGGATCATTGACTTGAGCTGCTGAATGGACTTTCATTATGCCACCCAAATACCTGGATAAGAGGTATGGAGCAACAAAGCTTGGGAAGACAGTCGCAGCTAATAAGTATAGAACACTCTCTGGCGGCATTGTGAACCTCAGTGTAGGAGACTCTCAAACTCCATTTGATATTCATATTGAGCTATTATGTGACCTCTCGCCTTTATTCGACGATATGCTACAGGATCGTTTCCTTGATCCATCGACAAAAGAGCTTGTATTCCCTGACGACGCTCCGGATGTCTTTGCCGACTTTGTCTCCTGGGCATATTGTGGGAGAATTAGCGATGTCGAAGCGTCCACAGAATCATCTCGGTTAGACCATCTCTTTCAGCTATGGATACTAGCTGAGAGGTTTCACCTCTCCGAATTGCAAGATCTCGTCGTAATCCATTGCAGGGAGTCCCTGCATAGCAAGCCCAGCCAACTTGTCAGCTGTAATGCTGTGAATCATGCTTACTTGCATACCAGTGCAGGCACTGCTCTTCGCCAGTTGGCAGTGGATATATGGGCAGCAAGGGCAACAAAGTCAGAGTTCATGCAAGCTCAAAAGGACCTTCCGCGGGAGTTTCTTGAGGATCTGAGTATTGCCTGGCTTGACAGGAAGGAATCAACCCGATCAAATGTATGCCTGCACCCCCCTAATATACTATCCCGTTTCTACGTGCTAAACATAGACTTCACCAAGGATGCACTAAATAATCCCCCACTGGGGGAGCACCCTTTGCCCCGGATATTATCAACCCCACCCGGGCAGACCACATTTATAACTTTAGAGGATCTCCCACAACCTGCGACAGAGGCTCAACTCGCAAGTAGAAGGATCAAAATGCCAAAGCTTGGGCGACATACACCTGAACAGAAACCAGCCCCCGGTTCGTCCCCTCAGAAATCCAACCAGCGTAAGCCGAGGGTTAAACTTCCGCCTTCAGTGCCTCCTCCAGACATCAAGTTATCTATGGGTTCGGTTTTGGATGCGGTAATTAAGCTTGATGAAGGCGAGGGAGGTTCCAGGCTGAATGGTAAAGAGAACTAGACGAATGCATACTTACGTTGTGTGGGAGGTTGTTACTCCTGCAGCATTGGTGTTATTTGCAGGTCTTTTAGGAGAATATATTCCAATGTATCAAACAAGAAACTCTGTTTCATGCAATTAATCTGTGAGAGTAGGTGTAAATACGCTGTGGTACGGTATTTAGAGTGCTTACTAGTTATTACATTTCTACGTAGATGAGCGAAAGATGCCTACTAATCAGTCGAATCATTTAGAGTGCGAGCTTCGACGACATTTTGTACCTAATGAAGCAGTAGAGTAATAGAAGTGCCCTAGCTCCTTTCAGCCTTTCCCTAGCTACTACATAGTACATCTTAGTATTATTCATGAATAAGTTTAGTCCATGGACCATACTTAGTACAGTTATGTCGCACCCGAGCAAAGCGAGGGTATCCAGCTTGTTTGTTGGAGACTCTAAGAAGGAAGTTAGCGTACAGCTGGTCCAAGGTTCTTTAGCTGTTTTCTTTGTAGTTGCTTACCACATTCGAGAAACATGGAAAAACATCCCCTCTCTGCCCAACCCCGTCGGGTCCCTTGACTACCTACCGTCGGTTCATACCTGAAATGTCTTAAAATATTTTCTTAGCGAATCTAGATTAGCTGCTGGTCAGATAAGGTCACTGGTCCTTTAGTAAACAAGCCTGTTAGGATATTCTGTGAATAAAAGAGGAGGATAATTATGGTCTAATGAGTATATAAGAGATGCTTGGTATACTTTAAATAGTATTTATTAGTGTATCTATGTAGTACACCATTCTTAATCCAAAGCAGTCATACCCCGCGTGGATCGAAAATAATGGCAGCTACTCAGCAAGAGCTCGCACAAACACGCCTCAATCACACAATCCTCCCAGAAGCAAATCAAATGCACGCAGTGGAGTGCTATCCCAACGTCATACAGTTAAGTGTATCGGCAAATATTCGCCATTGAGGAGCGGGCTTTTGCAATCCACCACCACTCCAACATTTAAGACAGTCCTACGCCGAGTCCGTTGAGGTCCACACACTCACTCACCTACCCTTTGAAGGATGGCCGCCCGCACGAAACTCGCTATCTGGCTCTGGGGCTCTGAACCCAAGGATCGCTCCCTGCTTGCGAAACTGGACTTCACCTTGCTGCCGTACTTTTCGTTGATCTGGTTTCTGTTCGGCGTTACCCGCGCCAGTTATTCCTCGGCCTATATCAGTGGAATGAAAGAGGCACTCGACTTCCAGGGAAAAGACTACAACTACATGAGCACCGCATATTTGGTTACCTATGCCGTGTGCCAGATGCCTGGAACGAGTCTCCTGACTCTCGTTCGGCCTAAATACGTCTTTGTGTCCGCAAATGTTACGTGGAGCGCGCTCACGATGGTGACATTCCGGATGACCAAGGCCTGGCATGTTATTCTGCTGAATGCGATTGAGGGAGCGTTCTCCGCCATTGCATAGTAATTCCATCCTGTTGTTGAGACGCCAAAATGCTGACTTCTACAGCGTCGGAGCACTGTTTATTCTCGGCTCCTGGTATCAACGGTCAGAGCTGGGCACCAGAAACGCGGTATTCTGCGTCTTCGGTCATCTGGGGTCGATGGCAGGCGGTTGGATTCAAGCAGGACTGCTGCAGAGTCTGGGTGGGAAGAGTGGTCTTCCTGCATGGAAATGGATCTTCATCATCGTCTCTGTCATGACACTACCGGTTGCACTCTTTGGTAGGTCGCGACGTTACTACTCAATGGGCTAGGACTAACTGTTAACCGGCTGGATATTCATTCCCGATCTGCCGGCGCATCGAGTCGCATGGTATCTCAATGCTGAGGAAAAGGAACATGCCGCAACTCGAATCATTACCCCTAGCAAACAATCCTGGGACCTGACAGTGTTTAAGCGCGTCCTATGGAGCTGGCAATTCTACCTCTTGCCGTTCATCTTCATGCGTAAGTCCCTGTCCCATTCAGGGTCAACTCTGACTGGATAGTGTACTCGCTCTGTGTCCAAAGCCTAAGCAACAATGTGATGGCCCTCTGGATGGCCTCGCGAGGCTACACAACCGTCCAGCAAAACAACTACCCCACCGCTATATACGCCACTGGAATCGTCGGGACCGTTGTATACGCCGTCATTTCAGACAAGATACGGTCTCGCTGGGAAGTGTCCATCACCATCGGGTTGACTTTCGTTATCGGCTCTGCCATCTTGGTAGCTGACCCGCCAACAGCAGGCTACTTCTTCGCATTTTACCTGCTAGGCACTACATATGCGCCCCAGGCTGTATGGTACACCTGGCTGGCCGACGTGACCAGCCACGATGTGCAGCTGCGGGCCATTGCAACAGGGTTCATGAACTCTTTTGACTTCGCATTTGTTACTTGGTGGCCGCTCATTTTCTACCCGGTGACTGATGCCCCAAACTATCGGAAGGGATATATTGCCAGCTTGGTTACTGGGGCCTTGACACTGCCATTCATCGGGCTGATTGCGTATTTGGAAAAGAGAGACACAGCCAGAGGTGTCATTGTGAGACTTCCTGGAAGCTCGTATACCTCGGGTCCGTCTGAAGGCCATCAGTCCCAGGAACGGTCTAAAGTTGGTGATGAGCGAAATGCGGGCATAACTGTGCGATCGGCAGAGGTCAACGTGTAGGCAGTTGTTACTACAGGTACATAGTAACTAGGGAAGCAGGCAGCTTACGCTCTAGCTGTAGCAAGGGTCCCTTTGTTAAATATATAACATAAACTCTGTCTAGCCACCACAATACCATAAACCTTTACCTCTCAAATCCACCCCCTTCAAATATACTCTTCTCAACTAGCTACAAACGCAAATCACTCCTCAACAAATCCTTCTCCAAAATCTCGCCCTTTCTAGCAACCAACTCCTCCACATCCCAATTAACCCACACAAACCTCCCCGCCAAAAACTCAGCCTCCGCACTCGCAAGCCACACCACAAAATCCCCCGCAAGTTTCACCTCCGTAGGCTCAAACACCCCCTCAAGTCCAGACTTGGCAGCCATATCCGTCCTAATGTACCCCGGGTGCACGGATATAAATCTTGCTTCGGTTACTGGGATGTCGTCCGAGATTAGCTCAGACCACCGCAAAAAAGCGGCTTTGCTGGCGCCGTAGGAGGATAGGCTGGGGACGTGCACGGAGTAGGCGCCAACTGTGTTCATGTTGACGATTGTTGCTGGGGTTTTAGTTGTTGGTGTCGTGGATGTGGTAGCATTGCGGCGGTGTCGGAGGAATGCTTGAGTAATCTGGATACTTCCCAAAACATTGATTTTAAAAGCGTCCCAGTAATCAGTGAGATCCGCGTCGATGAAGTTACTCGGGGCGGCCAAATATCCGGCGTTATTGACGAGGATTTCTGCGGATGTAGGGAGGGCGTCGAAGAGACGATTGGTATCCGTGTTGGAGGCAATGTCGGCGGTGATGTATGTCACTTTCACGTCATTGTACAATGATGCTAGGTGTTCAGCAGAGGATTTCAACTTGGACTCGGTTTTACCGACGAGAATAATGCTATGGACGCCGGCTTCGGCAAAGGAGTTTGCAATTGCGAGACCGATACCGTATCCGCCTCCGGTTATTAGGACGGTTTTGCCGGAGACCTCATCTCGGAGGAGATGGGGGGATAGACGGGGGTAGGGCTTAAAGTGGCGAGGTTCCATTGTGGTTTAAATCTTCCGGTGAATTTCTTGGATCTGTGTTTAGAGAGAGAATACTGGTCTTATATAGTGGCTATGGGCTATAGAATTTGGCAGCTAGGCAACTGACAAATGTGTTTAGAAATCTAACTTCAACCATCGGCGTGGTTGATATAAGCATGCCGAATAGTTACATTGAATGAGTTATCAAGCTAGATAATATTCAGTCAGCGCTACGGAAAGATAAAATAATCACGCCGGAATTAAAATACAGCTTACAGATATGCTTACAGATAGTAGATATTAGTAATATTAGCGAAGTTATTTAATACACGTTGTTCTACCGGAATATCTCTACTTAAGTAACCCCAACTACCGAACAATAGACTTGCATATAGCATGGTCGACATACTCCCGAACATATCCTGGACCCTTCGAGAGACACAACCCTATACATGCCAGATTTTGGAGGAGTACCGAAGTCTGAATTCGAAATGTTGAGGTTTTCGTGTGGGCTTGATGTTCTGACTGACTGTATAGTTTAGGGCTGCTTGGTAACCTTTCTGGAGACCTTACAGGCTCCTCAGGAAGCTCATCGCAGCTGAACAAGTTCCGTATCTCTGAGGTAATGCCCAGCTGGACATCCGCTGACGCAGTAAGATCAGCAGCAGGCAGTCTATGTGACCCCCCTGTCGTCACGGCCTCGCTCATCGGTGCATGTCCGGGGACTGTGCCCGAAAATTCCGAAGAATTAGGTAAAGAGACAGTCTGAAAGGGAAACAGCCCTTCCAAGAGTTCTCCTCTTCTCGGATGACTCCCAGGAATCGTCATTTCAATGGTCTCCGCATCTAGAAATCTCGCGCCCTTATCACGTAAATACTGCTCAACCTCTCGGGCATTCAGAAATGGACGAGTGGCGCTAACCCTATCAGCATCCTTGCTAACCGGCGTCACATAGTCCGTCGCATATACATCAACCGCCGGCAACAGAGAGGGAACACCTGGGGTATCTGCCAGAGTCAGGGGACCTGCATTTATAGTCGTAGCTGCAAACGAGACAAAAGCTAGTCGAATAAGCTCTTGGTTCCCAGGCCCCAGGAACCATCTTAGATTGAATAGAAGCTCCTCTTTACGATGAAGCAAGAGAGAGAAGCGGAAGATGCGCTCCGCAAGTTCTAGCGGAAAGCCAGGACTACCGGATAGAGCTTGGTAGGCAATATTCATGGTGCAATAGACTAGATTGCGAGAAAACTGTGACGTGTCGCTCTGCTGAGACTGCCAGGAATCGTCAAGTTGTGTGAACGATGTGGGTAGATAGTCCAGCCAGCCATTGCTGAATATGTTCTCGGGTGGAAATACTCCCGAGGAGAACAAGGAAGATAATAGAGGGTTGGTGTTCGTAGCAGTGTTGAGATCTTGAGGCGTAGTTGGCGTTACTTCCTCCTCCTGGGGGGAATTGTTGAGATCATGCGCGGCAATAAACTGTCGAATGGTCTCGTGTAACTTCTGCATTAGGTGACTGTCCCCTTGAAATGTCTCCGAGCGCACGAGAAACTCTACAAAGTCCACGAAAGAGGAGGCCATTTGGTTCATTGCAGTTTCCTGCTTGGTTAATAGTTGCTTTTCAGCGTCTTGGGCTGCCTTTTGACGGGCTCGGAAGGCTTCCTGGGCTCGTCGCATTCTTGCCCGTCGGGCCTAAAAAGGTCAGATATTTTATAGCCGTGAAGTAACGTGGTTAGGGTTGTTGTGCCTACCTGTACCAGCGCAACTTGCTGGGGCTCCCTCTTCCTAGGTCGGCCTCTTCGTGAGCTGCGACGCTTAGGGTTATCCATATTGATTATTCTATTATGCAAATATAGAATTGAGTAGAATATCAGTTGCTTGTAAATGTATGCCATAGGAAGTGCCGTTTCTGTAGCAAGTGTCGTTATCTTAAGGGTAAGTTGGATGACAAATTATTGATCATTAATCAAAATTTCTAATAAAAATCAAAGGATCAAACAAACTCTCCCTCTTTTTCCCCCTACTACTAAAACTATCAAACAGGATAAACGCATATCTAGGTAGTCTAGTCGACGTCTAACTTAATCAAACGGGCGTTGGTACATCCTCATCCTCATCCCACCCCTCCCGTCGATCCTTAGGAATCCGAACAAAAAACACCGCCAAAATCCCCGCAGCTGCTCCAAGCCCTATCCCCAAATACAAAGCATTCCGATACCCCCGAATCTGGTTTTGTCCGTTATTATTCGTATACGCCTCGACTGTCCCCGCAAACCCCAACCCAGTGCTCAACCCATAGGACAAAAGCGTCCCAATCAAGGACCCTGCAATCCCCTGTTGATGTCGTTTAACTGTATTACTCGCAATAATTTGCGCAGCTGTAAACAGGAAGTCAGGCCCGAACGCAGTGAAAATCATGGCCAGGAACACCTGCGCCCAATAGACCTGTTGCGCGGGCATAGTCGCGATCAAAATCGACGATACACACGACGCCAGTGATCCGATTGCGAGGATATACTCCGCTGGTAGATATGGAATAACCTTCGCACTAATTATCGCGGCCAACACTCCACAAACTGCCAGAGTTGCGTAGGCGGCACTGTTCGAGAGGAGAGAGTAATGCCGGACTTCAAGATTCCAGACGGTGATGTACCATATGACGATGCCGACACTCATGAAAGCTAGGAAGGCGGCTAGGATCATTGGACCGAAAGAAGGGGCGCTCCAGATGTGAAAGGGGAGGATGGGATCTTTAGCGAATTTGGATTCCCAGATTCCGAAGGCGACGAAGTGGAGGATCGAGACGATGAGAAGAGCGTATTCGTAGGGTTCGTCCCAGCCTACAGCCGGTGCTTGACTGTGTTTCCCATTGTTAGTAAATGGCCAAAATATAGGGTAGAATTGCATGCAGGTCACTGACTTCCAAACGAAATTAAACAGGATAAGACCACCAACCCCAAAATAAGCCCCGATGTAATCTATACGCCCCCCTTTATCGAAAGGCTCTCCCTCCCCTGGCACAATGAAAGCAAATAAGGTAAAAACAACCGCTCCTAGGATAGCCCTTGCGTTCACGTTAGTATAGTATATCACCTGCAAGGATCAGGGAACCACTAACAAGAAAAAGAATAGCCACTTCCATTGAACCAACTGCCCAAATATCCCCCCGAAGACACTCCCCCCCGCAGCTCCAATCGGTGCCATAGCCCCAAACAGCCCAACAGATATATTCCGCACTTTCCCGGGCGGGAATGTAATCGTGAGCAGAGCAATCGCGTTTGGAACCATGAATGCGCCTCCGATACCACTCAACGCTCGAATCAAAGATAGGGATATGACACTCCTCATGAAACCTGATATAAGATGGAAGATGACCCACCAAATACCAGCAACAACCACTGTATTTTTGTGTCCGTATACCGTGCCGACCCGACCGCCCATGAGTACGAATGCGCCTTGGGTTAACCTATCCGGGAAAGGAGTGTCAGTTGATGGTCTCTTCCGCGACTGGGCCGGGAAGGAGAGAATCAGGTAAATACTGACGGGTAAGAAGCCACAATCCATGTTGATTCAATCGGTGAAGCGCCAATGTCACTGCCGATTTTCAACCCGGCGGTGACGCCTGAACCGTACGGAATCATCTATTTCGTTGCTATTAGCGATCCCTCACGTACCTAAGTATGTGGGAATGGGAAAGTCAGTACCTGCACGAGCTGAGAGGAAACGATTAATGCAGAAATCAGAATCTCTCGAAAGGTTCCATAGGTGGGTTTCTTCTCGGACGTGGCTGTGACATCCGGGCTCGCCTCGGTATCCCCTCTGGGGACCGACATCTTAAATTGATTTGATATGCTCAGTTGTATTGTGATTTAGTTGAATTCAAGTGGACTGCTTGGAGGGCTTCTTAAGAGGGAGAGCGGCCTTCTCGGAGGGATATTATAATCGCCCGCTGCATTAAATCAACAAATCCGATAAACACTCCACATTTTTGTCTTGTCCTACGGATACCAAGAGACTGTTTTATAAACCTGGATTTGAAATTTCGGGGAGATTATAAAATTTTTGTATTCTCCAAGTTTGAGAATAGGGGGATGGAGTTGAGACTTGTTGCCCTAATCCGGGTGATAGGCTTGTCTGTTCTCGAATCTCCTGCTCCGAGTTTAAAATTTGTTAACTCATAAAACATAAAAAGAGATTTTCATGTGTGGTGCAGCCTTGCTGTATTAGAAAAATCTTCTTTTGATAGAGATGAAAAATCCTCGTGGATAAGGAACTTCGTAATGGGAGATCCGTGCCTGTCAGTCAATCAATGGAATCAATTCAACTTAAATACAGGTTGCAACCTAATTCTGACACCTAATACTATTTGCTATCTAAGATCCATGGATATGCTGCAGTTTAGGTAGCATTTGCAGAGGTGTGCTATTGGCTGTAATAATTTGTATAGCTGGCTCAGTAGTCGTGGTACGATATCGTTATTATCGAGGGTTCCCTTTTTTGGGTTGGAAATCTGCTGTGTCCAGTAGAATTAATGATAAAATCAGGACATCGATATGACGCATAATCATTACAGCCCAGGTTTTACTGTACCTCGATCACGGCCCTGGCCCATTCCCGTATGCGGCCTCAACTCCCGGAATACTATCTTGCTTCCTTTCTTGCCACGACTCGCGAAACGTCAGATGTAGCGCTTCCTTCGCAACACCGCCAGTAATCTTCGCAGCAGTCTCCACTCGAACAACACGTCTCATTGTTCGCATGCTCCGGGCGCCGGCACAAGTATTGTCCAGGAGCGGAGTATGAGCAGGCGGCGACTGCTGAGACAGGGCGACCAGCTCGGGGATGGTATCCCACGCCTCGCTCGTCTCGCCCCGCCACAGGCTCCAGATGGTGTGGACAGCGGCAAGAAGAATGTGGGTGAGCAACAGGGCGATTGAGAGGTAGTCGAACCAGTTCATCGGCGTCAAGGCGTAGCCGAAGAACTTGGCTCGCATCACCATCCGGGTCGCGCCTCGGCCCTCCAGAACCTCTGGCATCGGGTAGGTCTCAACGGGGTCGCCTTTGCGGACCATGGTCCTGGCTTGCTGTTCTGTCGTTTCGAACCAGTGATTATAGTCCCATGCAGGGAACAGCCGCCAGGTCTCGCGGTGGCGATGGGCGCCACAGCGCGACAAGCCATCTGTGAAGAACATTGAGATCGCAACTTCCATGGCGACTATCCGCAGTCCCGTGATGTATGGATTTTGCTCGTCTGCTGTGGGGAGGTCGTAGAGTCCCAAGAGCCTCTCAAGAAGCGTCGGGTCCGGGGCGTTTTCCTGGCGGAGGTAATCAGGGTTGAGTGTCGATGTATTAAACAACGAGGCATTTGATGCCCTGGGCGATAACAAGTCGAACCAATCAGGCTGTATCCGAATGTGCTTCCACGAACCTTTGTCTTCCGGGTGGAACTGATTTAGCCCCGTTTGTATGTAGCTGGAGCTCTTTAGCTCAGTCTTTACAACGTTGCGGGTCTGGTCGCGGACGTAATCGTGCCCCAGAAGGTCTCCGTTGGGACTTGCCTCGATGATGGATGTGGCTTTGGCCCATCGAGCATCCACGGTGCAGGTCAATGGGGCCATGTTCTTCCCCTCCCCACCTAGTTGTTTCAATATCAGGAGGCCTAGAGAGCTTGCATCACCCGCGGTGATATTCAATGGGATTGTGAGGAGCTGCGGGGCCTGGGACATGAGGGAGACTCCAGAGTCGTTCGTTGCGACCAGGCCCCTGGCTGAGAGGTAATCTCGAACCGCATCCGCGACATCTATGATAACGCCAGCTTCTTTTCCTGTCCGGTACAACGCGAACTGATCCAGTTTTGGGAATGTTATTGGCAGAGCGGTATCGTCAAGAGACAGGGGCCGGTGTTCCAGGCAGGACACACGCACCGCCGGCACTTGTGTCTTGAGCTTAAACTTTTTGCTTTCAGCGAGTTCGAGGGACAGCGGATATGGCGGCTCGTCGTTATTGAATGTTCTAAGGTGGAGCAAGCCATTTCTGTAGAAGTTGACCGTGGCGTCTTGTAGATTAGCGGATGGGCCGCTGGTTGTGTAGGTCCAGGTGTCCTTGATCCTCTGAATGTTTGAGGCGACGTAGAACACCTTGCGGATGCTAATCATGGCTCTCAAGTCAGTGACAGCTCTACGAAATGATCCCGAAGAAAGAAAGAAAGAAATTTCGTGCTAACCTGCTGTCCTGGAGTTGGACCTCATGCAGTGCGTCGGGAAAGTTCCACCACGTCGAGAGGTGCGAAAAGAGAGGAAGGTAGCCTGCCGAAGGGCATCTAAAGTCGTGAAGACGGGCCTCGTCGGTCAAGCAGATGTAGTCTTGGAGATACTCTGCGTCTAGATTCGTTGGCCACAGCTCCGACTCACTTCCTGCTGTTCTGTTAGCGGTCAAGGTCTGTAGAAAGCAAAGAATGTCTAGACTCAAATCACCAACCATTTAGCCAGAATATCCCACCACCGACTGGCCAGTCCAGTTTCCTCGGTATCATTAGCACTGCCGTTGAAGGGCCTGCAAGTGTGGCCAAAACTCCCGCAAGTATGAGAAGCCCAACGACGATGTAATTCTGCCGCCAGCGACGGCTGTTGTAGGACAGGACCGCGCCCCAGAACTCAAGGGACCAGAAGAAACTAGAGTTCGTTAACGGAGTGGCCCCTCTCTTCTTGTGATTCATCCAGTGCTTGCCTGATTTGAGTGAAACTTCTATCTGCGCCGAGGAGGCCGAGTGGTAACCCTTCCTTGCAGATGAGCTTCAGGCGTAAGACATGGAGTATAACGGCTGCTACACTAGCAAGTATGAGAAGCTCCTAGCCGTCATGACATGCAGTTAGCAGCTAATCTTCAAGCAACGATGCACTTGGCGGAGTGGAATCACCTGTATTTTTGCGGCGACCTGGAGGGCTCCCAGCTTACCATCATCAGTACCCGAGTAGCCCTGAAGCTCCCTACCAATAAAGTAGCCGTGGAGATTGAGTGTTATGAGGATTAACGAGACGCATGCGGGGAGGATGTGGACCGCCGAGCGGAAGAGGACGGCTCTCCGGGATTTGTAGACTAGGATTTTGGGGGACTCATCGCCGTGGACGATGGCTAGAATCCCTAAGCCAATGGCTCGGAGGAGTAGTCGAGAACGTCGTGTTGCCCAGTGATAGGGCCGCCGTAGATAACGCCAGGCGGAGAGGAGATGTGATTTCCGCTTGGGGGGGTTTCTTGCTGTCGCCATTGTCTAGGTCCAAGGCATACTTGGCTCACCAGAAGGTCACGGTTGATTGTATATTTCGATGTTATTCGATCGGGTTCCCTACGTGGCGGTAGCCGATACCGTCTCCAGATTAAGGACACGAGCAACAGTTGAGGGATCGGGAACAAGGCGGCCAAGAGGCCTTGAGTCGGGCGGAAAAGGCCAAGACAATCGGGCGCCCATCACCCAGGAAAGGCTGAGGAGCTACGAGATATTATTGGCCGGTTGGGGTCACCCAGGGCCTTCCCCTAGGGAGGCTCCCAAAACGGCTGCCAAAGTAATCAGGATCCATGCTGTGCTTTTATCACTCACGAGATGATTTGTTTTGTGCCCGTAGTTCTTGGAAATTGGTTCCTATCTTTCTGTCAGATAAGGTCACTGGTCCTTCCACCGAACAAGCCTGAAGGCCCTTCCTTTGCTCAGGGGCTTGGATCCTACCACACAACTAACCCAGAGGGCAAGAATAGTAATAAGGCTGTGGCTCTTAGCAGGGCACGTATATAAAGTTCTGTAGCACCATGTAACTATATATTACTTTTATTAATATATAGTAGAATAATACTGGGGAGTCACCTGACACTGGTACGACCTTACAGTAATATTGTTGCTACTATCCACTAACCATATCTCTGCACTAAATCTCTCATAACATCAAGGACCCTGTTAAGCTCATTAGCCGCCAAACTATACGGTAGCCTAAGAATAGCCTCACTGTGTGCGAAGTGTCTCATTATCAACAAAAAGCGCTGAGACATGTGTGTCAAACCTCCTATCATGATATCAGTTACGTGAGTCAAGAGGAAGAGAAAGAGTTTCTGAATGCCTTACAGCCTATAGAGGTCTAGACGGCCTTCAAAATCCTCTTCCGGCGCCGAAATCTGGGCGAATGTGTTGTAGGCGGCAACGTACTCATCCCCAAACCTATTGCAAGCTGGTCGCCACTGGCCAAACTCATCTTCAAATTCAAGGTATTTAGCATGGGCCACCATAAGTGTTTCGTAGGAGAACGTACATTCGTTGTGCGCAAAGAAGCAGCACGCATCGAAGACAAGAGGCTGGTCGTTGTCGACATCAATCCCTGCATTTGCGTACCAAAGGTCTCCATGAACAAGTGAAGGCTTCACTATTCGGCCGTCGCTTTCGAGAGGCCTCAGGAGCCTCGGGATGACCTTTTCGAAAAGAGTACGGGAGAGGACATCGAGCTCCTCACTAGGCCCCTTCCTTTCAATCTCCAAGTCAAGCGCCTGTCTCATGCTCTTGGCGAAGAATGCCTCCCAGCTATCTTCCCATGCCACGAACTGGGGTAGGTTTCCTGCGTAGGTGATGATGTGGAAACCGAACTTGCCAGTAGGCGATACGCTTTTCTGGTGCAGTGTTGACAGAAGACCGGCAAATTTGTGAGGGTCGGGCATGTCGTCAGTCATTTCTCGAAAGTTGCAGAGCAAGAAGTGGGTGTCTGGTACTGTCGTGTAGCTGCCGCAAGCGATGGGCCTTGGAACAAATTCTGGGAGAACGCTATGTATCGCACTTATTGACTGAAATTCACTTCTAGTCATATTCATGCCCAATTCGTTTGAAATGACCTTGATGAAGAAGGATTGCGGTGTACCATCACGGAGCAAAACATCGATGCGACCCGTCTGCGCCCAGAAGCTGACGCCATGATTCTCGGTGGATGTGACCTTGCATCCTTCCGGCAGTTCTCGGGAGGCAGTCAATATGAAGACAATCTTGTGAGTTCGCAAAGGGCTTGTAGCTTACCCATCAATACGGCTGGGTCGATTTTGGTATTGGCCGCCCCGAATTCAAGGCCATCCGCGCCGTTGTAGTTCATTTTCTGTGGCAAACAATGTGTCGAATCTGTTCAGCGTCCCGCTGGCTGGATTGGGCTGGGAAGGCGGGGTTTATTATAGGCGGCGTTTCTGGATACGCCCACCATTATAGTCGAGTAACCAATTGCAGGCAAGCTCCCCCCCTAGGGGGGCGAGAGTCCTATTACCGCCGAATCCATCCACTGCAGGACACGACCTCGAAGGAGCATGTCACAGAACGACATATAGACACCGGTTCTCGCGGCTAACGACATATAATAGCGACTGCCACGAATCTTCTTCACCTGTAAGCTTCTATTTTGTCAGACGGTGGTGGGATGTATCCTAGGCGGTGCCAGCCTACTTGATGAGAATTATCTAAGGAGCAAGAGTTTTTTGAGAGGATGCACTGAGGCTGCAGCTCCTCTACAATATGCATCACTGTATGCGTCTGACTATGCTGACTGTGCTGACTACTTTGTAGTATACTCCTGCCTATGGCCTCGAGAGCCACGCAACGCCCTAGTATCATGTCCTTTGCGACATGCCTCGCTTCCTTATCCCATAGTATTTTGTCGGTATATCGAAATCGTCAATTTCCGAATTAGCGAAGATGAAATTCAGGAATAGAGGGGGCACATTCGGTGGACGAGGATTGAAAGCAAGGAACGTGAGACAGAGAGGATGAGTGAGAACCGGTGAAGAATGTGGTAATGATTTGTTAAGCTAAGCCTATTTAGGTGCGTAGACTACCAAAATAATGCATAAACTAGAGCCACGTGAGTGGTGAACGGACGGGCCGTTCGGGTATGTCCGCAACCTAATTCTTTTTCCTAGCAAAACCCAATCTCAGTTTTCAATGCCCAGCCATTGAGACTTTGGTAATCCTATCACGCCAATGTTCAACAGGAAAAACGACCCTGACGCTGTTTGCCTCCAGCCTTTCCTGCCCGTCATTGTGCGCGATAAACGTCCCTGGCTCTTTGATTCCCACGTAGACAGTCTTTACGGCGCTCTTAAGCCTCAAGATCCTGGTCACGCAGGTCATGTTGCCGCTAAGTCTCTCGTTGCATGGCTCCATGGTCGTGTACAGCGCTGTGTTGGCCGGAAGGACCTCATGGATGCGTTCCTCAGGGATGTTGTGCTCGTCGGCAATCTTGATAAAACAACACTGCTCTGCGTGTGTGGTGCCTAGATCTCCCTTGTAATCTCGCGGGTATTCAAGCGAGTATCCTGTCGATAGGACTTTGCCGTTCGCGGCGTCGACAAGTACTGCTCCGACGCAGAATTTGTTGGTAGCCGGCGGTGATTTCTGTGCCTGAATGAGAGCGTACTCCATGAAGGCCTCATGGTCCCCGACCGCGAAGGTAGGATTCGTCTGGGAACCCATAGTAAATGGTTCTCTGAAATAATACACAATGTGCAGACAATCACTCTTATGGGCGAAATGGCAAGGAAGATACAGGTTGGGGGAAGTGTTCTTGAAATCTCAGGTGCACGATTTTCAGGGGGTGAATACATGCTGTTATCTTGCCCAAGCCTGTGGGGGCATCAACTGGCGGTGGAAGCAACCAGCTGATTGGTGCTTCGAAGGCGCAAGGAGGCTGGCCTTTTGTACTACGCGCTTTGATCACGAGGTGTTGAGGGCCACCAAGAGTCTCTCTTGAAACAACTCCCATTGTGCCATTGTTCCATTTCTTTCTCGATTGACAGACCATCGGACCGATGTCACGTTGTATCAGTTCCGGTAACCGATTTGGGCGCCCCCTGCCTCGCTGAGTATTGTGAGCTACAATGGTCAACTCTCACCTCCTTAACCTCCTGGGAAACCTCAATCCGACTTGATCGCTAATTGTACCAGTTCTTTCGAAAGCAGCGGCGCGCAAAGACCGACCTACATCCCGACAGTCCATCACATCGTCGCGACTCGACTAAGAGCTCGAGGAGCCTGTTCTCTCTGCCAAAATATCTGCCCACGACGTCAACCACCTCGGGCGATCAAGCGGAGGGCGTAAAAGGCCCACTTGGACTGAGCCTCCTGTATTCTCCGACGGCGCCGGAGATCGATTTAATCTTCGTCCATGGCCTAGGCGGAAATTCTCGAAAAACATGGAGCAAGTCGTCCCTGCAGTCTCATTTCTGGCCAAAAGAGTGGCTCCCCGAAGATCCCGCATTCAAGAACGTCCGCGTCCATAGCTATGGATACGATTCATACTACCTAAAGGGCCAGGAGGACTGCTTGAATATACACCACATTGGCAAGTCATTCCTAGGTGCGATCAGCACTTCACCATGCATTGTCAATTCCGAGACATACATCGTTGTCATCGGCCACAGCATGGGCGGCTTGGTGATGAAGAAAGCATATATCCTAGCGAAACAAGACGCAGTGCACAAGGCGCTGGTCAGGCGATTCGCCGCGTTATATTTCCTCGCTACGCCGCATCGAGGGTCTGACCTGGCAAAGATGCTGAAGAACCTCCTCAAGGTTGCCTACGACCGCCCCTACGTTGGCGACCTGGAACCGAACTCTGGGGCGGTCCAAGTGATCAATGACGAATTTCGGCATTTTTCGGCCGGCCTTGAGCTCTGGTCGTTCTACGAAACGCAGAAAATGAAATTGTTTAGCTCACTCATTGTCAACCCCGAGTCAGCCGTCCTCGGGTACCGTGAAGAGAAGCAGATACCCATGACTGCTGACCACCGCTCGATATGCAAGTTTGACGCACCTGAAGACTCCAACTACGTCCTCCTGCGAAATGCGCTCGCCTCTACTGTGAGCATAATTACCACGGCAATTTCGGAGCGGAAGCTGAATCAAAGGCGTGAGAAGATCAAAAATCTCAAGAGGTACCTGGAAGTTTCCGACATCTTGGACGATGACCTTGCAAACGTCTGCGAAGCTCGGATGCCCGGGTCATGCGGATGGATTTCGACTAAAGCCAGTTATGTTAAATGGAGAGATGGTGAACCGGGAAATAACAGGACGCTATGGATTAAAGGCAAGCCAGCAACTGGAAAATCTGTTCTTGCTGGCTATGTCATCGATCAGCTCAAGGAATCCGGCCAGACATGCAGCTACTTTTTCTTCAAACATGGAGACAAGTCGAAGTCCAACCTAGGTCGTTGCCTCCGATCTCTGGCTTTTCAGATGGCTAGCGCTAATGCCGAAGCCGGTGATGCCATCCTAGGAATGCAGGCGGATGGTGTTTGCTTAGATCGTGTCGACGAACGTACCCTCTGGAGAACCCTCTTCCTTTCTGGCATTTTCCAGGCCACAATGACTCGAAATTACTGGGTCATCGACGCCCTGGACGAGTGTTCAAATCCTCGGATCTTTTTTAATGCCATTCTTTCTAACCTGGGCGGATCTATACCCCTGAGAATTCTCGTCACAGGTCGGGATACGGTCCATCTAGACCAAGGTTTCTCGGCCATTCCAGCCAACCTAGTCCAGTCCTTGCCAGTCTTGACAACAGACACAGAGTCGGATATCAGGCTTTTGGTTGAGAGGAGGACCCAGGCCTTAAAAGTCGTGGGTCCTGACAATCGAGGTACATTAGCCGAGAAGATTCTAGACAAATCCAAGGGGTCCTTCTTGTGGACGAATTTGGTGCTTGAGGAGCTCTTAGGCTGCCACAGCAGAAAGGAAATTCACCAGGTTCTTGAAGACATGCCGAGAGGTATGGAGTCACTATACAAGCGGACTTTAGACTGCATGTCGCTGGCCACTCGTGGAAAGGAGTTGGCCAAAACAATTCTCATGTGGGCAGTATGCGCGGTTCGACCAATGACAATCAGCGAACTGGACGGGGCTCTGATCCTGGACATCCACGACTCATTCCCAAGATTGAAGGAGAGCATCGCCGCGCTATGTGGTCAACTCGTGGTCATAGACAAATATGGGAGGGTTAAGTTAGTGCATGAAAGTGCTAGGGAATTCCTTTTAGGGGGCGGACTTGAGTCCGAATTCTCCATCGAGAAAACTAAGGCGCACACACGGATGGCTGAGGTGTGTCTCAATTACCTCGCGGGTGAGGAAATGAAGCCTCCGAGGAACAATCGACGCCGTTCTTCGGCGAATTTGCCAGCAACAAGAGTGGATTTTGCCGCCTATGCATACACGGCGTACTCATATCATCTCTCGAAGGCCAACCCACTGGCGACGGGGACATTTCAGCTTGTTATGCAGTTCCTAAGATCCAACGTCCTCACTTGGATCGAAACGATTGCCGATTCTCGAAATCTCAATCACCTCATCCGCGCCTCAACACACCTCAAAACCTACGTCAATGCGTGCGCCGCGGAGCGTTCACCACTAGACCCTCGGATACAAGCGCTACGACAGTGGACCACGGACTTTGCTCGGATTCCTGCCATGTTCGCCAACGCCCTCACGGTATCACCGTCAGCAATATACTCGTTGGTACCCCCATTCTGTCCCACCGAGTCCATGGTATACAACACCGCGGGCTCTGGCCGGAGGCTCGAAGTGCTTGGTGCGCTTAACAAGCAATGGGATGACAGGCTGCTTTGCATCGATTTCCGTCAGGGCCAACCGAGGGTCCTGCGCTATGGACACGAGTTCCTGGCCGTCGGTCTCAGTTCAGGAGCTGTCGTATTGTACTACGCTACATCCTACCAGGAGTACAAAGTCTTGGAGCACGGTGAAGCCGTCAACTTCGTTGCTTTCAAGACCAAAACCGAACTCATAGCAACTTGTGGTATGAAAAGGGTCAAGGTCTGGGACATCAAAAGTGGGCAAGTAGTGCACAGCCTCGCGAGCCCTCCACGCCCGCTGGGGATGGAATTCGATGGAGAGAGGCTATTAATCGCCAGTGGCAACAACTACATCGCGACTTGGGATTTTGGACACGACGCCCAGCCGGAGTTGGTGCGGAGGCCATGGAGCGATACTGATCTGCCAGAGACGAACCGAACGCCTCCGCGTGGAACCCCATGCGCACTGACTCTCTCTACCAGCCACAGAATGCTTGCTGTCGCTTACAGCGGCCAACCCATCGCGCTATGGGACATGAAAGAGGACGCCTATGCTGGGAGCTGTGGCAAGAAACTCTCCAGCGGAGAAACCAGCACACATGTCGTCGTCGCGCTTGCTTTCAACCCCAATCCTGACATTAGCCTTCTCGCAGTCGCTTACCTCGATGGTGATCTTGCCCTTCTTGACCCCTTTTCCGATAAGCAGTTGGAATGTTTTCGTGCTAACTGCCAAACCCTCACCTCAAGCCCTAATGGGCGTCTCCTCGCAGCGGGTGGTGCGAATGGAATTATCAATGTTTACGAATTTGACACGTTCAAGGTCCTCTATCGGGTCAAATCTTCCAACTCGTTTATCAAGCAGATTGCCTTTACCAGAGACAGTATGCTCCTTGCCGACATACGAGGAGCCCAGTGCAATGTGTGGGAACCGGAAGCTCTGTTGCGGGAGTCACTACGCGATGACAGCAGCGGGACCACTTCTACCACAGTGGTCGAGACGGTTTCCATGGAAGCCAAAGCGAAGGTCACTACCATGGTGGTCCATCACACTTCCGAGGTTATCTTTTGCGGAAAGGGTGATGGATCAGTCGTACTGTACGAGCAGAAAATGGCGGCGAGCTTGGGAACTCTCTACAGCCACAAGTCACCAGTCCGCTTATTGGCATGGATTGAAAGGAGAGACGCCCTCCTTAGCGTCGATGCCTCTAACAGGATCTTCCTACACAGAATCCAGAAGTCAGCAGACAAAGGGTGGCTCGGAGATCCGATAGTATTGTTCAAGTCCTACCTCGACTCCGAGAAGGCAATTATGGATGTGCTAGTAGGAGAAATCGCATCGAAGTTCCTAGTATCGACTCGCGACTCTGATCACGTCTTTAACCTAGATAGCGGTAAGTATGAGAAAGAGCGGACATATCTACAAATGCCAGGTAACCGCAAATGGCTCCCTCATCCAGAATCCTCTCTACATATGGTGTGTGTCGACAACGTCAAAATCTGTGCCTACTGCTGGAGTGATTGGTCTGAAGTTTCATCTATTGCATTGTCTCTGGACAACGACATGCCAGAGCTCAAAAGCGCGATACTCTATTCAGTTGGCCAAAAACAAAGAATTATGCTCGGCTTGCTACATCCGAACAGCTCCGTCAAAATCAACAGGATTGCGTTAATTGATGCAGACTGCCTTGCCGTCCAAAAAAACCATAGCAGCTTCTTGCCAGGGAAGCAATTGAGTGCTGTGGCGGCATTAGATCAACTTGCCACAGATAAGGACAAGGAGAACATGGTCACGACATCGAATCCAGCCGCTTTGCTTCGTTCACGAATGACGGCATTTGGACTAAGCGTTGCCCATGTCATCGGAATTGACGAATTGGGGAAACTCGTATTTTTGAACCCGTCTTTTTGGGTGTGCTCTGTTAACCTCAGCGAGAGCGGGTTAGAGATCGCGCAACGCAAAGATTCCCCGACAATCGAGGTCTTTGAGCACTTTTTCGTCCCATATGATTGGTTTGCTGGGGAGAGAGACATTATTTGTGCCTTGGCAAAGAGAGATATTATAATGACCCGCGGTGGCGACCTGGCTGTGATCAGGGGTGGTCTTGACTATGCCGATAGAGTGCGTATAGAATAAGAGAATAAACTGGAAGGGATATGTTTAACCTCAAGCCCCAAGTCGCGGGCACTAGGCGCGATTTGCAAATCCATATAAATTGAAAATACATGCCCTAAATCTTGGTGACTCTTGCTGTGAATGGGCATTTGCGGGAGGATCAACCCTGACAGAAGGGAAATGCAAGCATGTCGCCAAATTGTAATTTTCTCTCACGACATCACTTGAGAAGCCCTGATGTGAGTGTGGAATTGCAGATCCAAAGGCATATTTCTGTCAATACCGATATTGCACACTGTGAGATCGTCGTTGGCAAAGCCGATCTCCTCGAACCAGCTTACTGCTGTGGGTAGGCAGTGTTGGCTCATTACATGTGCTACACATGGTAAGGAGTGTTTTCTTTGAACTGGATGCTTTAAAAACTAAAGGACTTGATAGCTGGAGTTGTTCCAGGGATCTTTTAGAGAGAATGTTAGACTGAGTAATATCTTTGTTGACCTTAAGATAGTATACTTCTCACATTATAACAACTCTCGTGCAGGTTTTGTGGCTATGTCATGGTGCCAGCACACCAGCGTTTGAAAGTACCAATATTAATCAAAGACTGTATAATAGCAAGATGGGCAATAGTACCTATCCAGCTTACCCTGATCATGCAATCATAATGCAGCCTTACCTACTATCTTACCCATGCAGCACCCATCAAACTTCTAGCCATGTTTAAACCACCACATGCCAGCTGGTTAGTAGTATGGTGGCTGACCATGTGAATCCTACTGTTATATTTTCTTTGTTGACCTGGATATTATTAATATTTGGACTCTCTTCCCCTAAACCTTTACTTGGAGCTCCTGTAAACCCCTGTGGTCTCCACGAGAGAGAGAGAGAGAGAGCAATAAACGCCCGCCCACCTGTGCAAGGTCCCCCACACATAGAAATTAGTAGCGGTCTTGATCGTTCAATATACGTTAAGCGGCGCGCTTGCGATGAATATTGCGCCGATTTGGGTCTCCCTTAGGGCCCCGAGGCTTAAGCTGCGCAATGGTCAGGACTGGATTGGCATTGAGCATGCTTGGATACAGGGACGAGGGATGTACCTGGAAACACCACCGTAAACATCAAGCGACCCATTCAAACTGTGTAACTTCGGGGCATCAAAATCGAGAGTCGGGCCTTCCTCTTGTATATTGATTCTTAATCCTTGTGTGACGTAAATACCCATTTCATGGAGACCTATTACTTTCAGTTCAGGGACCGAGACGCTACAGTTTATTAGCTACGCAGATATCCATCGCAACGATAAAGATGGGACAAACCTCTTCACTGCTCCCCCGATCTCAAGACGATCCGCAGTCTCTAGTGAGAGTAGGTCAACGTCAAGACGCGGGAATTCTCTCTCCGGCTCGTAGATTTCGCAGCCCTGGGAGCCGTAGAATTGAGCGTTGTAGTTGACGAGTTGACGTTCTTGAAATCTGGACGTTTATACTAGAATACTTTGTTAGAAAACAGTCAAGACAAGAGAAATAGGCGTCTTATACCTCGTCCAACTCCCTTGAATCCTTACATTCTCCGCCTCAACCAACAATCCAACATCAACCTCTCCGCTCGAAGAAGCCCGCACTAGGATAACATCACTAGCTGTCTCAAATTTCGGCAGGTAGACATTATCAACAAGTCCGTAAAGCATAATTTTCCAATACTGGCGAGATTATGCAACTCAACCACTCTTAGAGTCTGCGCAGGCGAGTCCTCACCTGCAGCCGTAGAGATATTACCCGCGAACTCAGTAACCCCATTTAGGATGAAGTCGCCGGAGTACTCGGGTGCGATGAGGATATGCCCGTTGACTGTTGTGCAGTCTGAAAATACAGAGAGTTGGTCAGAGCTGGTTAGATGGTGGATCTTCTCGCCTGTTTCTGGGTCGGGGTCGCTGGTTGTTTCGCAGTCTTGGGCGAGAGGGCCTAGGGAACGTGAGCGGGGTATATCGGAGGTGAAAGGGAATTAGCCAGGTTATGTACTAAGAGATAAGTTCTAAGCGTTTAGCGCAAGTGGCAGGTAGATAAGTGGCCTTAGGCCTTCATGGTTGTGATGGGTATGCAACCAAAATGGCTGAACGCGAAGGAGGGAGAAGAAAAACAAACCGAGCTCAGTACCAGGCAAGAACCGGCGAATGCGATTATTAGATATTTAATATCTCTATGCAATGAACGGATATTGATGATGAAATTGAAGGGGGTAAGGCACAGAGTCACATTGGGCAATCAGGGTCTTCGCCATCTAAGGGCCTTGACTAGCGCCCACCTGGGGGGCAAAAGTCGCGCCATATACGGTCAGTTTCTGCGCCGCACCGCTGCTACTGGGAACGCGTTTGCCTAGTTTCAGAGCCTTGATTGCGGGCGAGGAACGGAGTTAAGACATTGCACCATGGTGGGCTGCTGCCTGTAGCGTTGGGACCCGCAGGGATTCAAGCTTCGTAGCGATTATCATGATGTCGAAGGGCAAAGAGGAGAAAGGAAGGATGTTTAGCTCCGCAAGCACATCACTCTTTGCATCCTTTACTCGAAATCAATGAAGATCAGTCCAATAATATCATTCAGCAAGTCTCCAACCTAATATCTTGACCTCGTATAGCTAATTTACCTAGCGGCTCATCCCGGTTATAAAAGAGGAGGCTGAATCGGCCTGGTCTTCATTTGATTGAGCTGACTGAATTGCCCCAAAGAACTGGGAGAACTACACAAGAATGGTCAGTTTCAGCCGCAATCTCATCCCAGCCTGTTATAACTAGTAAACAGTGGTTGGCTACGAGTTTGACAAGGCATGTACACCAAATGCGCTAAGAAAGTCGCGTGTGGAGCACGTGCAGGAAACACGTACACAACCAACGCACCCCTTTTCCCCTGGGTGCTAGGGAAGCGCAGACAGAAAAGGGGAAGATGCAGGAATGGATTGAGCGATTGCCAAGGCTTGCTCCTGGCAGACTCATGCACTTCACCGTCGCCCTCGCCGCTGCCTCCCCAGGTCCGATCCCCTCCTTTGCCTTCTTGTGTCGTATATCACGGTTCCTAGGCTACCTCCGCAATGCGCAGTATTGTGGCCCATGAGCGAATCAGCGATAATGATCACCCTGCATTTGACAACGGTAGCCCATGGCCGCGGCGGCTCCTGCATGTTCCTACAATGACATCCTACAAATGGCGGCCAGGGAACAAGTACAACGGACGACGGGAGCCATCCTATAATGCGATTTCCTACACCTGGGGCCGTTGGAAACTGAACAGTGTCTCTGAGAAGCCTGGAGTTGGATCGACAGTCATCAAGGGCATTCCGTGGGAGGTTCCGCGAATCGATCCGAGTCATTTTTCCGTCGAGCAGTTTGAAAAGGCCATCCGTCGGGCTGTGCAAAAGCCTCCTCTACGGGCAAACCTTCCTCCCCTGAGACGGTTAAGAAAGTGGAAAGAACGACTCAGTAAATCTCCTGAGTTTCTTTGGCTCGACATTGCCTGTATAGATCAGCGTGAGACGCCTGAGGGAAAGGCTGAAGTTGGCCGACAGGCAAGAATCTTCAAAGGCGCAAAGGCCGTGTATATATGGCTAAGCCATACATCCCATCTTGACATGGCCTATGTTGATCAATACCTGAGAGTCAGTGCGACTTTCCCCAATGCGCTTGGTTTGTTAAAGACGTTACCGGAGGCGCAAGAGTGGAAAGTGCGATCCCCAGGGATACAGGAGACCATCACCAAGTTTGTTGCAGATCCTTGGTTTTCTTCTCTGTGGACCTTGCAAGAAGCCTTCTTGTGCCCTGAGGCTATTTTTCTCGCGACGGACGCCCAGTACGTAAACCCGGCGGATTGGCTTCCGTTCAATCTCCTGTCCTTCATGTTGTCTCTGAATAAGATCCGCGAAAAATCCAAAAGGGCCCTTGGCCTCCAAAGTGACACTTCCGATTGGCAACCTATAAAGGACTTGATAGCCCTAATTGAAGCCTCCGGTATTGAGAGTCTATATGAACTAAACCCCATGGCTGTGCTCACACTAGCACGATTTCGCAAGACCAAGAAGGATGTCGATCGCGTATACGGCATTATGCAGATCTTCGGCGACGAATTTAGGGTAGGAGAGGCAGCCGCCGGGGCTCAACAGACTGCACACAAATACACCCTATCAGACCTTCAGGATGAGTTCGGCTGTCTATTATTCCATCGCTATCCAATCTTAAGCCAAATACACACTCACCTTGAACCGCCACCACTCGGAAAAGGCTGGCGTATATGCGCGCGATCGGCGATCCCTGTTGGCTTCCACTTTGGTTTAAACTTCCAAGTTCACGATAATACTACGGACTTTCTAGTTGGACCTACTGTCTCCAGATGTAGACTAACTACTACCACGCTTCATGGACTCATCTGGGGATATTTTACCGGCAAGGCCTGCGAATTTGATGTCCTGCAGCAATCGTGGAGCGGTCATTACTACTCATCCTTGAATACAAATGGTGAGTGGGATGGGCGATTAAGGCCTTTACAGATTGCCTTGGACTCCTTGCCCGTCCTTCGAGAGATCTTGCCATTCTACGCTCGTTGCCAGGATATGCAAATGGGCGAAGAATCCCAACATCAACTGGCACAAAAAATCTCGATACACTTTCAAGGGATGAAGCTAGTAGTTCTCTTGCTAGGTGACGAGCGAAGTGGTGATTTCATCGCTGATTATGAAAATGTGCCATCCCCCGACATTTTCCTAGGAATGATTCTACTCAGTCAGATACACGAGGGTACGCAGTACTGGCAAAGAGTCGGTATTTGTCAATGGACAAGTTATCTGGCTAAGCATACAGCCAATAATACTGGTCTTGACAGAGACGTTCTATTTACACAAGGGGGACAATGGTTGGATTTGCATGGTGTCTTTGGGTAATGGCAAGTGCACGCTAGTATTGAATCTTCACAGATATCTAAAAAGCAATGACTTGCCTACCTGTATTCTTGAAATCCTGCCCATTACCCCAGCTCAGTTTTCACAGCCACTATCCAGCTCCTGCAACTCAGGATAGCGGAGTTGTCTCTATTGGATGAGTCTATGCGTCTTGTCATGGGTTTAGAGGGCTCTGTCCAGTCCCCTCTATTCAACATCCACCGCTGTATTTACTCGGAGTATGTTATTCCCAGGTCGCTGCGCCTTATGACAGACGTACTGAACAACTCATCTTAAATACAACCACAAATCTCCCGGAGGGCTTGATTTGGAGGAGGCTCAAAATGCCTGACACAGACAACAGCAGCGTAACCAATGCCCTCAGCGCCGTGAGTACACTCATCAGATATATTGGGACAGAGGTTGCAACTATTCAATGCTTTGATCACGTTGCCTAGCCACAGCAGTCATACAACAATTTCACAATCTGTAATACATAAAAAGCTGCACTTCTGATGCCCCTTGGGGTACTACTTCAGACTACCGCGCTTCAGACTATTAATGCTCTCTTCAAGAATAGATTGATGCGCAGATTAATGCGCAGACCAAGGCTCGGTCACATGCTGGGGATTTTCTTTTGTCCAGATTCCGCGCTGGAGTATCAACTGTATGAGAATGGTGCCAGATGCAGGGTCATGTTCGGAACAGGATATGGCCACGGATTCTGGGAGATATGCCGATGATGGCGACGCGGCGGCGGGAAGATGAAGATGAAGAACAGCGACAGGAAGATAGTTGCAGAAAGCTGAGTGAGACTCGGCAGAGAACCCCCGTCAGTCATCTCTCGATTATAATGGCCGAGAGTGACTCCGATTCAAAGAAGCCTGTCTTGATCGAAGGCGACATTGACACAGTGACTCTGTGGACAATCCTGGCGATCATCACCTCAGAAATCACCGGACTCGCGGTATCCATCATCGTGGCCACGGTCTGGAAATCCGCGTGGATGGTTATATGGCTGGTGCCTCTGATCCTGAAACTTATCGCGGCATATTTCGCCGTACCCCGACACCGCTTCACCCCTGAGACGCTTGCAGAAGAAGAACCTTCTAGAGCCAGCTTCTATCTCGAAAACGGCCAGGGAATCCAGATCATCGAAGGGCCGATCCACATCGTACGACCGTTCTTTCGACACTACGGCCACCCCAAACGCCAGCGATGGAACGAAATCGTCCAGATTGCCGTGGTCATTGCCTTCGGCATTAACTTCCCTGTCGGGCTCGTCGTTTCAATCCTGTGCATGCCCGTCCCCTTGCAGTGCATGTGGACTGGATATGTGCTTTACGTGACCATCGCGCTTTATGTTTCACGGTATACGCATGGAGCGTCGTGGTTGACCACTGAGGAGAGGATTTCACGATCCCTAATTTATGCTGAGGAGCATCCTGGTCAGACGAGGATTCTGTTCAAAGCAGCGGAGGATTGTATACTGTGTGTGGAATTGAGTCGCACCATGCATAATTCATTTGGGCTGGCGAAGGAGCATGCATTTCGGATTCTTCAGTTACAGTCTTAAGGCAGAGACACCGTTGCCTTGTTCTTGAGACCTTGCTTGTTAGCCACTGCTTTCAAACAAAGTCTTGCTAATGTGCATACTCATTTCTGAAAAGGGCTTGCTGCCACGATATATCTGAATGCTGTATATTGTGAAAGATATCAACTTCTGACGCTAGTATCATTGAAAGCCAGATTTCAGATAGAGTTCGATTTGCCCCTCATGCTACTTCCATTTATATTCGGTTTCCTAGAGCCACGCAAATTTTGAAATCTCGACGATTCCGGCGGGTAGAATGCTGGTGTTCATGCCCATCCCAGGTAGCTTACCCCTCTGGTTATAGATATATTCTAGGTACTAGAGCCAGTAAGTGTCTCTCCCGACACTCATTGCATTTTAGTTTAGTCAGTTGTCTAGGCTCTGGCCCCCTCTAGCCAATCAAACATTCAAAATCCCGCCAATGCGCTGACACTGTAGACATAATCGCCACGGCTATCAAGCAGTGACTGGTGCTCACAGGGCTCGGAGTCCAGATTGTCCAGAGACATACACTGAGCCGCGGTAGCTCCTACCACGGCAAGGCTATGATGGGCGATGGCTTTATTGACATTGGACACGTACTGTCGACGTGACGTTGACAATTGCTCCCTGGGAAAGGCATCAGCTATGGCTAGGGATTGAATAGACCGTTATTGTGGTCGGCTTGAAAGCCAAGGCCTCCGGCATATCAGACCATGGTCTGATATTTTCTTGGTAATTTTTCTGATCCAAGATATGCTATCTCCGCTCTGGTGCCTTGCAGCTCTCGCCTTAATTCCAGGGCCAGACTATTAATCCATAAACCGCATCGTGGCTGAGGGTGAATTTACTTGCAAATGCTGCGATATTCCAAGCCAAGTTATATCCGTAAACTGGAGTGTCTGAGTACAGCATAGAATCATCAAGGAGGAAAATAAACAGGAAAAGAGAGAGACAGCAAAGTCCCGTAAGGGTAGACTGGGACACCACTTTTCCCGCGCAATTATTACTAATGGTGAAGATATTCAAATTCATTTGCGGTCAGCTTGGTTTCGTGAATGACTTGGTGATGTCAATAGGTAGTAGTGAGCTCACCTGTCACATGATAGTTTCAGATGCGCACGCCCACATGTAGTGGTAATTTCCAATAAAGTCTCTTTGGTTGCAGATGGTGGCTCAAGGCTTGATGACTGACCTCGTGATTACTTTCCAAAGTGTTATGAATCATCATTCTTATTGAGTTTCCTCATCGCATATTGCTGGGGCCGCATGATATGTGGTCTGTGTTTGCCACAGGGCTTCTCGTGATATCATATATAAATTTTAAAATTCTAACCCTTGGATCAAAGAGAACTGGCATGGTGATAAGTACTGCGACCCCCTTTGCAAAGCGAGCTGGCCAAATCAAACAAATGTTGAAAATCATTCAATCAAGATTCCCTACACGTAGTTACCTTCCTATCGTCCAATCATCTTCCTCACAAGCCAGAACCATGTCCTCGTTGATGCATCGCCGTCAAGGAGGGGGATTTCGTTCCCTCATGCGTGCACTAGACGATTTCGACAACCCGCTGAGCAACCGCTCCCTCGATAATCAGTTCATGGCCTATTCCCCCCGATTCGACTTCCGTGAAACAAAGGACGGATACCATCTCGATGGCGAGCTTCCCGGAGTGGAAAAGAAAGACATTGATATTGAATTCCCCGACCAGAGCACAATGAATATCAAAGGCCATACTGAGCATGCAACCTCTACGGAGGGTGCTGAGGGTTCTTGGTGGTGTATGGAGCGTTCTACTGGAGACTTCAAACGTTCCTTCAGCTTTCCCAATCCGGTTGATCATGACCATGCGGATGCGACTTTAAAGAATGGTATTCTTTCAATCACCATTCCGAAGGCCGAGGTGACTTCTACTGCAAAACACATCGATATCAAGTAGCCATCTCCTGTGATAATGTTGCGTACGGCTGGCTACCTAAGTAAAATGCCATTGTGTGATGAGTATGTATCACTATCTCAGATCCAACTGCGTGCAAATTCAATGAAGTCTTGAACTTGGAAGTGCATTCGTAACGGGCATAACATACAACCTCCTGTCAACAAGTGCGCTATCTTGCAATGGGGACAAAAAGTCTCCTGATAAGCAAACTTGCCTATTAGACTTTGACCATACCACTCTGTTGGGGCATCTAGCACACCTAGCGTGATAACCACGCCCAGACCTAATGTCTCCCTGATAAGCAGGTGGTTTCAAGGAGCAATAAGAACCGGTGTCAGTCATTCCCTAAAATCCAGGATATTAGAACTATTTACGGTATACATACTGTGAACAGCTTTGTGATGTGAAGGAATAATGTCCTGTCGACGATACTCACAAGTTACCTACGCCTGAATCATGGGAGTTGATATGTCGTCGCTCGCTGCGGCTGTCTATCCTATCCATGACGCCCAAGTGCCTGGTCCTCAGATTCATCTAATGGTCGACAATTCTCACGCTAGCGACGGAGTTGACGGTTGCCAGAACCTTGGAAAATACAGGAGAATTACCAGGTTTTTGTGTATTATTATGTGAGCCACATGCGGTGATTTGCCCGGGATGGTAGAGAGTTCGACCAAAATCACATAGCCCCCGCGACTCGGTTTGGGATTTGGGATGGGTAGATATCATTACACTACCCTACCCTTGGTTCGGCTCGGGGCCGAGAGCGTTCCACTTGGGTGGGGTGATCTTCGAGATGTACAGATGAATTATCCGCCAGCCGATCAGGGCCAAGTCACTTACTAAAATGAGCAGATGATGCATGGTTGTGACTTGCTTCTCTGTCGCACCTTGGAGTTAGCATGCTAGTAGAGACGCTAGCTGCTCTACGTTTTCTTAGGTCGAATGCCGAACATTTTCTTCCGACAAAATTCTTAAATCGACGAGAAAAGACCTATTATCTAAAACAGAAAAACCGTCTCACTTGTGCTACAAACAATTTACAATCGAATAGGGACACCCATCGGGCCCTAGTATTGGGCAACCGCACACTCATGAGAAAGCCTCTGGGATGAAAACCATTGCATCCACAGTGACAAGATGGCCTTGTGCACCTAGGTTCCAGTCTCGCCTAAAGGATGGATATTTGTTAGCCCGCAATTGGTGGTTCGTCAAGTGCAACCAAGGTAAAGATTCGCCATGTTGCAACTGAGAGTGATGGCACAGCAAATAAATCCAAGGCCATGAATAAATCAATCCAAGGAAATCAATCATACATGAACCAGTATATTACCAAAGTATATAAGTAAAGTGTTCTGAATTACAATTGATCTAACAAACTTGTTTCAATCCTCCATACACACGCCTACCAATTGAATGCCTTGTTGACATGGCAATGAAATCCTGGACTGATCCGCCCTTAAATGTGCGGTTCCCTTCCAGATCTGCTCTGCTAGTCTCACAACAACAGGTCATATACACCGGACTGTCAGGGCTCTTAGTCAAAGGTTCACGTGCTCCACTTGCGGTTGTCATGTGTAATTCATCTGATCTAGTCAGCTTCTTTAAGTGCGAGCTTCCCCTTCTGCGCTCTTATAATGAATCAACTGCAATTCCGGAGCTTATCCTTCATAAACTTATCAAGTACTGTAATTTGTAATGATGAAAGGTATGCAGCTGTTGCCTTTCCGCGGTTCTTATTGGACCAATCCCCTTCACTCTGCACTCTGCTTAGAGCTCTGGAAAGGGCCAGATACTATTCTGTACCACCAGATATGCACTCATAAAATCTGCGCGATGCCTAGGGTGGATTTCAAACGGTCAGCTTTCTCAACCCCCACTACTATATCAGAACCGTCTAGAAAAATGCTTACTCTTTATGGATAGGTATGTCCCCCGCCCACACCCTCTGCGCCCCCCTATTGTCGGGGGAAAGTGCAAAACATCCTCCATTCAGACCTCCGCGTCCTAGAATGGGTCTACACAACCGCAAAATGCTACTGGCTCAACCGACGAAGGCCCGCTCCGACCTCGCTCGGACGGCGTAGACGTTGTAGTTATCAGCGATGCAATCCTCTCTCCCCTAGCGCTTATCTCGAAACAGACTGATCCCACGCGGCCCATCATCTTCGTAAATAGGCTCCACGTCCACGACGGGAAGCCCGATGGTCCCGCGATCCCGGAATACTAGACTTGAGAGGCTTAAACATGTGGATCTTTTGGTCTCGCAGGAGCCAAAGGATCTCGCGCAGCCTATTATGTTGGGGAAGAATGCGGGCTATATATCGCCTGCGACTGACCAGTCTGTAACTATTCTGGACCCTATTCAAGTGAGGGTTGTGTAACTGACCGCTGTAGACTCGACGGCTTGACGAAGCCTTTGCATGACTGGAACGTCTCCTTCTACGGGCGTAAATTCAACGCAATCTACCGACTATCGGGGAAGCCGATAATCAACTATCCAAACGGTAGGCCCGCCCACCAACTCTGAACTTCCAGGAAGGTAGCTAATAACTGATAAAACGTAGAGCAATACATCCTTCACCTAGCACAGATCGTCCCAAACGAAGGCACCATATGTCTCCTCGATGCGTACAGAAATTTCTATCATCGCCGTCAAGCCGACAGCCCGCATACACCCGTCCCAAAGTTTCTTACATATCACTCGCGCTCCCCGAACAACGACAACGACGCACCAATCTACACTAGTGTCCTGACCCATATCAAGGATACCATGCCGGACCTGGCTCAGTCTATCAGTATTGTCCAGCTCCAACCCCAGGATCAACTGTGGAACATCCTTATCTCCAAGGCGCTGGCGATCGTGCAGTTCAATGACCCCGAAGGAATTCCGGAGATGTTGCTTGGTGTGGTGCAGAAGGGGGGGCTGGTTATCGTAGGTAGGGGATGTGGGTATCTGCCTTTCCTGAAGGGGAGGAGAGAAACGTTCTTACTTGAGGGTGAGGGTATATCACGTTGTTTATTGGGCATTACGGCGGATGTGGCGCGCGGAAGAGGAAAACAGGCGGACGGATTGTAGTCTGATGCGTTTAGTGGCGGGGCTACTACCGTTGGACATGTTGTGAGCTGGTTTTTTCCTCGCTTCGAAGTTGTCTAGAGGGGAGATGGTTAAGCCGGTGCAGAGGGGATATCTATGCTTTGGCTGAGGAGGGCCGAAAATAGCGGGCTGCGTTTATGGGGCTCCTTCGGGATGTATATGCTTGTGGTACTTGGTGGGTTTATTCTTGGAGTTTTTGATATTTACAGCTCCAGGTTAATATCCTTCTTCGCTGCCTGTTCTTCAATCCGTCACGCTTCATTCATTCAAGAAAACCTTAGTGAGGTAGCCGGGATGCCAGGATAACTATATCTCACACTTCCGTACTCCTGTCTTCCTCAGAGAAGAGTGCCAACAAACACAGCGGGCAATTGTCATGGCCGTTCAAGAACCAACACTCCAGACATTTGCTATGGAACACATGGCGACACTGGAGCGCATGGATCGGTTCCTCATCGTGGACTGCATCAAGGCAAATCGTACTGATGCCGATTTAATAGTTAGTACTTAGCTCGCCCTCAATATCCCCAAGGGACCCGGGGAGCTTTGCTCATCTTCCTACCAAACTAACAACTGGCTAGGATACTCCACTGGGTTCAGATCCGGCATGGATTTCCGACAAGCACTCAGCGTCTTGGTCGGAGCAACGCTCTCCAAATCCTGTAGCCTCGCTCCATCATCCGTGGGCCCTTCTTCTACAGATTCCTCGGGGATGACGTTCAACAACCGACGCGCAGAAACAGACATCCTCATCGTCCTGATTGCAGCGGGTAAGCAAAGCCATTGGGAACTCGTCACGGGGGATAGGTGGCTGGGGATTTTTTTTTTTTTTTTTTTTTTGCGTACCAGAGCGTGCTGCAAATACTCACAACAACCCATAGAAACAGAAATATCCCGAGAAACGCATACTCTAGCGCTGTGGTTTTATGTGGCGGGTCGCGGGGAAGCTCCATATCCGCCTGGTGCAGGAGCTCTTGGTCTGGACTGATCTTCATCGTTTTGAGTGCTTAGGCGATAACTATGGGACATCTTCACATCTGGAAATCGTTGCAGTGGGGAATATCAAAATATCATGGAAGGAGCTTTATGGGAGGGCTGTCACGAATAATAAGCGAGCTGAAGAGGTCGACTGGGTTTACTTATGGGATCCAATAGGACAGCACACATCTGGTGTGATGATCTCGAAGACTTCATATCCGATGCGTGGGTCGATGTTGCCACAGGTTCGCGAACCACGAATCTGAATCTAGGGGGTGGTGGTGTTATGGTGGAGTTGTAACCCTAATTCATTGCTTCGGCCGATCCAGCCAGGCAGTTCTTGGCTCTACTTACTACCAGAAATTCTTATCTTTTCTTCAGTAAATTTAATCAAGTACATGTCCTACTGATAAGAGTAATATAAGAGTAATCAGAACTAAATTCAACATGAACGGCGACCAATCAAACGCACCGACGGCCCCTCCATCGGCGGCAAAAACGCCACGCTGGGCGAGATGACTAGTGCCCTAGTCCCAAAGGGCATCACCCATCCCGCCAGGCTGCGCGACCACATCACACGCATACTGGGAGAATCTCGACACCAACCGGATCCGGGAGAACATCGCCGAGGTCACATCTCACTGCCAGAGCGGGCGCACAAGGCTAGCAGAACCCGGGGAGGCAATCCGCAAGCTCTTTCTCCCACGGACATGGCCGCCTGGTGTTGGAAGTGCTATTAAAGCTGCATACCGCGAGCTGTCCAAGAGCGCGGGAGTTGAGAGCGTGGGCGTTGCAGTGCGAGCTTTGCAGGACAGCTGGAGTCATATTTCAATATCGAGGGGCCGTGGGGGGGGGGGTGGTTCTGCGTGCTTGTCGGCGGTGCTATGCGTCGCTTTTCATGGACCGTACGATTAATTATCGGGCAACGAAGGGCTTTGATCAGATGAGCGTTGCGCTTTCAGTGGGCGTGCAGCGGGTGGTGAGGTCCGATGCGAGCGGGTCTAGGATGATTTTTTTTGATCGATACGGAGAGTGGCTTTGACAGGGTGGTGTTCATTAGTGCGGCGCGGGCGCTTGGGGGGAATATCGTGCAGGTGGGTTTCAAGCAGCAGCAGCAACAACAAATACACGCAATGTGCCTACGTCTAAGGCAGAGCGCGCTGCCTTTGTGCTCCCCGACGAGGAGATCCTGCAGCTCGCACACTGGGCCTGCACGATCGAGAAGCCCTACGGCTGTCCTCTGGACATGGAATGGGCCAAGGACGGCGTCACAGGTGAGCTGTTCATCGTCCAGGCCTGGCCTGAGACAGTCCATTCGCGGCGGGACGCCGGTGACGCCGCCGTCTTCAAGACATACAAGCTCACTGGAAAGAAGGGTCCCGTGCTGGCAAAGGGATTGTCCATCGGCAACGCAGCTGTCTCCGGCCACATCTGTCTGATCGAATCGGCCAATGATATCGACCAGTTCGTTGACGGGTCGACCCTCGTAATGCGAGCCACAGACCTAGACTGGGTGCCTATCATGAAGCGCGCCGCTGCCATCGTCACTGATCATGGTGGACGGACCTCGCACGCCGCTATCATCAGTCGCGAACTGGGTCTCCCTGCTGTCATGGGCACTGGCAATGCAACTTACGTCCTCCATACAGGTCAGGATGTCACTGCTCCTGCGCCGAGGTGGACAACTTCGGGTTCGTCTACCACGGCCTTCTCGAGATCAAAACCGAGACTGTCGATTTGACCAACCTCCCAGCATCACCAACGAAGGACATGCTCATTCTTGCTAACCCAGCGGCAGCATACCGCTGGTGGCGGCTGCCAGCAGACGGAATTGGCCTTGCGCGCATGGGGTTCGTCGTCGCCCACGCAATCCAAGTCCACCCAATGGCTCTCGTCTACTTTCACCGGCTGAAAGACGAGCACGCGAAAGAAGAAATCAAGAAGCTCACAGTCGGATACGGCCATAAGCCAAATTACTTCGTCGACAAGCTAGCGCACGGGTTCGCCACCCTCTACGCCGCCATCTACCCTAAGCCCGCTATCCTGCGCCTGAGCGATTCCAAGACAAACGAGTACGCGGGTCTAATCGGCGGCGCGGAGCTCGAGCCCCGGGGGGATAGCCCCATGCTGGGATTCCCGGGCG
Source organism: Aspergillus cavernicola (assembly GCA_027569065.1). Classification (NCBI taxonomy): domain Eukaryota; kingdom Fungi; phylum Ascomycota; class Eurotiomycetes; order Eurotiales; family Aspergillaceae; genus Aspergillus; species Aspergillus cavernicola. The sequence goes on from JAPDEK010000018.1 coordinate 233,197, forward strand.
CCTCGCGATACTACTCCCCGCGCTACACGGAAGGGTTTGTGCTCGAGTGCCCCGCGATCAAGCGGCTGAGTGGGGAAATGGGGTTCACCAACACCATCGTGATGGTTCCGTTCTGTCGGGCGGTTGGCGAAGCGAAGCGCGTCCTCTCGGTTATGGCTGAGAACGGCTTGAGGCGTGGCGAGAACGGCCTAAAAGTGTATGCAATGTGCGAGATTCTGTCGAATGTCATCCTGACGGAGAAATTTGCGGACTGTTTCGACAGCTTTTCGATCGGCTCGAATGGTCTGACAGGGTTGAGGCTCAGGATCGATCGTGACGCGGAGGAGTTGGCTGGTTTATTCAGCGAGCAGAATGAGGCTGTCAAGTGGATGATTGCGAAGGTTATTGCTGTGTCGTAGCAAGGGGTGCAAGGTGGGCATCTCTGGCCAGGCGCCTAGTGATCATCCAGAGTTTGCGCACTTCCTGGCGAAAGCTGGGATTGATTCTATCTCTGTCAGTCCGGACAGATTTGTTGCACTAGAGAGGAATGTATGACGGCTAATGGTGGTAACGTTGATTCGTAGGTTAAAAGCACTGATTGTATGCCCGGAGTTTTCTACCATTACAGTCATACTAATATCAGCAGGGCGCTGCATCTTCAGGCGCTCTAGCTCTCCGTTGTTTTCCATGGTCTTTTCGCTGGTCATATGAAGACTTTCTCCGACGAAATCAGGTCCTTACGGGGATTTCTGTCTATGGCGTGTCATTATGAAAGCCTCGTCCGGGAAGCTGGCTGAGAGACCGCCGAATAGTGTATCGGAGACGAGCAAGGCCAGGTACTGGTTATGGAAATGCAGCGAAAACGACCACGATTCTCATCATGTCCAGACCATGATGTTCAATCCGTGGCTCTCAAATAATGCTCTAACACTGGGAAGCGTAGACACTACAGATCACTGATTTATTAGCCAGACTTTTTGATGTGAGATGCTTGAACACCAGCTGCAAACACACGAAGAGTCAATCTTACAGAGACTAGTTACATAGGAATGTCGACTCTGAGAGGCTGGAATCCCCTTAGTAAGCCGCAATTCTCCACCCCGGGCAGCTGGGTATGGATTCTGCTGGACCGGAAGGCTGTAACTGTGCCAGCGGCGTCGACCTCCGGCGTGATTACACAAGGACAGTGGGAGGTCAGGTCACGTGAGACTTCCATAGTCAGGAAGAAGCTATATAAGAACACTCATTTTCCAAGTTCTTCATGATCCATGCTTTTTTTTAGGAGTATCAATTCGACAATTTACAATTGTTATTCACAGACTTATCTTTGGCAAACAACTCGTCTAGTACTTCAACTCTACAAGCTCAAGTATATGTACTTAATTGGCCCTATCTTCTCACTTGAGTTTGACTTTGACCGTAACACTCTCCATACCGTTGGACGGGACGCCTACCCGCGTAAGTCAATCCGTTTACAGAGCTCGCTTGGGGACCGCGGGTTAGGAAGCATTCGAAGAGGCCGACCTTCCAAAACAGATTCGAGCTGATGGATGAGAGAATGAAAGTCAAAACTATGTCCTTTTCCCTTGCCCTTGTTCTATCTATCATGAAAGAGGAAATCAAAGTTTAGTCCGCTGAGATGAACCCCCAATATGCCTCGTCCACTGCTCATCAACGCTCACCTGCTCACGATAAGAGACCCTCCCCCAAGCTTCCCGGAACTCCTTAACCCCCAGCCCCCAATCCGACAACCTCGACTGCATGAAATCCGCACTCGCCTGGGCGCTTTGCCGAACAAGCTCCATCGGAACCATATGTCCACACGGAAGGACAACCTCCTTGACGAGACCCCGCGCCATGCCACCACTCCCTCCTACACCTGTCCCAGTGGTACCCAATTTCTCCCTCCTCGCCTCCGGCGAAGACAGGGGCGAATTCTCCCCAAACAAATAAAGAACAGCCGGCTTCACCTCAGGTAATCCCCGAAACGTCCTCGCTGGTTCAGGGCGGTAGCATGGAACCTTCTCGTCAATATCAATATCATCCGGGTGCATCTCTTCCTCCGGGATCCCACGCCGAAGCCCGGACCGATCATCAACATATGACGGTCTCACAAAATAAAACAACTCCTGCGCCTTTGTCGTTGTCAACGTCACTGCCTCGGGTCCCATTCCCTTTTCTTCTGAAACAGGATAAAGCGGCGTAGGGAGATTACGGAGTCCATAGTGCGTCCATTTCTCAAAGACACGGGGATCCCATGTTTTGTAGAACGCGCTGGATTTGAATTTCTCCGCAGCTGTTTCCCGGGTCGGCCAGATGTCTCGTCTGTATGTGGATGCTTGTGCGAATTCGAAACCTGGGTTTGACCGTTGGATTACGGGGTCTATTAGGATTAGTGCGGTGAAGAGGGATGGATGGAGCAGTGACAAATGGGCACTGAGCTGTTAGTTCAATTTTCTTCTTTCGTTCGTTGTGTGATTTATCAGCAAGAGAAGGCTAAACATACAGTTGCATGCCGCCCATGCTGTGGCCGATTCCGATGAGCGGTTGGGGGATTTGGTCTTGGAATTGGTTGATCATGGAGAGGAGGTCACGACTGTGGTCGAACCAGTCCGCTAGTACGTTGTTATATACCTCTATCTCTGACATAGTGTAAATGACGGGGACTTACGATCATGTCCTAAAATGTCCTCATTCAGAATCCCGCTCTGTCCCTGCTGCGCAACATCCGCGATCCAAATCGACCGGATGCATCGATTTTGTCTTGATAGTTCTTCATGGATATCATCCCAAAGGGGTTCATATAACTCCTAAACAACGATACGATTTAGCGACACAGGCACGCAGAATATAGCAAGACGACATTTCTACGAGAAACGTTGAAACAAACGGAAGAGAAATAAATACCTTCGGAAACCCATTCGCATGCGCCCCAATCAGCGTGACATCTCCCTCCCTCGGGGAGGGATTATCAAGAGGAATATACTGCTTCACAGCAAGGCGAAGGTCATTCTCATGGCCTGGTTTGACGGCGCCAGGGCGTTCTCGGATATTCTGACACCGGGCGGTATGTTCAATAACACGGAAGCGGGATTGGGACATGTGTTTTTTCAAGTGCGAAGCGAGGAATGAGCGGCTGAGGGATCGGATGGATTGGCGGGTGTTTAACATTCTGGGAGAGAGAGTTATAGGAGGTAGGTGGTGTAGAAATAGTACTTTGAATCAGGGTCTCTTTCTGGTAAGGAACCCCCGCTGAGATCAGGCAGCCGAGGTGTAAACAACTTGCAAGTCGGACCCTTGTCCATTCTCTAATTTGGAGAACATTTGCTGGATTAGGCCTAGATCGGTGCCTGAGGCCCAAATGAGGCTGTGGTACGAGTATACGAGTCGACCGACAAGCCTAATCTCGAGGGTTAGCAGTGGTGTTTCATGCTAGCATTCACATGATAGAACGTATATTCCATACATATATTCAAGAGGAAGGGAGAGACATTCTTGGCTTGCAAGCTTGACCAGCTCGAGTTAGGGCTGACACTCTTGGAACAGTCATGAATCATGATAATCGTCGTCCAAGCTTCAAACACGTACTTTTGACGCGAAGGCTAACACATGTAAATCATGCGTCCTTCTAGGTATCATCAGCCTAGGGAATACTGGTAGACAAAGAGATACCCCGCCTCATCCTTCATCAGGGCTATGCAGTCTCGAACTAATCAGACAAAACCAATCATCTATATAACCTTTCTCGGCGCAGTACCGGTCCTCATCAGACAGTGATTGACCTCCTGTCTAGGTATAGCTCAAGAAATATAAGTTATTAGTAGACGATCTGGGCCGATCTTGTATCGGATCTTCGTATCCCCAGATTTAAGTGGCGCAGGTACGACTCGACCGTTGAACTTCCTGCTTTGCTAGTAAAGGGCGACTCTATGAGATGGACTGGGTCGCCTGAGAATAGAGTAATAGAGTTATGGCTCTGCTGGAACAGGGGCGTACCTTATAACAACTACATTCCCCCCTCCGCTGGGTTTCAACACCACCCCGACCAACAAGATGGCATCTCTGCTGCAATCGAACCACCAGAGACCTAGGGGTTTCTCAGATCACAATGCACATGCCCCGTTTGGATGGCAATTCCTCAATAACCCAAATCTTGACCAAGGTATGTCCTTCCTGAGCCTCTCTGGAGTGGACACTAACCAGGCGTTGAAAACCCGTCTAGAACTCTCATCATACTTTTATTCCGAAAGCTTCCATCAACCGTCCGAGGATAGCTGTGGCTCGATATCAAGCGATGGCACTCAGTCATCGGGACCCGAACCGAAAAGTCCTCGATGCGTTCAATATGTCCAATCAAACCACCAATACTACACGAGCCCTCTCAGATCAGTACCAAGCCATCAGATTCTACTCAGCCAAATGGACAGTAAGACCGCTGGTACAAACTCACTGGATGAGACCACATCTCTACCCTGGGGCACAGATCCCTCCTTCGGTCCATCGGGCTACTCTCCTCATCCCGATATACCCAACCAAGATATAATGGAGGATGAACTCACACAAATATACTTTAACTTCCTTGACTTCAGCGTTGGCAACCCGACTATTCAAGATCATGATTTGGTTGAGGTACAAGTAGACAAGCGTGAGCGAGGGAAGAATGAGGGTGGCAATGGTCCCACTTCTAAACGAAGACGACAGCATATCCTCTCCGAACGCAATCGACGAACGCAGCAGAGTAAGCTCTACGATGAGATTTGCAGTCTCATCCCCGGTGTCTGTCCAAAGCGGTGCACGAAGAGTGAGTTGTTGATGCGGGCAGCTGGATGGTTGGGGGATTTGACGGAGGGAAATAGAAAGTTGAAGGAGCAATTGGCCTGTTTGTCGAGTGATAGAGGTTATAGTTGATAGGGTTAGCACTCCCTCTTTTGATGTACCCTTACGGTCTCTTTTCAGGGTGATCCGCGCATAGCGTACCATATGCTTCACAGTACACCGCTGGCGGTTGAGTGAAGCAATCGGATCCTCAATTGTAAGCTTGGATTGAGAACCCACCTGGGCGGCAATGCCTGTTCCCTTTTAATGCCGAGCTCCGCAATCTAGGATTACGTATGCAGCCACAGAATTAAAGTCAGCAGACTCAGGCTCTCAACACCACATCGGAGTCCGGGCCACCCCCGGTTTAGGCTGGAGTTTCAAAGTTCAACGACATGAGTGGTTGGTCGATGACCTACTGTCCGATCGCTAGTACCCAAGGGATGATTGAGCATGCGTGTATGTTGAAGCTGTAAGGCCATATAACGTATAGCTACTTTTCTTGTTGTATGTGAGATTTGGACTTCTGGGGTCGATAAAGTTACGGGCGGCCTGTCATCGACTCCCCGTACCAAATCCAGAGTATGCACTAAGAGCACTTCGGGGAGGACAAGCCCGAAGGTGAATGGTGGATTGCTTGAGGTGGGGATAGCTGGGATGCCGGGATGGACGCGGAAGCAGACCAGGGCAATAGACATCCCACCTTAGAGGTTGTTGTCTATTTTGCTCAGCGAAGTGGCCGGGCGTCACCGACAGGACTGATTCGGGCGGTACAGAATTGTTCAGATCTGATTTACTGCTAGGTGGCTGATCTAAGGGGGTTGGAACCTGACAGAGATTTGCAGAAGCTTAGATCTTGCATTGCAATTACTATGTCGAGGCCCTAGTGACATTGCACTGTGCAGAGCTCCGAGTTTCGCATCCGGGGACTAGAAAGTTGTGCTCGGCAAATAAAACCCGTTGAAAAAGCCGAAACGGTGGTGTCCTCCACACCCAATCTCTGACTCCGAGTCCGTCCGGTTGGACCGTAGATTGAAATTTGATGCTTGTGAAAGAATTTTCACTACTATATCGGCAGGCAACAACTAGAGGTTGGTATAGACGGCCTTGCAGCTCGTAGCATCCTGCATTGCCTTTCTAATATGGCTATGAGACTAGTTGAGAGATTTGTTTGCTGGGAGATGTTGACCAAGGCCAGTCTTTGTTTTTCTGTACCTAGGGGAAGTGGAGAAGTAGTGTTTTCCGTCGTTACCGGACAGCCAGGTCCGGATAGAATATCAAGCTTCTTCGCCCCATATTCCAGAAGTTGATCGTACTGTGCACCGTCTTTACCCCATATAATCCGGCAACCAGCCAGAGCCATTAGTTAACTAGTGATACGCAGTGTTGTGTCAGCACACAGAGACTGAACTCATCAGCAGCAGTCAGCTGCGCTGCTCAAAGTCGATTCTCTGCCGCTATCAGGACGGCCGACATTTGATTTGGGAGACGGATAGCTAGTAAACAGGTTGATCTTCGTCATGGTGATCACGCTGGCTAGGACACCCTTAGAGGTCGTCGTTGTGGGGTGAGTTCACTGAATTGGTCTCAGATGAGATGTTCTCGGGCTAACATGCAGCCAATAGTGCCGGTATGTAGCCGGGGCTTGACAGAAAAAAGCCTCGATCTAAGAGGGGAATGGTGGCTGACAGATATAGGAATGGTGGTATGGCCACAGCCCTAACGTTGGGCCTGCGAGGACATCACATCACAGTTTTAGAATCAGCACCAAAGGTATGCAGGGGTTTCACTCACCAGAGATTCAGAGGCACTAATAGGTTGTACAGCTTATGGAAGTCGGTGCTGGAATTCAAGTCTCCCCAAACATGCTGACGCTTTTTGACCGTAAATATAAGGGCAGTGTGGGAAAAGAAGCCTGACTGACGAATTATAGGCTGGGATGTTTCCCCATTAATACATGCCAACGATGTTGCACTGGAGAAAATCCATGTACGACGATGGCAGGATGGCAGCCTCCTTGGAACCGTGCCAGTGAACAAGACCTACGGCCAGCAAGTGGTTATTCATCGCGCAGACCTCTACAACGCACTTATTGAAAAGGCCCTCGGGCTGGCGAACGTGGATTTGCGTGTGGACTCCCATGTCACGAACGTCGATTTTGACTCGACATCAGTAACATTGGCGGACGGCAATGTGGTTCAGGCCGATATCGTTGTTGCAGCTGATGGAATCAAGTCAACGATTCGCGATCACCTGCTGGGCGAGGACAGTTCCAAGCCGATGGCTACAGGAGATGCGGCTTACCGTATCATGTTGCCCAGGGACGTGATGGAGAGCGATCCAAAGCTTAAGAAGCTGTTAGAGGTGCCAGAGGCCACACGTTGGCTAGGCCCAGAACGCCATTTGATTGCTTATCCTGTTCGAAACCATGAACTATTCAACGTTGTCCTCCTGCATCCTGATCGACACGGAGTTGAAGAGTCCTGGACCACAAAAGGATCAAAACAAGGGATGATCGACGATTATGCAGGATGGGATCCGCTAGTCATGAAGCTCATCGACCTGGTCCCGGATGACGAGGTGCTGGAGTGGAAGCTGTGTCTGCATCCACCTTTGAAGAGATGGATCAAGAATTCCGTTGCAATGATTGGAGATGCCTGCCATCCTATGCTGTAAGTTTCTGAAACAACTACCTAGAACAGAGCTGTCGACTTACCTATATCTCCATTAGACCATATATCGCTCAAGGTGCTGCCCAAGCCGTGGAAGATGCTGCAGCACTGGGTGTGCTATTGTCCGAAATCACATCGAAAGAAGAGATTCCTCTTGCCCTGCAAGCGTACGAAAAATCTCGCAAGGAGCGCGCAGAAACGGTCCAGCAGTCAGGCTCCATGAACCGTATCACGCTGCATCTGCCAGACGGCCCAGAGCAAGAGGCACGGGATAAACAATTCCAGGCCTCGCTAAAAGGAGGATCAAACCCGGACAAATGGTCAGATCGACAGATGCAAGAGTTCTTGTGGGGATGGGATGCAGAGGAGGTAGCGTTGCAAACATGGAGTGGTGAGTTTCAAGTTCCTCGTGAAAGATGATTGAGCACTGACCTCTCTAGAACTCCAAGGAAGTACCTTCCCAAACGTCCACCATCATCTATGACAGAAATTTCTATTGTATCTAATCGCTTTGGCATTCTTCATGGACTAACACTCGTTTTGTATACTAAATTTAAGTTTATCATTCCATTTGGCTAACTATGATACCAGAATACTGCTCTACAACTTTGACTCTAATTGACGCTGTACTTGCAGTGGATTTGTCTTGTCTATGCTATCTAATACCCAGCTTATATCTTGCCCGCCATCTTCCTCAAATACGGCCCGCCACCACGGGATGAAAAGCCCCAGCGGATCTGGTTCGCCATACCGATTTCCACTCCTAACTCCTCAGCAAAAGTCCAAGCAAGGCCTGGGTTCTTCTGGAAACCACGACCCACAAGGACGATGTCCAGCCTCCCTTTATCGAGTAGGGAGTTTGCCATGTGTCCACTGTCGATCATTCCCACGGTGCCAACAAACAGCTTGTCTCCCACGGCTTTCTTCACAGCAATAGCAAACGGGGCTTGGAATCCTGGTCCGGAGTGGATTTTTTGAGCCGGATGCGTGCCACCGCTGCTGATATCAAGGACATCGATGTTGCCGGACTCAGCCAATGCTTGTGCAAATTTTATTGTGTCTTCTAGTCTCCAGCTTGGCTGATCAGGCTGCACCTCCTCCAGCCAGTCGGTGGCAGACACACGCAGAAAGACCGGTAGGTCCTCTGGAACGGCCTCCCTTGTCAGCCTCGCAATCTCAAGACTAAGGCGGGTGCGATTTTCAAAGCTGCCACCGTATTCATCGGTTCTGGTATTGACAGCGGGTGATAGGAAGGACATGAGGAGATAACCGTGCGCATTGTGAATCTCCACGAAGTCGGCACCAGCACGCACAGCCCGTTTGACGGCAGCTACCCATGAGGCTTTGAAGTCTTCAATATCTTGCTTGGTCATCTGTTTGGGGACGGGGAAGCGCGAGCTGAATGGCACATCAGATGGGCCCTTAACACTATCGGGCCACCCGCCCACTTTCTCGGCTGCAGTGTCGCCGAAAGACAACCACGGTGGAACGGTACTAGCTTTTCGGCCTGCATGGGCGATCTGGACTCCGACAATCTGGTTTTGACTGTGTATAAATTCAATCACGCGCTTCATGGGCTCGATCTGGGAATCCTTCCAGAGACCTAGATCGTGCGGTGTGATACGCCCTTCGGGCTGGACAGCAGTGGCCTCGATCATGAGGAATCCGGGCCCGCGCTGGGCAATCCCCCCCAAATGGGCTATATGCCAGTCAGTCATATGACCATCGTCTGCGGAGTATTGGCATAACGGCGATAGCTGTGATGGCGGTTGAGGTGTTAGCGACTCATCTTTATGCTTTCACGATAATCGCACTGCGGGAAATCAAGCAGATAGGAATTAGAAAACGATGGAAAAGGGAAATACGCACTCCAATACGGTTGTGCAAAGTCAGACCCCTCACTTTGAGAGGCCGGAACAGCTTTGGAATTGACAATCCATCGGACTGCGGATCGGCTGCTGTTCCTGCGGGAGGCTCCTGGGCGGGGGTAAAGTAGGAGACGCCGGAGGCAGGTTTGACCTCAAGGACTGGATCATGTTTGGAAGCCATTGCGAAGATTTGAGCTTGTGCGAAAGTCGTTCTCGGTCAATTGTACTGAGGGTCCGAAAAGAGGGGTTCTGGGGGGTTAAATGCGATAACCGGCTTAGAAATCATGGTGATGTCAACCCTCGGTGGATCAAGGCAACAATCAAGATGCTCCTCGGTATAACTCTGGGTTTGGAAGCACTGTAAACACTATTTCGCTTCCCTTAACAAAAAGCCCCGATTTCGAGGAAATGTGCCACAATGGGAGGATTGGTGATGTGCAGACCGCCTCTTTATGAGATGGCATCGTCTCTGGCATCAATCATCTGGATTGGCACGGCTCGATTGAGCACATATCTCAGGTCTTTGATTTCCCCATACACTACAGAGTAGTCCGAGCCCCGAGATATCAGTCTGAGCACCAAGTGAAGAATAAAGAAATCAAGTTTCAGTTGTGATGAATCGATGCTTATCAGCGCCAAGGGGCTAAAGCCGTAATCGGAGTCGTGCCTCTCCACTTCCGTAGTTTCGCATCCCGCCAAAACTTTTTTTCTTGGGGTGACTCAACCGCCGTCCGACCTTGAAGTTGCCTTATATCTCCTCCGACTTTCTTCTGATTCTCCCTCCCAATTCTTCCTCAATTCTCTCCATCATCTTTATTACAACTTCAAAATGGGCAAAGGAAAGATCTGTGTCGCTTTCAGCGGTGGTCTCGATACCAGCATCATCTGTTAGCCTCCTTCAATCTCGTTGCTTTAACCCCACGTGCTCCAGCTGACCCAACGCACAGTGAAATGGCTGATCGATGAGGGCTATGAAGTCGTCGCTTTCAGTAAGTCATCCTGCCAATTCATATTGTTGATGTTCAATTCCAGTACTGACGAATTCCAGCTGCCGATGTTGGCCAGGAAGGTAAAACGATCACCCTGAACCTCCACCGCTACTTGCGCTCTGACACCCCGCCTTCTAGAGGATTTCGATGCGATCAAGGAGAAGGCTCTCAAGCTTGGTGCCGTCAAGGCCGAAGTTGTCGACCTCCGCCGTACGTACAATCAACCCGATTGCTGAACCGATGGAACATGGGATTAACACTGGTGTGCAGGGGAGTTCGTTGAGGAGCTGTGCTTCCCCGCTATTGCCTGCAACGCCATCTACGAGAATGTCTACCTTCTGGGTACTTCCCTGGCTCGCCCAGTGATTGCCCGTGCCCAGATTGACGTCGCCAAGGTTGGTGTCCCCATCATACCGCTGACCAGAAACAAAGGCTCACCAATGGTGAAAATTAGAGGGAAGGTTGCTTTGCCGTCTCCCACGGTTGCACTGGTAAAGGTAATGACCAGGTCCGTTTCGAGCTTGCCTTCTACGCTCTGCAGCCCGATATCAAAGTCATTGCCCCTTGGCGTGACCCCGTCTTCTACGAGCGCTTTGCCGGTCGTAACGATCTCCTTGCCTACGCCGCGGAGAAGGACATTCCCGTCACCTCGACCAAGTCCAAGCCCTGGAGTATGGACGAGAACCTGGCTCACTGCTCCTACGAGGCCGGTATCCTCGAGGATCCCGATATCACCCCTCCTACCGATATGTGGAAGCTCACCGTGGACCCCCTCACCGCTCCCGACCAGCCCGAGGACTTCACCCTTTACTTCGAGAAGGGTCTCCCTATCAAGCTCGAGTACACCGAGGGCGGCGAACAGAAGACCGTTACCGACACTGTTGACCTTTTCTTGACTGCCAATGCCATTGCGCGCCGCAACGGTATCGGTCGTATTGACATTGTAAGTGCTCATCCAGAAAATCGAGAGTGACTGGAGTGTGCTAATTCCAACCAGGTTGAGAACCGTTTCATCGGTATCAAGTCTCGTGGTTGCTACGAGACTCCTGGTCTTACCTGCCTGCGCTCTGCTCATATGTATGTGAATTCCTGTCCGCTCCTTTCGGCGACTATTTAACTCATCGCTCGTAGTGACCTTGAGGGTCTCGTGCTCGACCGTGAAGTCCGTGCTCTGCGTGATCAGTTTGTCACCGTCAACTACTCCAAGGTTTGTCCCTCCGTATTGTCTATTGCTGTGTCGTTGCTCATCATTCTCGTCAGCTCCTTTACAATGGTCTCTACTTCTCCCCCGAGCGCGAGTTCCTCGAGCTGTCCATTGCTGCCTCCCAGAAGTCCGTCAACGGTAAGGTCCGCTGCCGCGCTTACAAGGGCAACATGATCATCCTCGGCCGCTCCTCCGATACCGAGAAGCTCTACGACATGTCCGAGTCCAGCATGGACGAGATTGGTGACTTCTCTCCCGCCGAGACCACCGGTTTCATCGGCGTGTCTGCCATCCGTCTGAAGAAGTACGGTCAAATGAAGCAGGCCGCCGGTGAGAGGTTGTAAGATGCAACATCGCTAGTATGAATAACGAATGATTTGAAAGGGGCCTTCGGGGAAGGCCTGTGTGATTTCTAGGTTTTGTATGGCAAGTGTTAGATAATTTATGTGTAATGGATAGAAAAATGATTTGGACATGACATTTCTACTCCGGAGAATCATTGACCCTTTCCAAGTTGACGTTTAATTTCCCCACCACTACTAGATACTCCCTTCCTACTCCTGTGTGCTTCACAGCTGACACCAAGCTTTCAACCCCTCAACGACTTCTAAGCCACATTTATGCCCGCATATCCTCCGTATCCTCCAACTCACGGCTCACGGCTCAAATTCTCCCCGACCGCTAAGCTAAGAACAAAGCCAATCAGCGCTCAATGAAATCCCACCAAGATCGGGGCCCAATGACAACGAAGGATGTCGTATGAAAGGTTTCTGCCTGTCTGAGATTTCCAGGCTGACGGCTTCGCCCACTTTCAAATTCTGCGGCGTTCAAAGGCTCAGAGCCGCTGTGGTGGCTCAGTCTCTGGCTACTGTATAATGTAGTCCCTGGTTAGTTTGTCTTACCACTTATATTTAAACACGGTTTTTTTTTTCTTTTTTTTCAACCTTAACAACACTGACTTTGTGCAGGTCTCGTTTGTCTGACTGTTAGGGATTTTAATCTTGACCGGCGTCTAACACCCACCTCTAGATCTTCCAACTGGTCATGGCGACAATACCATGGGGAGTAATATATACTGGTGTCGCGGGATATTCGGTCTTCATTTCCAGTTTCTCGACATTCTTCGTCCTCTCTGTCATCGTGACTGCCCTCAAAGTACTTTATAGCTTTGTTCTATATCCAGATTACTTGACGCCAATAAAGCACATTCCCACGCCTCCTGTGAGTTACCCGTTACCGTTTCTATAGATGATGCGACCTCTTCACATTACTGACTTGACTAGGATCGATCATGGCTCAAAGGCAACACCGATACATACGTCATTCAAACGCCGTTTGAAGACATGCTGAAATGGACCAAGACGGTGCCAAATAGTGGGCTGCTGCGGTATTATGTGGTCGGAAATATGGAACGAGTGCTAGTCACAACACCGAAAGCCATGAGTGAGCTTCTCGTCCAGAACGCATACGAATTTGAGAAGCCCGAGATGATGCGGCGTTCACTCGGTCGTATTGCTGGCAAACACGGGGTGTTGCTTGTAGAGGGTCAAGAACACAAGGTGAGTATTTCCGGGCTACCACATAGACTTATCTGAGCCTCGATCAGAGACATCGAAAGAACCTTATGCCTGCTTTCTCCTACCGACATATAAAGGATCTGTACCCAACCTTCTGGTCTAAAAGCGTGGAGATGGTGAAATGCATCGAGCAAGATCTGCAGGCCCGCGGAAGTGCCGACGATAATGTTGTCGAAGTTCGACCCTGGGCGAGTAGAGCCACTCTGGATATCATTGGCCTCGCAGGCATGGATCAAGACTTTGGATCCCTCGCCGATCCAAAGAATGAAATTGCCGAACAATATCATCGAATTCTCCAGGATCCTCCGCTCTGGCTGAAACTTCTCTTCGCCGCTGCCTTTGTTTTGGGCAGAGGTAATATCATACAAGCCTTACCAATACAGCGCAACAGGGACCTTATGGATGGGTGCGAATATATCCGGGGGGTGGCACAGCGACTCATCAGCGAGAAGAAGAATAGAGTGAAGCACAATCCTGACGAGGTCGAGAGCGGAAAGGATATTCTATCTGTAGCTCTTAGAAGCGGAACTTTCACCGACGAAGAACTTATCGACCAGATGATGACCTTCCTCGCAGCCGGTCACGAAACCACCTCAACCGCTCTGCAATGGTCTATCTATACCCTCTGTAAGCATCAAGACGTACAGACCCGCCTGCGTGAAGAAATTCGCTCGAACCTGCCTCCTATATCAGTGCAGAACCCGGAGCCCATCACAGCAGTCACCCTGGACTCGCTTCCCTATCTTCACGCCGTGTGCAACGAAGTCCTCCGGTTTCACCCGTCCGTGCCCATCACCTTCCGTGACACCCCCAATGATACCACACTTGCCGGAACACATATTGCTAAGGGCACAATGTTGACCATATCCCCAGAAGTCATCAACCACCACCCAGACTTTTGGGGACCCGACGCTGGAAAATTCAATCCAGAACGGTGGCTAGGCGCCGGACAAGCCAATAACGGCGGAGCGAGCAACAACTATGCATTTATGACCTTTCTCCACGGCCCAAGAGGCTGTATTGGTCAGGGATTTGCCAAGTCCGAGTTAGCCTGCCTTGTCGCTGCCACCGTGGGCCGGTTCCACATGGAGTTGAAGGATCCGAATGCGAAGTTGGAGGTTAAGCGGAGTGCCACAGTATCACCTTTGGACGGGGTACTTGCAAAGTTTACGCCCATAGAGGGGTGGTAATCCCTCCTCACTACCGCACTAGCATCAGTATGTCTTTATGAAACGCATCAAACCTTTTTATAAGTTGGGCTCTGTTTTATCAACTCACCTCTGATTGTCGCTGTCTACTATTTCTGCCATACACGGTCCACTCAATGTAATCATAAACTGAAGCAAATTAGCATTGAGTCTATAGTTCTCATTCTTTTTATAAGCCACTCAATCGTCTCGATACTAGTCCGTGCATAGCCATCTTACTGACAGCCATATGGAACCCCGCGGCCACCCCAAGACCATGTTATACCACCATCTCCCAACTCGACATCCATCTAGCAAACTATACAACAATTAGCACTCTTCAATACCCGATATCAAACTCCCAAAAAAGGGGGGGGGGGAACGGGGGAAAAACTCACTCCCAATAACTCCATTAACCGGAATATCAATACTAGTCGTATAGCTGGCAGCTTCACTCAGCAGATAAACATAGGCGCCCCCCAGCTCCTGCACTTTCGCCAACCTCGGCATCCCACCATAGTACTTCAACTGCTGCTCCCAGTCATGCTGTTGCGGAACCCAATATGTCATTGCGGTTTCAACCAGGCCGGGTGAGACGGAGTTGACGCGGATGCCGTACTGCGCCCATTCCATGGCAAGGGTGTGGGTCATGTTGCGGACGCCGGCTTTGGAGGCGCCATAGGGGGCTGAGGGGACTCGCTATTTTATCACGGTTAGTACTTTACCTCCCCGGTTTGTGCTACTGCCAGAGTAAAGAGCGAGGGAGGGATAAGATGGGGTAAGGTACCTTGTTCGGTCTATAACTAGCCATACTGGCAGTGAAAACCACACTCCCCTTAACGCCCTGCTTGATGAATGCCTTCGCGGCAGCACGGGCAGTAAAGAATGCACCGAAGAGATTGACACCGAACAGGCTTGTGATTTCATCTTTTGTGAAGTCGAGCGCGGCCTTGTGGTGTGTTCGGCCGGCATTCACGACCATCCCGTGGAGACCGCCAGCTTCGGCGATTATGGCGTCGATGGCGGCAATGATGGTTTCTTCTTCGGTTACATTCGCCGTTAATGCTTGGAGTTTCCCCGGGAAGCGCTTGGAGAGGGTCGTGAAGTCGGAGTCTGCGTCGGGGGTGCCGATGTCCAGGGAGTAGACGTGGGAGGCGCCGTTGTCGAGGCAGGATTCGGCGATGCCGAGGCCGATGCCGCGGTTTGCGCCGGTGACTTTTTTTTTGATATTGTTAGAGGGGTGGAGGTGATAGAGAGGTATATCTTACTGGCGATTACCTTGCCGTTAAGGCTGATATGGGTTTGGGGTGTGACATTTTCAGTGTGTTCTGTGGTTGCGGAGGGAGACATTTTGGCGAGGGGTTCTGGACCAGAAAACTTAGATAGGATCATGGACGGGTATTACAACAATGAGAGCTGAGCTACTTATAAGTACTGCTCACGAATAAGGCAGACCTTGGTAGACTTACATATGATGACGAGGAATGCATCCCACTTGGAACTATAGCTGGGCCCTCGTGCCGAGCGAGATGATCATTTGTGGAGAATGGGGTATACACCGAGACGGGGGCACAAGCCCCCTCCCCAGAAAGCTAGCCATAAGAGGACAGATACGTGAATCGCTTCTTTCTGGAGCCAGGTTACTTGTTTATACCTCTGCTCACTCCTTCAGCTATCCGTTAATCAACAATGTCTCTCCCAGCTTGGAACATCCTCCGCGGTAAAACCGCCGCCATCACAGGCGGAACAACTGGAATCGGCCGCGCGATCGCGCTCGAATTCATCCGTCAAGGGTGTAACGTTGCGATAAACCACCTCGGTCTACCAAAAGATGAGCATCTTCGTCACAGTCTCCTGCAGGAGGTCGAATCGAGCCACAGAAAGGGAACAAGTCCCGTGGGAGAAGTTCTCGAGATTGCGGGGGACGTCACAGTCCCCGAAACATCGACGGGCCTGGTTGAGGAAGCTGTGAAGCGTTGGGGAAAACTGGATGTATTTGTTTCGAATGCGGGCGTTTTCAGACAGGCGGAATTCCTCGAGTAAGCACATTGTCATCCTGTTAAGCGGAAAAGACGTGATAGCACGCTAACGCACGGCTTCAGAATCGAATCATCCCTCCTAAACCAAAGCCTCGACGTCAATGTCAAAGGCACCTTTTATTCCTGCCAGGCCGCCGCCAGGCAGATGGTCAGTCAAGGCAACGGCGGCTCCATAATCAGTATCTCCTCCGTGAGCGCGCTCGTCGGCGGCGGACTCCAGACACATTACACACCAACCAAAGCGGCGGTTTTATCACTCATGCAATCGATGGCGATTTCGCTAGGGAAGCACAAGATCCGGTGCAATGCGCTGCTTCCAGGAACGATCAACACACAGCTTGCAGACCATGACATGAAGAATCCGACGAAGAAGGCATATCTGGAGGCAAGAATTCCACTGGGGAGGATTGGAGATCCGGAGGATATGGCTGGGCCAGCGGTATTTTTGGCCTCGGAGCACATGAGTCGCTATGTCAATGGGTCGGGATTGTTGGCGGATGGGGGGATGTTCTGTAACTTGCAATAGTGCTTTACTTGTTTACCTAGGGTTCTCTGTCTCTATGTGGCAGTGATAGTCCCAGTATCTATATACCGTGATGATCCAAGATACAAGTGGCTTGTACGACCAGGGAGCTCCTTCCTTATACAAGCGAACAACAAGCGAGGAAGGAGCGACCTATAGATTGTTAAATACAGAAGGTACGACAAATTAGTAGCTCCTTCCTTCTATAAGATACATCAGCGAGGAAGGTGTGACTTAGATAAATGGATTAGGTCAGTGCGCATGGGTTGAATATGGTAGGTACGACTAGCTAATTTGCTGGTAGCTCTTTCCCTCTATGAGATTTATACTGAGCAAGCAAGGAAGGTGCGACCAGGCATTGTACTTTGAGTAACCCGGTAATAGTGACTTGATGAATGAGATGCACTGCTAGGAGCAATGGGAGTGGTTCCCGTCTACATAGGTATAGGTAAGTGTCGAGTCAAATTCATCCCTTTCCCGCTGAACCGCAGATATCCATCCATTTCATCGTCAACTGAATCACCTTCTCGATACCTTCCTCTATCAACTGTGTATGCGACATCTTCCCAGTCTTCGCATGAAGGTGCTCGTAGTAGTCGTCCAACACTAGCCGGTTGACGTTGATCTTGCTCACACCAGCCCCAATACACTTCGTCATCAGATCCGGCTCAAACCCGTTTGTGCCATGCAACACTAGATGCACTCGACCATCCGCACATTCTCGGATATTCTCAAATCTAAGTGACGTGTTAGTACTTTCTAGATAACCCAAAAGGCATATTGAGCTCGTACCTCTTGAAATCTAACCGAGGCCCCTGCGGACCGTATTCACCGTGGACGTTCCCAAATGCCGGTGCCAAAGCACATACTCCCGTTGCAACGAACTCTTCAACTTCCTCGGGCGTAGTCATACAAGCTTCTAATCCAGCGGTATCCATCACCCCATCCTCTCCGCCCTCAATGCGACCCGGTTCAGCTTCAGTGGCGATTTGCCTCTCATTGCAGTGTTGTACCCACTGCGCCGTTTTGCACAAATTGTCTTCCTTTTCGTAATGCGACATGTCAACCATTATGCTGTCGAATGGTAGCTCCGCAGCCCGCCGGATAAGGTCTTCCGATTGGGCATGGTCGAGATGGATGGAAATAGGGACGTCGGCGCTTTTGGCAGCTTCGGCGGCGGTCCGCACAAGCAACCCGTCGAAGACTTGGATGGCCCATGGAAAGAATTGGATAATGAGAGGGGATCGTGCGGTATTCGCAGCTTTGATCAACCCGTGGACTTGCTCAATGTTGTAGGCGATTGCCGCAATAACGCCGTAGTGACCAGCCTCGGCATCGCGAAGGATGCGGAGATGGGTGTTTGTTTCTTTCCAATCGGACATGATTTGTTTCGGTGCACAAATTCGGCGACGATGGATAGGCTGCCTCCCTCTAGTTGAGTATTGCGCTGAATATGTAATACCCTGCTCTGACGCTCGGTGAAACTCCGGGTCTCGTCTCGAGGGCATCGGCTGCCCCCACTGCGGGGGTAATTCCAATGTCCCACGAAATGAGTCCTGAGTTGCACTGCAACCATCAATAAGGATGCCTATTGAAGTCTTTAAACAATATTTAACGAAGCCGTTCGACAATCAACCCGACCATCATGCCATCCCCCAGTCCGTTTGTTGTCCATAACGTCCAGTTTCACGCGATTCTCGGACAAGGGCCGACTATGGAGCTTCTCGCTGAGAATGCAACATACCCTTTTGCCCATGAAGCGGGTGTATTCATCCCCTCCCAGAACGAACTCTTCATAACAAGTAATCGCATTGAAAAGCCAGATGGCCAGCGAGTCCAAATAACTAGAGTCGATCTTAACAATGCCAGCTCCACGGGCCTAGCAACATGCGAGGAAATAACCGTTCCGATACCCATGGCTAACGGTGGAATCAATTACAAGGACGGCATCATAATCTGTGCCCAAGGAACTATGAATGAACCCAGTGGGCTGTACCACATGTCCACCACATCACCGTATTCGACCACCGTCCTGAAGACCGACTTTTACGGCCGGCCGTTCAATTCGGTTAACGACGTTGTCGTCCACAGTGACGGTACCATCTGGTTCACCGACCCAATCTATGGATTTGAGCAAGGATATCGACCACCTCCGCGGCTTCCTAACCAGGTCTATCGGTTCAATCCGGCTGATGGGAGTATACGCGCCATAGCGGATGGATTTGGTAGGCCAAATGGCATCTGCTTTTCCCCGGATGAGAAGGTAGTCTACGTAACCGACACAGACTGGATGCACGGTGATGGAACAACTGATGACACCAGAGTATCATCAATGTGAGTCTCAGTCCAAGACGGCCACCCGGCGTTGCTCTTATGCCGCAGAGCATGAGTGCTGATTATCACGGTAGCTATGCCTTCGACGTCGTCCATTACCATGATCAACCATTCTTAACCAACCGCCGCTTGTTCGCCATGGCCGACAATACGATTCCCGATGGGATCAAGTGTGATTTGGATGGAAACGTATACAGTGGCTGTGGTGACGGGGTCAATGTCTGGAACCCTGGAGGGGAACTTCTTGGGCGGATCTTGGTGGAGGGAGGCGTGGCGAACTTCTGTTTTGGGAGAGATGGAGAGCTGTTCATTTTGAATGAGAATCGGCTGTGGAGAGCAAAGCTGAATGGGAATGTCAAAGGGGCGCTTCTCGGCCTCTAGGGTTTCTTATTCTCGGAAGCTGACGACATTCCATGGAAACATGGTGGCTCAACTTGGATATAAAGCAAGCAAAGGCCGGAGCAGACATGGATTCAGAGCACCAAGGGCATCCCAACATAGGGCACTCCGCACACACGGCGCTGAAATACTGCCAAATTCTGTTCAAAGTAGGGGACTCCGATGTAGATGCCCTCAGAGAAAACCCAACAACGTAGGCACTAAAAGCTCGTAGACAAAAAGGCCGTCGCCGACTTGGTATTTTGAACACCCAGAAATTCCACCAATATTTCTCTCCCACAACACACTGATTGAAAGCGAAGAAGTAAACGGAGCATGGCGTCACATGACTGCCGCAGGCAGCCAACTCCAGGTCTCCATCACTTCTCCTCACGACCGACACTTGACGTGCAACCTGGAACATTCAGTTAATTACTCGCTTGCCAGTCAAACAGCGGGGATTAGTGAGACCCTGTGATTGACTCGCGATCCAACTGATCCCAGGATGGTCAACAATACCCCAATGCGACTGTCGCGAAACCGAAAGTCCCGTGGCCGTGGTCTCCGCACCAATACTGGCTGGTAGGTAGAGGCTCTTCCATCTAATACCTACTACCTACCACATCCCAGCTAACAAATATAGCACAACCTGCCGAAAACGACATCTAAAATGTGACGAAGTCAGACCAGTCTGTGGCCCATGCCTCAAAGTCGGCCGGCAGTGCGGCTATCCTCAGCCGATGAGCTCCGAGCCCACAGATCAACGGCCGGAGTCATTTCCATCCCCCTCGTTAGCTGAAGGTGCTTCCTTAGATGACACTACTATTTGCTCGCCTGGTGTATCATCATCTCATGATCAACAAGGGACTGCAGTCCTCTCATGGCCCAATGGCCATGGACAACCTCCGCTTCACCCGCTTGATCAATTGGCAGCGATTGTAGCGATTGATCAAACCACGCCACCGCAACATCTTGGAAATGGTATTCCTACACATTATTCCTCTGATATACCGTACTCGGTGACCGGTTCTATCGAATCTCCGGGGCCGACGATAAATGCCGCCACTATAAGGTGGTTCGACCTACTCGCCAATGACGCTGTTAGGGAGAGTCCCCAAATCACCATTGGAGGATACGGGCAGGATGTTCTTGAAGATCCAGGGGTTTCGGAAATTACCCCTTTGCAACGGGCTACTCGGATTGTAGATAGCAACCACCTCGAGGACCGGGGGGATCTTGCAATCGACTCGCCTACGGGTTCTTATGAAAAAAGACTATGGCAAGCGCGGGATCCTATCCAGCTTCTTCCCCGCGAGTACTCTCTCTTCGAGAATTTTGTGCAGCGGGTTAGTCCATGGATTGATCTCTTCGATCCAACTAACAAGTTCTCTACCTTCGTGCCGCACCTTGCGATGCGCAATGCCGGATTATTGAATGCGATACTGGCTCTTTCCTCCCGTCATCTATCACTCAATCCAGAAGGGCACATGCATGATCAACCTCATCGTGAAATGTCTCTACAATACTACTACCAGACACTACACTACGTACAAAAAGCAATGCAGTATACAAGCTACAAAACCAGCTTAGAGCTCCTTGCCACAACGCTCATTATCTCCACCTACGAAATGCTAGACGATTCGAGTCAAGACTGGCAACGGCACCTAGAAGGTGTTTTTCTTATTCAGCGGTCACAAGTCATACACGGGGATTCCGGAGGCCTCAAAGGCGCCGTTTGGTGGGCGTGGCTTTGTCAGGACGTTTGGGCAGCGTTTCGAGAACAGCGCAAAACACTCACTTTCTGGGTTCCCAAAAAAACGTATGCCTCCCTATCGCCGTCGGAGATCGCTGCCCGCTCAGTATTTGTCCTTTCCAAAGTTATCAATTACTGTTCACGGGAAGAATCCATTTTAGCGGACATCAATACGCAAGCCCGAGTTGACCGGGCAAAGCACCTTCGGAACATGCTTGATGAATGGTGGAGTCACCTAACTGTTGAGTTCTCACCATTGCCAGCAATGATACCTAGCACGCCGGCACCGTTTCGCCCTATATGGATTCGAACTCCGGCATTTGCCATTGCGGTCCAACTACACTGTGTGTCGCATATCCTGATCTGTTCGCATGAGCCTTGCCTTGGCGGACTAGATCGATATATTGAGCGACAGACAAGGATCCGGCAATGCGTGGAAATAATATGTGGTATTGCTATGGCTTTGAAGGATGATGGCTCGAGTTTGATGTCTTCGCAATGCTTGTTCATTGCTGGGATGATCACGCAAAACGGCCCTTCCCGCGAATGCATCCTGGATCTCTTAGATTCGTGTCGTCGACGAACTGGCTGGCCGGTCCGTTCTTTCGGGGATGAATTGAAACAACTATGGAGAACTTTTGAGTCTCATCAGAACCCAAACGGGGGTGGGACATATGCAAGCATCCTACTAAACAGCCACTAGCTTGCCTTCTACCATAACCGCCCACCGAGCGATGATGCGGCTTTAGAGGCGCTCCAAATCCCAGAGTTTGCAATTCGAATCGATCCCCGATTGGTACCTAGATTCCTCCGCTCCCTCTGAGACATCATCAGCATGTCTCTACTGCGAATATGCAGCTCACATTGGCACGATCAGAAGCCCGAACCAGACAAAGCTGATGACAAGAAGAAGGAGGCAGGAAAGTAATTGAACCCAGCATGCCAATCATCTTGGCCAGAAACCACAAAATCTGGGTTCACCCGCCCTTGAGTCTCGGGAATGAGTAGAGCAGATTTTGTGACTGCTCCAAGCCAACCGGGGCCGTGTTACCCGACAAACGGGCAACGTCCTGGCAACCACATTCTCGGGGATCTTGGGGAAGATACGGGTAGCATTGATCTCATTTCATTTCATTGCATAAGAACACGTTGAGCTCTCCTTATACACCACTCTTCACCCCCCCTCAAAACACTGGTTGATCGAGATATCACCATTTGGCAGGGACGGCTTACTCACTTCGGTGCATGAAACGTAAACAGCAAGTGGATGTCATAAGCGATTGTATGGCAAAGACAAACGAATTTTACATCATTTTTGGACAGGTATGCTTCTCAGACCAAAATACTTGTGTTACGCGGTCCATGAACAATACTGGTGGGCTTTTGACTTGTGTGATGCAAACACATTCAGACAAATACCGCGAAATTACTAGATGCTCAGCTTATTTATATCTACCCCTTCCTGACATTTCACTCTCCTCTTTGACCACCACCTTAGCCTCTAAGCGACTGAGTTCACACGATGGCTCCTATGCAAGTTGCCAAGATCTCCCGCCCGGATGCAGGAGATCCCACGGCCACAGTTACCAAGGTCAAACACCTAGCCTCTTACAACTGGATCGAAGCCTCTGCACCTACCATCGCTGTCCCTGGTAGCCCTTCTCTGTGGACTCCTCCGACTGCCACCCAGAAACAGGTGAAGAGAGACTCGGGTCTCGTTTACATAGCCCAGAATGCAGCTCGCCACCCAGAATGCCCGCTTGAACCGCTGTTTCGTGCCTTGTACAAGACACACCCTTCATTCAACATCCGTGGCGTTGATCTTGTGACTGATCGAAACAATATTCGCAAGCTTTTGTCATTCATCAACCCTACCACGGCCAAGAACGGATTGGAGCCCTTTTCTATCGAGGTCGAGGTCATCAATAACACAGCAATTTTCTGTCGTTCGGAGACGAAGACGGTCGAGGTTATTGGACCACATCAGTTCAGGGGACATGGACATGAGTTCGAAAAAGCATATACGACGGAGCAAATTGAGGGAAGCACGGGACATCATAGGGTTATCTCTTACCAGTTCGGGGGTATGAAACTTGTGGTGCGCTATGAGACAGACGGGTACATTGCGAGACCTTCAAAGCCATTGACGGCATCGACGAAGAATTTTCAAGTTGATGACAACCTATATGGCCTGCTCGGTTCTTTGTCTCTTTCTTCGCGGAAGCCTGCTTGTGCAGCCTCGGACAAGTCAGCATTGATGATCATGACAGAAGGCCAAGCCGTACCGATCGATACAACTCTCGAGATCAAGACACGCACCTCGAGGAAGCTGATTCCAATCCAGGAAGTTCTTCCACAACTTTGGGCTTCTCAGACTCCAAATCTTATCCGTGCCTATCACACAAATGGCTTGTTTGTGCGGCCAGAGGTTGAAGATGTCACGGGTGAACTCAAGGCATGGGAGGAGGATCACCGCGCGGACCTTGGGAACCTGGCCGCATTGATTAAAAACATTGTCTCCGTGGTCAAGGAAATTGGCGGAAAGGCTGTTGTCAAGTATGAGCGTCAGAGCAACAAGTTGGTGGTTTACAAAAATGAGGGGAAGAGCCTTTTGCCTGATGACCTTTACGCCAAATTCAAGACTAAAAAGGCGACCTAAACCAGAAGTCTCACCAACTATCCTCATTTCTCTATTACAGTTCTCGTGGATCATAAGATTTTCTTGTTTTCATCAAAATCTAGTTAGTCATTTCCCAATAAACCATTGTTTACACACTTGGCTCCCTCGTCAAAGATACACGTTCAATGATTCAGGTTTCATCTCCAAGAATCCAAAGCCGTCCAGTTAACAGCGAGAAGTTCGGAATATTCCGTCTCGAGGGTTGGCGATCTCATATTCAGTACCGTCTCGAGCATAGAATCTTGTTTTCAGTTCGCTTGCGCGACTTTTGATCCGTCCCCGTGGGGTAAGCTAAAGCATGGCATTCTCCGGAGATAGTACCACGCAAGTGTGGAGCACATATAAAAACGTGTCTGTACCCATCATGTCTCAGTCAAACCATACGGTTGACTTACCTACTTCTATCAGTCATTACCCGTGAACTATGAGACTCCTCAAGCATCTCACGCCGTACGGTGAACTCCGGGGAGGATGGCTAACCTTCTGGTTCGCTGTCGGCTGTGGAGCGGATATGGCGCTCTACGGTTACGATCAGGTATGAGACTTACTCGCTGATGCGTTAATATCCTGCTAATATGTATCTAGGGAGTCTTTGGTGGCGTCGTGATTTCGCCGGACTATCTTCGTGTGCACGATCTGGAAGGTCCGTCAAAGACCACTATTCTCAGCACCGTGACGGCCATCTACAACGTGGGTTGTTTCTTAGGTGCCGTTATGGCCACATGGCTAGGAGGTAAACTGGGACGCAAAAGATCGGTCATGCTCGGAGTTGGGATTATGACCGTTGGAGCAGTACTCCAGGCTACCTCGTATAGTGTTCCCCATATGATAGTAGCACGAATCGTTTCTGGAATCGGGAATGGAATCAACTCCTCTACTGTGTTTGTCTGGCAGACTGAGACGTCTCCAGCCAGGCTGAAGGGAAAGCTCGTCATTTTAGAAAATGCTCTTCTACTCGTTGGCTTTTCAATATCTAACTGGATCAACTACGGCCTTGCCTTTGCCAACGGCCCCGTCGCCTGGCGGTTCCCCCTCGCCTTCCAGCTGGTCTTCATTATCATGACCTATTTGGTTGTTCCATGGCTCCCCGAGTCTCCAAGGTATTCACAATCTCCACTTCTTGCTGTTGCTTTGGATGCTGATCATATGCTTAGGTGGCTCATTGTTAAAGGCCAAGACGAGGAAGCGTTGAAGATCCTGTCAGCCATCGAGGACAAGCCCACTACCGACCCTTTGGTTGTGTCTCAGATACAAAACATCAGGTACGCGATCGAGTATGAACGCACCAACGGCATGAGCTGGGGCGACCTTCTACGAGGACGAGACTCAAACAACGCCGGCACCAAGACGATTCGTCGCCTGATGCTGGGAATGGGCATACTGGCCTTCCAGCAGTTCAGTGGAATCAACGTTACAAGTTATTACATGCCCACGGTGCTCACAAATTCCGTTGGATTAAGCGCAAACCTGGCGCGTCTTCTGGCTGCTTGTAACAGCGTTCAGTACCTTCTTTGGTCACTCGTTGGCATACGCCAAGTCGACCGATGGGGTCGTCGCAACATGCTGATCTTTGGCGCGGCAGGGCAGTGCTTCTGTTATGTGATCATCACTGCTCTAATTCGATACAACGAGATGCCTGGGTATCCCAATGCACAAGAAGTTGCATCAGCCTCTGTGGCATTCTTCTTCCTCTACTACGTTTTCTACGGAATCGGAATGCAGGGTGTCCCGTGGTGTAAGTGATCCAATCCCATGCCCTCAACCCCCATTAACGGAATTCTTCAGTGTACCCCACAGAGATTAACTCCATCACCATGCGGACAAAAGGTGCTGCCCTCGGTGCCGCTACGAATTGGATTTTAAACTTCATGGTCGTGGAGATCACACCTATCGGAATTCAGAACCTCGGCTGGCGATTTTACATCATCTGGATCTCCCTCAACGCAGCAATGGTACCCACCATATATTTCTTCTATCCAGAGACCGCAGGCCGAACCCTGGAGGACATGGATGAGTACTACCGGACGAATCCTTCCCTCTTGGTCTTCCGCGACAAAGAAGCTATCTCGCTCAAGCGGCCAAAAAGATACAGGATCAAGGAGGAGGAGATTATGCGAAAGAACGAGTTCATTCTTACGTCTGAGGAACCTCCTGTTGACAAAGGTGAGGCTGAGCATGTCCAGCATCAGGAAAACGTGACAAACTAGGTGACTGACTAAGGTATGTGGGAGTAAACAAGTAAACATCTGTTATGTTTGAGCATGGCCTATTCGGCTTATTGTCCTTAGTAGTATTTTTTATATTTTAGACAATGATATTATTCTACTCTTAGTTAAATGTCATATTCCCTTATTTTCTATCTACCTAAGGGGTATTCCGTAGACCGGAGAACGACCGACCAACTATGACACTGGTGTACTCGAGACGACTCTTGTTTACCTTAACCAGAAGAATTTACCCTCGAGCCGAGCGACTTCGACCCACGTGAGCTTCTAAGAAGCACCTGCTTCAGACTTCTCTGTACAGAACGCCGGTCAAGCTCACGAATATCATATAAGATGGCCGGAACAATGAAGGAAATATCAGATCACTACAGCCAGTTTACAGAAGCTCTTCTACATTCAGCAAAATAGTCCTCGTCAAACCCAAGGACGCCCCCGTCAACAAACTCTTCGACTTAACTGGCAAAGTCGCCGCCGTTACTGGTCCGCACTCACTACTTTGCCCTCATTATCATTATAATTAACAGTACATAGGCGGAGGACGAGGCATCGGTCTATCCGTTTGCAAAGCATACGCGGGGTCAGGAGCCCAGGCAACCAATCCTCACTCCTCTCAGATTCCCCATCACACACATCAACCACTAACCAACAAACCCAGATCGCAATAATCTACAGCAAAACCACGACCGCCCCCAAGACAGCCGTGGAACTCTCCTCAGCCTACAAGGTGAGATGATCCGCCTACCAAGCAGACGTTACCTCCCGTTCTCGAAATCACCGCCGCAATCGAAGACATCGCGAAAGACTTCGGGAAACCTGATATCGTCGTTGCAAATGCGGGGATCTGTTCTAAGCACGCCGGGGAAGAGTACACAGCACAGGAGTTTCAGGAGATCATGGACGTTAACGTGAATGGGGCGTTTTATACAGCCCAGGCTGCGGCGCAGGGTTTTCAGACTCAGGGATTCGGGAATGTGGTCTTTACGGCGTCGGTTAGTGGGACGTTGGTTAATGTGCTTCAGAAGCAGGCTGCTGTGAGTCTTTCCCCCCAATCTTATAACCTCCATTACTTCCTAGATACGTATCAGGTACTAACGGGAATAATAGTATAACGCCTCCAAAGCCGGAGTCCTCCAACTTGCCAAATCCCTAGCAGTCGAATGGGTCGATTTCTGCAGAGTAAACTATGTATCCCCGGGATATATCCAGACCTCGATGATGGCGTATGCGTCTCCGGCGATAGTTGAGAAATGGCGTGCCCAGGTTCCGGCTCAGAGGTTTGCGGAGCCGTATGAGCTTAAGGGGGTAAGTTTGTTCTTAGGTACTAATTAATGTGGAAGGGCTCTAATGAGACCCTACTAGGCATATCTTTTCTGCGCGTCTGATGCGTCGAGTTATATGACAGGGTCGAACATCATTGTTGATGGGCGGTTTTCGTTGCCTTAAGCGGGGGGTATTCAATTACTGCCTGGATAAAGTAGTCTTTGAGAGCATTCAAGCGTAGTAAATCTGCGATAGAGCACTGCTCTACTTTGCAAGCTAGAGTCTAGAGCCTTAACAATCAGGCACTATAGCCCATTCCACATCCTTGACAAAAGTTGGGGTATAACACTAGACCAGACTTGGTTAGTGTATCTCGTCTCGTGCACTACTGGATCAATTCCCCGTCTCGAGAGTAGACCAATCCATCCATGAACAAATCCAAAAAAGAAAAAAATCTCGAACTCATCATAGATCCTGTTGCACAGTCTCGACAATGACGAAGACCTGCAACAGCACAATAGTACCCCCATATATTCCCTCCCCGCATCATCCACTTCCAGACTGAGCAGCAATCAAACCCACCACCTGAAAGCGCAGACAATGCAGTCCATAATGAGGTTCCCTCAACCGGGAAGAATGAGCAACCCACTCAAAAAAATCAGCAATTACGCGGGCAAAAATTTTCCCCTCAACACCGGCGCATGAATTCCCGCGACGGAATCGGGACGTTTCAGGATAGGAGAAGCAGGACGGTGCTGTTCTCGAGGCGTTAAGGGCCGGTTGTAGACTTATTGATACAGCACGAGTGTATATCTCCTCATACCCCTCATTTGACGACAGCCCAGGGTATTATGAAGATGTGGAAGATTAACGCGATTGGAGTGTCGAATTTTAATAAGGAGGGGGTTGAGAGTCTTGTTGAGGCTGGGATGGTGAGTTTCTCTTCTATCCGCTTGCTATTTTCGTTGAAGGTTCAAACTAATATGATGATGCTAGACCGGCTGTCCACCAGGTGGAAGTCCACCCCTTCCTCAGCCAAAAGACCTTTACATCATGACACGCAAACCAATGAACCCATATCCAGCAACTCAAGCCCACTTGATAACCAGAACTCCTTCTACCGCGATATATACTGGAGTAGCGGTCGCGCCAACCGCGGCCGTCTAAACGCCGAACCTATCCTGGCTAAGATCGGGAAGAAGTACTCCAAGAGTCCGGCACAGATCGCCTTAGCCTGAGGCGTGAGCCATAGGCGGTCCGTGACGTTGTGCTGGGGGAAAGAGGAGAGGGGGGGGGATATTGCGAGAATTAGTGTGCTGAATGGGGATTTGAGGTTTAATACGCTTTCTAAGGGACTTGATAGGGGTTGACTTATTCGCGCTGGATATCAGGATAGCAAGCTTACTAATGGATTTCTATATACTAGTAGCCACGACCCAAGAGAAGCTACGATACAAGCGCTCTATAGTTCGTTGAACCCATTAGGATCTCCAGTGACACAGAAGACAGCTCATTTCAGTAACCAACCACATGATATCCCATCCTCTGAAGGCCATATCACATCCGTATACCCCGAAGCCTGAAGTCTCAAATTAATGCCCACCTCCTCACATAATCCACGTACCCCCTTAAACTTCGTATTCCCAAATCCCCTATTCTGCGAATCCACATCAACAATCAGCGTCTTTAAATTTGGTGTCCGTCCACCCCTAATCATGCGTTCAATCTACCCCGGAAGCCACTCCAGCGTCTCATACACCAACCGAACAATACACAAACACTCCAGCGAACGAGGCACCAGATCGCATAACTCCCGCAACGGTCTATAATCATCTCATCCATCTGAATGAGTGTCGGAAGTCGCATACACAGTATTTTCAACGTCGGGTAATCTGTCCATGACCCGATCCACTCCCCTTCATCCTCTCCTACATCCTCTCCTACATCGGCATCACCGCAATCTATCCAGAGCCATTCCAGAGAAGACTTGTGAAGCGCGAGAGTATGACAAAATGGTCGAGGCGCATAGCACTCCTCGGAAACCATACCGCCTCCATATATCAGCCGAAATGACTTCAGCTCCCGACAGAGCTCGATCCAGTCGATCAAGCCCATGCAGTTTGCTATATTCGAGGTCAATCTCGGTAACCCCTGAAAACCCAACGCGGGACCCGGTTTCGCTTGCAGAACTGTGCTCTTCGCCTCCTATAACCTGTCTTCCGCTTATTTTTTGCATGTTTGGGAAGGAGAAGAATGGGATTGCTGCGTCGGAGTCAACGCCGGATTCGGTGTCCCACCAGATAATACAAACCTCTTCTAATTTAGGGAATAATACCGACGACCCCCCGGTGATTAGAGTCTGAAATACATTCGGGATACTCAATAGCCAGGTATTTCAAGTTGGTGAATCTAGGTAAGATAACCGCAAGAAACGCGTCCATGTCGCGGGCTTCCAAGGCATCATCCCACATCTCAGCCTGCCGTCCAAGTAACTCAGGCTGTTCGCGAACAAGGTCTTTGAAAATATCTATGTCTCATCCAGGCATGCATGAATTTATTTCATCCTCGGGCATCCGCTCCAGGAGTGATTCTGTTGCCCATGCATCTAGTTGGAGCGCGCGTATGGCTGCGCCAAGATGGGGCTTTTGAGCGATGGTTTGGAGGAAGCTGGGGAACTTTTTTGACCAGCTGAAAGGTCTACCATTGCTGAGGGATACTTTGGTGTAGAGATGCGGTAGGACTAAGTTATAGTAACGACGAGAGGAGCGAGCTAGCGCAGCACGCGAAGGTTGGTTTAGGGGCTGGATGATTAAATACAACAGTTAGAGGGGGAGGCTATCCATTTCCCAGACAGGACCTCAGGATGTGTATGAGAGAGACGGCCATTGAGTCAATATATGAACAGATGGTCCATTCAGCTTCAAATTGAGGTTGATAGGAAGGTGGTCTTGGCGTAGACACACACCCCTCAGTCCGTACAACTTTTAGAGGTATGATGAAGCCAGGTAAATTATCGTTATTACTGTAGTGGTTGTGCTAGGTATAATCGTAATATACATCTTTGCTGATAGCCGTCAACTACCAAATCCGCTTCGCTGCCATCTCGTACCGCTGCACATGATCCAGATGTAACTCGTCGCCGCGTGAACTCTTTCCCTTCTGGCTTTCCTTTTCCTTTTCCTTCAGCTTCCGTAAGCTCTCCGGGTCGTCAGCATAGATCCACCTTCGATGGTCTTCGTTGACCTCCACCGTGCCCCAACCCCCGAGACGTCGACCACCTTCCACTACGTAGTCGCGAGCACGAGGGGCCCCGTTGCCCTCTGGAACACTAGGAGTTTCCGAAGAGGATACAGGGACTGTGGACTCCATTTCCCGCTGCTTCATGGTCTTGTACCGGGATCGTGCGTAGGTAAGAAGAACCATGCCAAGAATGAGCTTTAGGATCAGCAACAAGACAAATCCGGTCAGCAACAGGACAACAGTAAAGATGTAGACTGATTGAGCGGGTGATGGCATTGCGTTAGCAAGGGCTCGCCGGAACCATGCTTCTGCGTGGGCTGCTGTTGCTGGGAGAATTGTTCCTAGTGTGATTGGCGGTGGTGAGGCTACTGGACCTGCCGGTACGTATTGGCTGTGAATAGTGGCGAGAGATGTTGTCCCTACTGCGACGGATGAGGAAGGCGATATGGATGGAGACTGAGGGAGCAGCGCAGACAGGAACATCTTGTAGGTCTGTATTGAAACACGGAAGAAGAGACAGGACAGGGGGATAATCGGAAGCCCAAGACGGCGAGTCAAATTTTGGTCACCGAACGCGTTGGTGTAATAGTCCTTGGCAAGAATATCTAAGAATCGCCCGTAAATTGCTGGGCGTGTGTTGTTGAATTTGTTGATATATGCGTGTTTGAGCCAATCGACGAACATTTCCGAACCGAGAACCACTAGGAACGGGCCAAGTACCTGTGCCAGCGCCGGGAGAAACGAGTTAACGTGGCTAAAAGATGCCATCAGAGACGATGGGACAAGAGTAAAGGCTTGGGGGAGGATCGAGGTCGATGACTTTGGAGGTGTGGACGGCGGCGTGCTATTTGTTGCGGACGCCGCATTGGTAAAACCCGCGCTGATCAGGCTGCTCCCAACATGAAAGGCCCCAGTCTCAACCATATTCCGAGACGCAATGATTGTAAGCATCAGCCATAACTGGAACCGCTCCACGACATCCGCACAGGTGAGCTGGAACAAGTTTTCCTTCTCAAATTTCTTGAACACCGCTGACTTGATCTCAACAAACTGGTTTGATAGTAACAAGGTGATCAACGCATTAGAGTACGAGTTGACAGCCACATTCAACGTCATGACTTGGTAGAAAAGAGCAGTCGAGTGGATGACCGTATAGGCCAGCGCCAGCAGAAAGAGTCCGAATGGCCGAAAGATCTTGCTGCGCCCATCGGGCCGACGTTCTAGCGCTTCACGGGAGAACAGACATTCCAATACATCTTGCCCGATAGCGGCAAATAGACGGTCACTGACTTCCAACACGTTGTAGATCACGTATAGCTTGATCGTAGCTTGACCGCGGATCCAATGATACATACGGCTAGCATCAAACCGCATGAGGACGATGCAGGTGATAATAATGAGCAGTCCTTTGAGGATGTCGGCCTTGTCGTCAGGAAGCAGAGCCGATGGAGTAGACCTTTGCCTTCGGTGGGCGTGTCGGTGTCGTCGACGTGACTCTGTCGTCTTGGAAGGTTTAATATCGCGGTCAGTCGGAAGTGGTTCAGCCGTTGATGACACGGAAGGGGCACGATTTCGCCGTCGCCATACGCGCCCAACACCCTTGGCGACGTAGTCAGCTATAAAACGAATCTCAGCAGCGAGATTCAGCACCCAGGTTTCTAGTAAGATATAAACCGCTTTGATAAAGCGAAGAGGAAGAATGGTGAAAGAGTACAGCCAAGCATCCAAACACGCCAGGATGCCAAACCACAGCACCTGTTCTAGTGCTAGAGGAAGCATGAAGAAATTCATCAATCGTTCTAGCTTGACCCGAGCTGATTCATATGGAAAGTCGCTCAGGGCAGTTCGGTGGATGTAGAGGGGAGAAGGACGTCCGGAAGCAAGCTCCAACTGCAGATAAGTCGGAATAGAGAGTGGTGGTACAGGAATGGTTTGCGGTAATGGAGATGGCAAAGCTGGCTCGCCTAGTGGCTGAGTGGGGCTTTTAAGATGCTTTGGCTCGGCTTCACGGCCGACAGATGGGCGGTCTTGTCTAGAGCGTGACGCCCACGTCTGTGCGAGGCGTTCATTGTTACTTCCGGGAAACGTCTGCTTCCGTGCGGACTGGGGGGTCGAGACAGCGCGATTCATATGCGGACGGCTCCGAGCAGATGGCGTTCTCAAACCTAAACCGTTTAACCCTTCGGAGTTAGGAAGATCTTTGGCGGACTGTAATGCCGGGTGTTCATCCAAGAGTACACTCGAGGTAATCGTGGGATTCTCCGTCTCGGTCAGAGGAAACAATGAAGTTAATCCATCGGGTACCACTCTTCGTCCGGCTTCTTGATCCCGCTCCAACGGAGCAGCACGATACGGTATAGATTGAGGAGATGATGTTAGCTCCTGGATCTTGGCTGGGGACAGCTTAAGGACCTGGTCACGGTCCTTCTCCTGATTTCCGGTAGGTGATGGCCCGCGAGCCCATTCCCGGACAATAGTAGCCGCCTCCGGGCCTTCCAGAACATCCACCAGGGACGTATTGTGCAGCACACGAGGCTCCGAGCCTTCAGAGTGCTGCAACACCACGCCGAATGTCTTATCTGGCATTACCGAGAAGTGGCCACTTTTCGCATCCTCGCTAGATCCCCGTCGACCGCGACCACCACTGCCTGCCCTGTTTCTAGAAGACGTCTCGTTTCCATCCTGCATATTCTGCGCATCGGAGCTTCGATCCGTGGCTTCGGATAGGGAATGAGGCGAGCGGGTTTGCGGAACGGTGACGGTGTCTACACTCGGGGAAGTTTGGTCCGCGGAGTCGACGGTTCGCTTATCGGGGCTGCTGTGTAGCCTGTTCACGTCGGGCATTGCGACTGGGATATCAGTTGAATATACTAGGGAAAATCAATTGTTTGCAAGCATGCTCTGCTTATCAACTGTTGTATTTAGAGCAGACCCCTTTTGGCCGTGACGATGACGTTGATGCGGCAGGAGGGACTGCGGCAGTTTCGCAACGCGGAGGGAGCAGGTATCACCGGAAGTTAAAGGACATTGTGTGGCTGAAAGCAGAAATCTCGTTGAGCACCCGTGGACCCAGACTCAAATAAAAGACTGGGTTCAAGAGGTAACGCAAGCGTGGAAAAATAATCCGAAGCTAGAGTCGTCGTTTTGAGATGTTTTTGGAGAAGGGTCCAAGGCGGTCAGCAACACCATCCAAGATACTACAGTATCTACAACTTTTGAAAGAAAGGATACGGTTCAAGACGCTTAAATTGGTGAATATGGTTTTTCGGAGAAAGGTATCTATCTATCGATGGCTCAAAACTCCCGCTTGAGCACATCGACCCTAATACATCCAAAACTTCCAACTATTAAACAGGGGTATATTGAAAGCGTTCCAGACACTGATTCACTCGTAAATGACAGAAGATAGGACCAGCTCTTCCGAGTTTCTCGTTAGGACATGAGTTACGGCGTCTACCAAGCGAATATGGATCGGCACCGCCATCCGAGATCGGAAGAACCTAATAGTAGTTTGGATGACGGGGTTGTGGTTGAGGGGTGTATGAAGTGTACGTAGGGGGAGTGTACGCCTGTCCCTGCCGAGGAGTTGAGCGTCCGCTGTACTCGCTACCGGTATCATAATGAGATTCGGTGGATGTTGCGGGGACGTTGCTCGCCTGGGCATTGTAGGCCGCATACCCTTCCTGTGCCCGTTGAGGTCCCCGTGAGCTCATCGGGGAGAATGTTCTCATAGGCCGCTCATCATTTGAGTAGGCAGGTGAGCCACGGTTCATCACTTGACTTCCTGGAGTAAAAGACCGCGCGGGGTAGGCGGAGTGCGGAGATGGGCGAGTGGTGGCTTGGCTTGCAGGAGTGTAAGCTCGCATGGGGCCGGTGTCACCGGCGGTTACGACGGCGCCTGGGGTTATGGTCCGGGTGTAAGGATCAACAGAGGGGGTATAAGGACGGAAAGAAGAACCAGATCCCGAGTCCTCATACCCCTCAAGGCTATATGGGTCGTGCCTTGCCCTTGGGTCCCGCTGAAATGGGTCCGGTGTTCCAGTGGCAGATCCCATGCCGCTTGGGGGTCCGCGGGGATTACAAGGCGCAGGAGTGAAGTTAGAACGCGACACTGGTGTTTGAGTGCGTGTGATGATAGAGGTGTTGTTGGGAAGAGGAGGAACTGGTGGTGCGGGAGACGTTCGCCGATCGAGTGGACTGTAGGCGGAGACCGCAGAGGCCGCAGAGAATGAGGCAGTATCAGAGTATGCCGATGATTGCGTCACAGTGCGGCTAAGAGGTGGTTTTTCTGCGAATGTAGCAAGGGCGGGAAGTGTGGGTTCACGGTCTTGCGGAGCGGCTGTTCCCGGGCGCGATGAGTATGGGGGAAGGGTAGTCAGAGTATTTTGAGTAGTAGTGCGTGAGATGGTCGAGACAATAGGCGTCTTGTCATCATCCCCAAATACCGGCAACGTGGGTTTCCGTTCGAATCCAGGATTAAGATTCGTTGGGGCTCGATCTTGCAGAGCGACACCCTTGGCCAAAGCCTTATTAACCTTTTTTCGCACAATACTCTTGAGTCGGGTGTTGATTTTCCGCCGACAATATGCCTTCAGCGTGCCATCTTCCGCGGGGATATGGTGGAAAAGAAACAGAAGGTAGATAGCAATCGCCACTAACAGCTTGATGATCGACAACACCCAGATGACCAGAGTGAAAAGCATGCCGGCTAAAACGAGGGCACGCAGGTTGTTATCTTCCGCGAGGATCTTGACATTGTCGAAAAACTGCAGGATTCCCGCCTTGTCTTCCTCGACTGCATTCTCCCCTCCGGGAAGCAAATCCATCCGCATGACCGAATACAGAGTGATGGCATTAACAACTTGACGCGGCCCATCCGCAAAGAGAGTACTCATCCAACCTGAAAATCGTTAGCATGGAACCGAAATGGCGCAAAGATAGTTCTCACTTTCAAAAGAAAAGTACGCAAATAGAGCGGCATATTCGGCGCCCTTCCTACCCTTGGTAAGTTCTCCAAAAACCAGGAATCTCCTCCAACCGCGACCATGTTTTCCGACGCGAATACTCTGGACTCGAGCAGCCAGGGAATCCAAATAGCTTCGCGCAACGCTACCGGATCGAATAGCGCGGATAGCATGGAGCCATCTCCATGCCAAAAGGGCGAAGGAGACGATGATGCAAACAGCGAAGATCCAGCGCGAGTATTCAAAAGGAATGGCAGGCTCGATCTGTCCAGCCCATCGAGAAAAGGCCAGAAGGGTCACAGCCGTAAAGGTGTCGACCGCATACACGGCGAGGGAAACAAGCAGGAAGATGAATAGAAAGATGTAAGAGAATGGCGATAGACAAGACTCCGATTTGAAGTCATCGAGGTTCTAGAAAGAGGCGCGCACGTCAGCGCCGATACCTTAGATAACAGGGGGAAAGCCCCAACGTACCATATAATCCCATTGTTCCTCCAAGGCCACTGGAGTGTTCTTTTCCCGATCACCGCAGCAGGGCATTTTTTATCAAGCTGTGGCACTGCCAGCAACCAGTAAAGAACGGATAGCGATCGAGATGAGATGAGGGATCGATTGACTTCGTCGGTCCAGCCGGGGCGAAGTCACGATCACAACACAACTGGTGTAAAGAGCGAAGGGTGTCCGACTGGGACGGTCTTTTATTGAGGCGCAATGAAGAGTCTAAAATAAGGACGACAAGCAGCGAACGAGTGTACTGAAGAATATCGGGTGCGGTCCTCAAAGGCGCATAATCACGAGTTAAGCGCTTTCAGGTTTCAAGCATCGGTCGAGAAACCAGTCCAGGATCAGATGCGCGCCATGCCCTGAAGGCCACTCAGCTAGACCTCCAAGTTGCAGAGTTGACGCTCTCGGTATCTACCTGCGACTTGCTGTTGTCACTTGTGGTATGAGACGTGGAGTGGGCACTTCGCCAAGAAAGGGGGGGCGCGTACGGAGTAGTACTAGGTGGACTCCCGACTCCCGAGGATGAAACACGAGAAGAATGAGTGGATCAGAGGATCTGCGGCACAATTCAACGAGGGGCAAGAGATGCAGGTCTTGAGAAAGAAGGAATGTCTGGGAGTGGGAACCAGAAGAGGTGGTTAAAGAGAGAATGAGAGGAGAAGAAAGACGGAGGGAAATGTGTTGAAACGCCGTCTGATATGACAATGTTGTACCGAGTCACTAGTCAGGGAATACAAAGACTAGTGAGCAGTTATCAACCGTGGTACACCTGTCATTGGCGGGGAGTTAGCCCTACTAAATTGGATAGATTATAGGAGGCTCCTCTTCAATAAACGAGATACTCTTTAATTGGATTCTGAGGACAATTCGAATTCCTTTGGATTCCAAATGTTGTTGAACTGTGCTTAGTAACAATAATGTCCGGAAAAAGGGAGCTGCCACTCTAGGTTTAGTCTGCGAGCATCTCAATTTCAGCCTTGGAAGGCTGACCAGCTTCAAGTTTCAAGTTCATCTCGAGTAATTAACGAGCTCGCAACAGGCTGGACCCCTGGAGCAGAACACCCCCAACTACTGCCAGCACGCTCACTGCTGTTAATGCTAATGAGCTGTTGCTGATGTACGTTTCCTCCCGAACCCTTCCCAGGTTCGCTATTTTGTCAGGCTTAACGCCGTCTTTTGCCGAGCCTTCCACCACATAATCTGCCCAGCGCACTTGGGAAAGATTACGCTGGTAGTCAATCACGGTCCCTGACCAGTTGTTGGTAATCTTGCCTCCCTCAGTCTTGTACCAACTTCTGCAGTTGGGATCCGCGAAGCTGCTTCTTGCTAGCACCGCTTGGATTTCGCCGTTGTATTGTCGCAGCGCATCGGGATTCGGCTTTATTGCCAACGACTTTCCTTGCCGTCGGGCCTGAAGGACTTCGCCAACCAGTGCATTCAGATATCGGGATTGCGCCTCGATCATGAGAATAATGGAGTTGTGACCTGCTGCTGTCAGTAGTCAATAGAAAAAGATGCAGCGGTCACTACTTACCCAGGTTTGTATTTGGTCCATAAAACATCCCAAAGTTCGGCAGATCCTCTACAGTGACTCCGTTGTAGGCAGAGGCGCCCTCATTCCAGATATCAGACAGTGGCCGACTGTTGGAACCGTGGATCCGGATCGGGTACATGAATTCCACAGTCTTGAATCCAGTCGCCAGGACGATCAAGTCGTACTCCTGCAAGACACTATCTTCCACCTCGATTCCGGTCTCTGTGATGCGCGAGATCCGGCGTGTCTCCAATTCCACATTCCCCTGCCCCAGCGCAGGGTAGTAGTCATCAGAGAGGATCACCCGCTTGCACCCGGGGGCGTAGTTCGGGGTGAGTTTCTCCCATAGTTCAGGTTTATTCGCCAACTGCGCCCGCATACCCTCAAGACACCAACCGCGAATACGCTTCGAGAAAACAGATTGTGGATCAGTGACAGCGTCATAGAAAGTCTCACGGAAATCCATGGAGAGAGAACGCTTTCGCATACGCAATGGAGGGATATACGTCAGTAGGGCCTGTTGGAGGGATGATACGCCGGTGTCGAATCGAGGAATGACCCAGTTAGGGGTGCGCTGATATACAATGAGGTGAGACGCAACCTTAGCCACCTCTGGGACAATTTGAGCAGCCGTTGCGCCTAGCAGAAAGTCAGCATATGTCCATTCAGCTCTCAGTTCAGTATGAAACCCCACCGTTTCCAATGATTGCGATCCGCTTGTTTTCATAGTTGTATGTCCAATCCCATCGCGCTGAATGCATCATCTTCCCCCGGAAATCCTTCAGCCCTGGAATATCTGGTGTTTGCGGGGCGTTCAACTGCCCGACAGCAGACGCCAGGAAATCCGAGCTGAGGACATAGGAGCTTGCGAATTGGCTATCTTTCTCGCCGGAAACTTCGACGCCGACCTTCCACTTCATCTCCTCGCCATCCCATCGTGCCTCTTTAACCTCCGAGTTGAAGCGAATATACTTGTATAGCCCGTATTTTTCGGCCACTTGGGTGAGGTATTTCTATGCGACAACGTCAGTTTCACAGCATAGATCCCCCGATGTGCTGCATATCTACCAAAATCTCCTCTTGACTTGGATATTCTCGTGACCATCTAGAATACTGCTCGAACGAGTAGCTATACAATATGCTCACAACTGATATTGAATTAGCCGCGAGTGTCAAAGGCAAAATAGAGTGGGAAATGACCCACCATCACAACAGCATCCAGGATACTTGTTATCATGCCAAGTCCCGCCGACGCCACTGCTCTTCTCGAGGATAACAAAGTTGTAGCATTTGTTGCGCTTGATGAGGTCGATCGCCATGCACATTCCTAAGCCGTCAGCCTGGATCCACGCTACAAGTATATAATTAGCCGTGGCGTACCTGATATTCCTGCCCCAATGATAACAACAGCGGCATTGGTATAGTCTTTATTGCCAACTTGGGCATTAGCACACAGCTTGTCAGCCATGCCGTCGCTTGACCCTCTCTGGAGCAAGATTTCGATAATAATAAGTTAAGATAATAATGACCGTCGAGGACAAAGAATACGCTCCTACATTGATATAAGTTCCCGAGAAAAGGGCGGCGTATTCAATCGTCCAGCTACGGAGCATTACTTAAGTGTTACGTAGCAAGAACCACCAGCTGCGACTTCCCGGTAAACCACATCCATCACCTCGGGTATCTAATGGATATCTTGGGGTCAACAAGAGGAGATCCCTGGGTCATGCACCGCGACTTCCAATGAACGCTGTGATGGGCGGGGGATCCGAGGTATTGCTGCGGAGAATCTGCTCTCCGCGGTTGCTGCCGGCTTCTATAGCAGGATTTTTATATTAAATGCTGCTGCTGCAAAGGTAAGTTTCAGGGAGTAGTAAAAGTACTCGGGTCTATTAAGCAGCTGTCTTTCTTATTATTTACAGCATGAGGTATCTCTTATATAATTATTAGATTATGATTATCCTTCGCTTTTATTCACAGAATATCCTATAAACTGAATTCCCTGGAAGGACTGGTGACCTTATCTGACATCAAGGGAAAGTATTAAGGCTTCAAATAGTAAAGATTTGATGGAAGACCGGGCTCATACAAAATCTAGTGTCAAGGGATGCTAATATTCTTGGGGCAAAGTACATAGTTCCTGCGGTTGTAAGAACTTGTCTCGTAAAGGTCAAGGTACATGTACAATTTTAGAGCAAATGCTCAAAGCCTCTGCGCTGGTAATTCCCTCTCGAAATTCGCGAATCAAACGTACCTATCCTCAACACCAAGAACAATACCGGTCTCCGGATGAGTGACATCCTTACCACCATATTTAATCAATCAACTTTAAATAGGATTGACCCCCTCTGAATCATACTCAGCCCGAAAGCTGTTGAAACCTATTTTCCTGTATACGATACCCCCTCTATGGTTGCTTCTTCGCCCCTCATAGACATAATGACTAATATTCAAGCAGCTCAAAGACCGGACTCTCTTTATTGAGAAGGCGATGATCGATGGAGATTGGGTGACGGCAGAGTCAGGAGAAACATTTGAAATTCATGGTGAGCAACCCGCTGCGAACACGGTCAACTAAATGTACCCATCTCTTACGAGTACCGGTTTCAAACTAGATCCCGCTACCGAGAAATAAGCAGGAATCTGTCCCGAACTTACGGTTGATGATGCCACCAAAGCTGTTCATGCTGCAAGGGAGGCTCTCATCAAATTTCGCAGAACCCTTGCCGTGAGCGTGCACGCATGTTGCGCCGCTGGTACGAATTAATAAGAAATAACATGGATAATCTTGCAGTTCTTGTCGCATAGAAAATGGAAATCCCACCACTGAGGCCAGAGACGAGATAAACTATGCCGCCAGCTTCCTTGAATGGTTTAGCGAAGAGGCGCCTCGGGTTTATGGAGATAATATCCCTTCATCTACATCTGGTAATCGCATCGTAGCAATTCGAGAACCAGTGGGAGTTTGTGCTCTGATAACCCCCTGGAACTTCCCGGCAGCCATGATTACAAGAAAGGTTGGACCTGCCCTAGCAGCTGGATGCATAGTCATTATCAGGTCACCGCCAGAAACTCCATCTCCAGCCAACGCATTGGTGGAACTATCTCGGAGAGCGGGAATACCAAGAGGTGTTATCAATATTGTCACTACACTAAGGAGCACAACGTCAGTTGGTGAAGTATTGGGCACACATGCCGAGGTTCGCAAATTATCTTTTACAGGCTCCACTAACATTGGCCGGCTTCTTATGGAGCAGGCAGCTTCCACCATCAAGAAGGTTTCATATGATATTGATGTTGCTGTGGCTGCTGCTATTGGGGCGAAGTTTCGCAATTCCAGCTAGACATATGTTTGTGTGAACCGCATTTACATCCAAAGTGACATCTATGATGAATTTGCAAAGCGTTTTACGGAAAAGGTTCGGGGATTTAGACTGGGTGCCAGGTTCAATGACGGTGT
The DNA here is from genome assembly GCA_027569065.1 of Aspergillus cavernicola. NCBI lineage: Eukaryota > Fungi > Ascomycota > Eurotiomycetes > Eurotiales > Aspergillaceae > Aspergillus > Aspergillus cavernicola. The sequence goes on from JAPDEK010000018.1 coordinate 274,382, forward strand.
GGCTCATGGTCCTGTTATTCACCACCGGGCCATCCAGAAGGTCAATGAACATGTCCGTGATGCTATATCTAAAGGTGCCACAGTTGCTATTGGCGGCAGTTTTCCGTAGAAGAAATATCACACGCGGTATTGGGTTTGCGCTGGAGTAAAGATTGTCTCGGGGTGATCAGGGCGGCTATGAGGGAGGGTTATGTCGAGACCTTGATATGGTGCGTAGGAAGTATCCGAAAGAGATTTCATGGCGCGGTTAATGCAGATAAATGTTGGTTTGAAGGTCTTTGTTTCTAATTTGATAGCAAGCACAGAGAGGGGCTTTGTTTTTGCGGTTCCTGGTATACGGCAGAAGGATGAGGAGTCTTCTGTGTCGGTGTTTGTCCCGGTTAATCGTTCTGGGGGGTGGAGGAGGCCGGCGAGGGCTTAGACTTTTGATGGTGAGTTTAGGGGAGGTTCGAGTTTGATGAGGTCTGTAGTTTTTGAGTCTTGTGTGGATGGAGGTTGAGGGATATGAGTCTGTGTGAGTCTGTGTGGTTTGGGGGGGGTGGAGGAGATCCATTTCGGGCAGTAGGTTGTATAGTTTGTTTGCAGGTTTTCTGCAGTAGAGGAAGTATGTGCTGCCAGTGATTCATGTAGAACAAGATTCAATCTAAATACTATTTTAAGTTATCCACCACCCTACTACTATCATGATCTCAGGGAAATGGCCACGAGGACATGCATATGATAATAAAGTACAGTATTGACAGCTATAAATGTCCCTGATCCTACTCTAACACTTTCCCATAACGTTTGATAGCCCTGGGTTCAGCTCAAAGCTCAAAGATACACGAAACCTAACTTTCTCTTCTTCCCTTATTTCACATTATCTGCTTGAATCATCGGATAGGGGGCCCAGGTGATGGATAGGGACCACGACGGCCAGGAGATGGCCTAGAAGCCGACAGCCGAAGCTTCCTATTCTCCCCCTCCAGGTCAAGGTTCCTCTTATGCCAGAGAATCTGATCCTCTTTCCGCTCCTCCCGTTCCTTCTGCAGAGCAGCATGCAGCTTTTCAACTAGCTGCTTGATCGCCGCATTGCGAGACTCCTCACTCGCTGTCTTAGCCTCACCAAGCTGACGCCGAAGTTGGTCAATCTCATTCTGCCGCTCAACCACTTTCAGATTGCTTTGCTCAAGAGCCGTGGAGACCGAGCCTGGGCTCGACATCTGCCGCTTTGGAAACTCTTGACTACTTGGTACACTCTCCCATTTCTTCAGCCGGTGTTCGAGTATCTCGATGGTTTTCTGTGCCTTCAATTCTTGCTGCTGTGCAGCCGATGACTGCTTTAGGCTTCGCTGTGCATCTCGCATGGCCAACCCGATCTTCTTGTCGTAGTCGGTGATCTCCTTTTTTAGCTCGCTCACTTCTTGCCTCAACGCCTTCGCCTCAACCTCGCCCCGCATTTCTTTAATGGTAGAGTCACAGGCGCTTTTGAGGTCTTTCATGGCCAGTTCGAGGTTGGCTTTGGCCTGATGAGCCTGATTGACAGATAACAGAAGCTCTGTTACTTTGCTCTGCGCTTCCGCTCGAGTGGACGCGAGTTGTTGTTCAAGGGCACCAGTGATCTGATCATGCTTATCCTGGGCCTTCTTCTTCGCCGTTTTGAAAGCTTTGAAAGCTTCGTCATTTGTGTCAAGTAGCCCTTGGTATAATTCGCTTTCCAGCGAGATGGACGAGTTCGTTCTTTGGAGTTCGGTATTTTTAGCGACGAGTTGGTGGATTCGGGTGTCCTTTTGCTGGCACTGCTGTTCGAGCTGCTCTTCTCTAGCCCGTATGTTGGCGGGTTGAGCAGCCAGTTGCTGAATGTGGGTGTCCTTTGCCCGGCATTGCTCTTGGAGCTGCCCCTCTCGAGCTTGCGCACCGGCGTTCAGAGTGGCGAGTCGCTGGATTTCAATATCATTTGCCCGACACTGCTCTTGTAAATGCCCTTCTCGAGCCTGTGCATCGGCTAGGTGGCGGAATGCCAAGTTCAACTCATCTTCCTTAAGTTGGAGGCTTGCTTTCAACGATTCGGAGTGGCCAGGGAGGGCTTTTTTGGTCTGCATCTCCTCCTCCAGTCGATCTTCAAGCTCCATGATCTGCCTCGTGAGGTCTTGAACCTTCGACTCTTTCTCCTTTTCCGCTTCCTGCCGCCACAACCGAGACATGCTGAGCTGGCAGTCCTTCTGTACAAGCTCCTGCTGAAGTGCACGCTTCTCTTCAGACAAGCGTGACTCGGTTTTTCTTGCTGCGTCGCGGGCGGCAGCTTCCCTTTCGAGTGTTCCCGAGTCTCCCTGCCTCCGTTCGTTTGCTGTCTCCAGCTCTTGGGTTCTGGCGGCTAGTAGGCTCTTTTGAATCTTCAGCCCGGCTTCGTAGTTTCTGATCGTGGTACGCAAGTCGGTCTCCGTGTCGATGGTTGCCGCGTTAGCGACAGTCTGAGATGCTGTGAACCGCAAAAATGCTCTCCACGACGCGAGGGCTTTCACGAGGGTGTCAAACAAGTACCAAAGAAAAGCAACAGACAAGAAAAACGACGCCACAAAACCAACGGCGTGAAGATGATGAATCTCCCCTAACATCTCAAATAAAGTGGCATTGTATTCCCGCACCAAATCTCTCACATCATTGCGTAGAATGATAAGATATAGCCGCAGTGGGATCAGAATGGTAGAGTGAGCCGTCATACCAGCAATACCCGTAACCACAACCCGCCACATCGTCTTCTCAGGCCTATCGAAAGGAAAATACCAAACAATAACCGCAGTTATGAATCGTCCCAGAATGGTCTGCAACGCGACGAATTTCGCCGTGGCGTACATTGTATCAAGCTCGGAGTAGGATCGGATGCTTAGGAGCAGCTTTAAAAGCGAAACGGCTTTAGATGCCATAGAGCCGGTAGAGAGGATGAGCTTCTTTGCTCCCTTGATGAAAACCGGGGCGATGACCTCCCAGTATGTGGCGATGATTGTAGCGAGGATGATGAGGGCGAAGACGAAGGATCCTGATATCATCAGGTCGGCATACTCGATGACAGCTTGAAGGCCTGTCACGGGCTCGGGGTCGGCCTCTCCATAGAGGAATATCTGTTCGGTCACGGAAGCCATTTCGACTGACGTACTGGGTTTGAGGAAGGAGGAGGGGTCGGGATAGGGGGCCCTGAAAGGAGGGATTCTAAATGGATGGGTATTGATGGGCTGGAAGACTCTCAATGAAGATGAGGGTTGACTTGATGGAGTTTGTCAAGATAGAGATGCGAAGAGGAAGGTGTAAGATGGAAAGGTGGGAAGAGATGTGGGAGAAGAAGAAGTGTTATAAGGAAGTCTCAAGTCGACAATGGCTTCACAGCGGTCAGTCGGTAGTTGAGTGAATATTCCTGTGGTATGGTAGCCTAGAGCCCTCAGTCAGTGAATGTGTTACCCCGATTGGGACATCGGGGGGCACAGTGAATGAGTTTGGATTTCGGCAGTCATCATTGGGCAAGCCACTTATTTCAGTAATTAGCTGTAAGCTATGGAGGATCAGAGTGAATCTTTTTTTGAGAAGTGTTGAAGTTTGTTCCGAGTCTAGCACCTGGTGGCATCCGAGGGCTCTTGAGCTCCGTCTTCAGAGTACTCGTACTGACTGTCGAATATCAAGCCACCAGTACAGAGAATTTGCCCAGAAGCCTCAAAAGCATGATACAAGTCTGAATTCTCCAACAACTAATACTATCGTTTTCTTCAACAACACGGATAGCCCTAAGGAAGTCATGCGTATCAGTCCCTAGCCTCCAGGGATATGTCTCCTTGAACAGGGTGTTTGGAAGTTTTCAATCAAGGAAGTTTTCAATCAAGCCAGTTGTGAATATGTCCGCAGTTTACGAGTCTCTCCAGAGATCTCTTGGTATTGAGGCTACATATAAAGGAGCAGAAATGCTCTGTCAAGTAAGGTATAAGTAAGATGTTCGATCAAGAATTTGTAAATTTGCAGATAAGAGGCTGGAATTGTGACCTCAGGACACGATTCTCAAATTTCAAGATAGTAACCGCTATTTTTCATTATCTTCACTGTCCCCGACTTGACAGGCTCTTATAGAACCGGTATCGACAAGTCTTCAGTAACTTCAGCGGAAGTATCTTAGCAGAGCACTTTGAGGTCCACAGATGATTGAAGACAGGAGGATACTATTTTTATTAGTATAATACAAGCCAGATACCCTCGCATTGCTCGGGTGCAAGTCTATTTGAACCCATATGACTGTACTAAGTATGGCCCATGGACTCAACTTATTCATAGATAACAGCAGTACTATATATTTAGTGACTATATAGTATAGGGTGTCACCCATGTAGCTTCCCCAGTGTAGATTCTGTCATGGGTATATATAAAGTTCCACCATCACACATAACTGCACCGTAGTTTCATTAATATAGAGTAGAATAGTAGAATATCACGTATCCATAGATACACCCCATGGAGTCGAACTGGAGCATTCATGATATTCCCTGGGTGGATCTTCAGGTACAAACTTAGTTAAGAACTGCAAAGTTCAAACAAACTAACTCACTAGGCAAGGCTGAAGGCACTGGGGGCAGGAAGACACCTGTCCCCCGTGGGTCAAGTACGTGACAGCGGAGATAGGTGTTGCATTATGCGTTTCTGATGAATGTAGATTGTCTTCTGCTTCTTCAATACCGCATCATGATACTCTTTCAACAAGACAGCTCAAGTGGTGAAGACATGAAGAGAAGAACGCGCGCAAATTGGTGCCTGTGGATCCTCAGGCAGAGTACAGGTACTAATACTCTTTAGGCTAGCTTCGTCGTATCCGGTATTGTATAGTACTAGCGCAGCCTTAGGTAAGGGGCATCTGTAATATTATTGCCTCAGGCAAATGACTGCTGCTCTTCGCTTGATGAGCTGGACTCTCGAGTCTTGACATCTTCAACCTCAATTGGGTCAGCAGTGCAGACAAAAACAAAAACAAACTGCAAACTCCAATTTACTAGATCAATTAACTCGACTGCTATATCCTCCGTCATAGTTGCCTCCCCTCTACAGTCACGTCATTTCATTTGCCGGTCGGCCTCATGGTGCATGTGCCATGAATTATGAATTGCGCCACTAGTCTAACTTCTAGCCTCTACTAGCCAAGCTCCAGAATGTCCCTCTAGCCCATCCCTGGGCATCTTCTTCTGCTTTCATTCCCTTCTTTTCCTTTTCCCCTTTCCCTCCCACCCTTGATGGCGATATCTGCCAATCGATCTTTGGCCATACGGCCTATTGTCCTGAGTCTGGGCAAAGTGCTCATGCTCTCTCTCTCCCACCTGTCTCTCGTTTCTGCCGCCCCGACAACCCACCTCCTTGCTCGAGATAAAGAAGTGAAACCGTTATCGGTCGGTGATGCAAGTTTATGGCTGTATTTAGGGGTCGCTGCTGCCCTCGTCCTGGCGGGCGGCGCCTTTGCGGGCTTGACAATTGCTCTGATGGGCCAGGTATACTCTCTTCATACTAGTCCAAACTCTCGCGCGCTAATTCTCCGATCTTATCGTCAACCTATAGGATGAAGTATACCTACAAGTCATCCAAACCTCCGGCGATAGCCCCTCCGAACGGAAAAATGCCGCCAGTGTATTGCGACTCTTGAAGCGCGGCAAGCATTGGGTGCTGGTGACGCTTCTGCTCAGCAATGTCATCACCAACGAGACTCTTCCCATTGTCCTTGACCGATCTCTCGGCGGAGGTTTGCCAGCAATATTGGGCAGTACCGTGCTAATTGGTGAGTCACATCCTTCAAGCCTGGCGGAAGTAATTGTCTAATCTTTTGTGAATGTATTCAGTCATCTTCGGAGAAGTCGTTCCCCAGTCAATATGCGTCCGTTACGGCCTTCCTATCGGTGCCTGGATGGCTCCCGCAGTCTTGGCCCTCATGTATATCATGGCTCCAGTTGCTTGGCCCGTCGCCAAACTACTCGACAGATTGCTAGGGGAGGACCACGGAACAGTCTACAAAAAGGCCGGGTTGAAGACTCTCGTAACACTCCACAGGACGCTGGGTGAGGCCGGTGAACAACTCAACTCCGACGAAGTCACAATCATCAGCGCTGTTCTCGATCTGAAGGAGAAATCTGTCGGCACGATCATGACCCCAATGGATGATGTTTTCACCATGTCGGCCGATACCGTGTTGGACGAACCGACCATGGATCTCATCCTGTCTCAAGGATACTCCCGGATTCCCATACACGCCCCCGAGAATCCAAGAAACTTCATCGGCATGCTCCTAGTCAAGATGCTCATTACCTATGATCCAGAAGATTGTAAGCCAGTCCGGGACTTCGCCCTGGCAACTTTACCCGAGACACGTCCAGAGACAAGCTGCTTAGATATTGTCAATTTTTTCCAAGAAGGAAAGTCGCATATGGTTCTCGTCTCGGAATATCCTGGTGAGGATAGTGGAGCTTTGGGTGTGGTTACCCTGGAAGATGTTATTGAGGAGCTGATTGGCGAGTACGTATTTAATCGGCAGAAAACTGCGGAACCGAATAACTGACGTCTTGTAGGGAAATCATTGATGAATCAGATGTCTTCGTGGATGTCCACAAGGCCATCCGACGTATGGCCCCTGCTCCGTATTCCCGCGTCCCCAAAGGCCGTTTTGTGGAAGAGCCTCCCTCACTTCCGGTCCAAGGGTCTCTCGTGGACGTGGGGGATGGTTCTCTGGCTACAGCCGGTCACACCGTTACTCGGCGACGAAGCTCTGTAGAGGCACCCCGTCGGAGCTCTGTTGAGGCTCCCCTTCCACGCTTTCAACTTCGTCGGTCACAAGACCCGGATATGGTTGATACTCTTGTTACGCGTCTTGGTGCAACTGATGAGATTCGTGAACACCTGAAGCACTTGGGTCCTTCCAACTTAGCCAGTCGGCCTCGTCAAACGCGGTATCAGAATGTTAAGATCAAACGTGGAAGTACATCTCCCTCACGCTCGGGACTGACGGATGTTGATTCCATGGCCGGACCCCCCGCATCAGGGCTCCCCGCTGCATCTGACAGTGAATTGACGTCAGGCGGATTGAATCCGAGAGATGGTGCGCACGCTCTACGGGTGAGCAGCACCACTCGCAAGTCTCCTGACTCGGTTATGAGAAATGGCCCGGCTGTATCAATTCCCGAACAGGTTGCTGAAGAGCAAGACAGCGCACCACACTCCGCCAATAGCGGACAAGGCAGGTCTCCGGGCTCTCGCTCGCAGGAAGGGGATCCATTCTTCTCCAGCAGCTACGTTCATCGAGGCCCTGCACGCAGTGGCAGCATCACAGAACATATCGTCGATGTGAATGGCATCCGGAAGGTTGTCCTCCATACGACAAGCAGCAACAGCTCCTCGGAAGCCGAAGGACAGGGTTCTAAACCAAAATTCCCAATCCGCCAGGGGAGCGAGGTCATCGATCTAAATGACACAGACGGTGATCATATAGACAAGTCTAAGAAGAAGCGCCGCCGTCGGAGACACAAAAGTGGATCCAGAAACTTGAACGTCGACGGTAACAATGACGAGGATACCCCTTTGCTGCTGTAACACACACCATCCCGACCCACCCTCCTTCATTAACACTCCCTCTGCCGGTCAGAAAAAAACTTTCCATTCCAGCGTCATACGCCGTGTCTGAGTACCTACATCTATAAACAAGTCAGTGCGCCTGGTTCGGCCTGTCAACGCCATATGCGCCTCAACTGTACTTTTTCTTTTCATCGTACATTATCATTATATATTTTATGAAACCCAATCTAGACCTCGCCGATTTGTTTGCTTTCTAATTCAATTCAAGTCATCAGTCATGTCGCCTATCAGATAGTAGCTAGTTACCAGCTCACCTTTAAGGAACAATCAGAATAATTTACCTCTTAACTCTCTTCATGTCCTAGATTTCCAATCATGTTTAAATGTTGTTGGGACAGGTAGGTCTGAAAACTACTTGACGACTTTGAAGGTAGTACTACAATCAGATAAAATCCTGGATTAATGTTGCGGGTATGAAAAGCACACTCATGTTTGCATTCATGCTCTAGTGCGCTGTAAGTAAGTTGCCCTACTAGGTAGTGCTATTTACATACAATGTAGTCATAAGGATCCGATCAAAGTCCGAACTGCAGTCGTTCACACTGAAAGTCTAATCTACCTAAAGAATCAGGTTCTTGAAAAAGGGTACGACCAAAACAATATCTTCATCTCATCAATTCATCATAAACAAATGCACAAATGCAATGCAGCTTTTACAACACCATCCTACGCCAGAAGGCCACATAGCATGCGTAAGAATCATTGCAGGAGGGGATCCTATTTATGGTATTAGCGGTGTTTAGCAGAGTGATAGAGATCAAGCTTACCCTGAAATGTTTCTGGCTATTGGCAGCCCGGTTAATACGAGCTGTGTAGCGCACTTCTTGACGGATAGCACGAGTCCGTTCCTTGCGCTCGCTTTCGACGACGGCCCGTTTCTGGTGGTCCCCGACTCCGATCATGCCTGTGCCCCCGTTGGCACGGGTAACCATGGCGCGGTTGAGGTTGCGGCCGCGAGGCTTCGCTTCATCTTCGATCTCACCATTCGCGATGGCGAGTTGGCGTTCAACACGTTCTTGGGAAGTGGGGTAATTGTGCAGGTTCTGGCGGTAGTAACGAGCGAGGGAGCGGTGGCCGGCGGTACGACCGGAGGGGAGGTGGAGTTCGTATTCAGTTCTGTATACGGGGGTTGCGTTCTTGCTGTCTTCTTCATCTTCATCGTCGACGGAGGAGGCGGAAGTTTCTGTTTCCCAGCCTTCCTCGTCACCGTCGGAGCCTGAAACCTTGACGCCTCCGTCGACCATTTCGACGGACTCGTCGTCGTCATTCTCGTCATCGGAGTAGGTGCTTCGGAAGTCGTAGAATTGGCCGATTTCGATCTGTTCCGCCTCGGATTCGAAGGCGATCATACAGTGACCCTTGTCTTTCATGTGTGTCCGGATTCCGGCGGGGCTGTTTCGGATGCTATGGCAGTATATACACTCGCTGTTTTCGTTGATTTTGCGGTAAAGGTAGTGGATGAGTCCTTCTAGGTTCGTGAGGTAGGACCGTTCGGGAATGAACATGCCGTGGCTCTTGAACATGTGGTCCGTGTTGTCTTCCGCGTTCGACGAGTCGTGGTTGCAGAATAGACAGTGGGATGATGAGTAGGCGTCAGCATCAGCCAACTCTTCATCGTCGTCCTCCTTGATTGTCGCTTCCTTAAGACCTTCCGTGACGCTGGCTACATTAGCCTCTTCACGAGGCTTGTTGATAGGCTCTCCAAGCGAGAAGGTCGAGCTCATGATGGATGATGATTCATCGGCATTGTCCCTGTTCAGACGTGCTTCACGAGCCTTATGCTTCGAGCTCTTCACATGGTTCTGGTATGAGTTCTCACTGAAGAAGGTCTTTTGACAAGCGGCGCAGGATTTCTCAAAAGAGGCCTTGGCGGCGGCGGCGTTGGAGGAGGCTTTGGCGGCAACAACCTTGTCGTTAAAGGTTTCCTGCGAAACGGGAGGAAGAGACGCCACACGACGTTTCATGTTATACAAACTAGACAGACAGAGTCAGAACTGTCCTTCAAAGATTTTCCTTGACATTGGGAAACGTACTGCCAATCTGTGCGCATGTGGTCGCGCTGGCCATCGCTGCTGCGAAATGCAACGAAGCAAGTGTTGCAGGTATATGGTAGGTTGGCCGACATCATTTCAGCAAATTTCGAATCTTGCTGCGTGTTGTGGTAGTGATATCTGGTTATCAGTGACCGAGGTGGGGTGTGCGAGAAGGCGAGAAAAAATATCGGCGCCTGGGCGGAGGATGAAATACCAACAAAAGAAGTCGTCGACGGTAACAGCGGGTAGACTGGTTTCCCTAAGCTTCTATAAGTGACTCTCAGGCTTCGTGCTGAATAGTCGCCACAGAAAAACGAAGTGCTATCTTAATAATTCAGTGCTCACAGGCGATGATCAATAATCATTTTCCACACAAATTGCTGCCCTTACCGCTTTAGGCACTATGACGTTCGCCCCTCATTTTCTGCACTAGTCTACTCTTGGATTAGCAGTGACTCAGCATATCACGGGGCTGGACTCTTAGCTTTGAGACCAGTCGCATTGCTCTCAACGACACTCAGTGTCAGCCTGTCAGAAGTCAGGACTTCCCCAATCCATCAACAGCTGTTTATCGCCAGCTGTTACCTTTTACCACTGTCCCACTCTACATCGCAGACCGACAGCTCCTATTTCACTTCGTGCTTTTCACCTACAGTAGCTGAGTGATGCTACTCCAAGTGGAATAATGACTAGGCTCCGCGGACCTTCCGTGAGCTCGTATGAGGGCTCGCGTGGTGGCATCGACCGTCCCCAGTGCCACAGGTCCAAACTCCCCCCGGGCGCTCCAGATGTCATCGCTCAAAATACCGTCGATGTTTCCAATCCTGCGCAAGTTTTGTTATGGTATCGTGACGAACGTCGGCGACAGTTCAATCTCTTGGTTAGAAGGTCAGTACCTGTCTTTGCGATTCGGGGGCGGTCTGTTATGAACCGAGACTAACTATGAACTATCTCCAGGTATAAGAACCAACTCCTCTACGGATGCCAAGATCCGAATTGCCAGACTCCATCATGCGCCAGCTACCGGCGGAGGGTGACTGAAGGACCCTATCGACGTTACACCGAGTTGAGCGCCCGAACGCTAGCTTGCTATTTGGCAAGCTTTAACAATGCGGAAACTGGGCTCTGTCGCAATTCTCCCCGCGTACATTCTGAACTATCTTCTCAAGATCCACATCATAGGTCGAAGGGTCGAACTCGCGCTCCCTCCGTTCCAAGTCCGACACACGATCGCTCCAACTCTATCACGCTACCTGAGAGGTCTCGCAGGACCGGTCTATCAATGGATCATAGAGCGAATGGAATTACTGGGTCACGGCATTTGGCAGATGATGTTGTGCAACCTTCATCACCTGTGCGTGGACCGCAGAAACAACCGGTCACTTTGCCGGAACCTAGCAACGCCTCCGCTCAGCGAATGAAGGACCCAAAGTCATTCACCCAGAATCTATTTGATACCCTGTCGTTAAGGATGATCGAGTGGTTACCGCTTCGTCGGTCTCCCGGCTCGTTTGACTTTGATCAAGGCCCTACATACCATCGAGAACCCCCTCGCTCTCCAAATTCAGATACATGCCAAGCACACATTGACTCGGATAAAGACCAGCCCCGGTACAAGCAGCGCCGATATCAAGCAGACGGGTCTGTGGCAAGCAACCCGCACACTCCCTCGTCGCGCAATACAGGGGGCCAAACGACCACGGTGGAGTTGAAGTTACCGAATCAGCAGTTCAAGCGATTATCCCACACTGAGGCCGAGTTGAGGCGAACAAATTCCAAGTCAAGCTTAGAAGAAAAATCAATCCCTGAGCTGAAGCCGGCTAGGAAGCTTCCAGTTAGCGCGCATGCGAACACAAATGGGGATGAGTTCGTCAATGTGCCTTCGCCGCCGGCACTCAAGCACCGATCCCAGAAACATCGCGGAAGGCCTATTGATGCAAATAGCACCCGCCTGCGGGAACAGGCGAAGAAGGATAGGCGAGTTTCTTGGGACGGTTCCAAGTTTTTGAATGACGTTCAATCGTCCCATCAGCAGGACACTAATACTGGAGTTAATGACGAACTTTTCTCAAAAGACTTGCCGTCTTTTGACCACCCTAGGCGTCGCCATAGCCCTCATCTGGCACAAGATTCAACTACTATCCAATCACTGAGTCACCTTAATCAGGAGATCATTGATGGTTTAAGACAGATGCTGATTCTTTGTGATGAGGAAGCTGAACAATGGAGAGATGAGCTGGCCCTCATGGAAACCAGCGGCAGCTTCGAGGATTCCGAATGGCGGTTTGCAACATCGCGGCAACGCACGGTATTTCCATTCGTTACTCAAAGTGTTTTCTATGCACTGGGGAGCACTAGACAGCTCCTGCGCTCATTTCGAGAGGAAAAAACTCGTCCCGAAGAACACAGCGACAACCTTAAGCTCAATCTCCAGCAGCTACAACCCTCATTACACAAACTTTTCTCAATTTGCCCTAAAGACATCATTTTTCATAGCCTTTGGAACGCTTTGGAGGCGCTGTTCGTTCCTCCCAGAGAGCTATCGGCCTCGGGGAGACTATCTCGACGTTCATCTTACAACTCTAATCCCACCACACCCGTGTCCGCTCCCATAATAATTCGCCGTGCATCTGATGCCTTCAACCATCAGTACGTTACTGACGCCAATGCTGCAGATGTTGCAACCGTGGTTTTATTCGCTCTGGCTGGTTCTTTGCCTGAGATAGATCCCTCTACGTGGAGTTGTATGGCTTTGATGCGGTCTACTGGAAATGTGGCTATGAGTGCCGTCATGGACATGTTTCGCTTGAAGGACGCCCAACTAGTTGTTGAGGCTACAGATGTCCTAGAACACGAGCTCGCTCTTCGGTTGGTCGACCGTTTGGTGCGCGCCCTTACTGCGCGGTTGACTTTCCACGAGATATCCAAAACTCGTTACGGACACGCCCAGGAGTCGAAACGGAACAGTAACGTGCTAGATTCCGTCGTCGAAACCCTCATTCAACACCAAAGCCTCGTGACTGCGACCGTAAGCGATGCGAACTCGAGTTTGCCCTCCCCTAGTGCTCCAGCGATCATCACTGAGTGGTTACGTACCCTTTTCATAAAAACTTGGGATGGCAATCCTGAAATACCCCGAAGCAGCTCAGAAGGAGGGGTGGTGCAAATACTATCAGTTCTATACAAAGAGCGAAGCCGCCTTGGCCTTACAACAGAGGATTTCCATACCCCGTTTCTCCCCGAGCGATTGGATCCTCTAGAGATGCCCGTGCAATGGATGGCGCGAGTACCCAGTAATAAGACATTGCATCTCCTTTCTTACTCGTTCCTCTTTCCTCCTTCCTCCCTCGTCATATATTTTCGTGCTCTCAATTATTCCGCCATGTCCAGATACTATGAAGCAGCTATGACCACCACGAGGCATGTGACACAGACTGCTTTTGGCGCCATTGAGATCCAGGATGATGTTGGTCTGCTGGCTCGGATGAAAACTTCGATGACCACATATCTCGTGCTTGTCATTCGGCGAGATAACATCCTCACAGATGCTTTGAATCAGCTCTGGCGGCGTGAAAGGCGAGAGCTCATGCGTCCACTGAAGATTCAAATGGGCATGGATGAAGGAGAAGAAGGGCTTGATCATGGCGGTGTTCAACAGGAGTTCTTCCGGTTGCTGATGGGGGAAGCTCTAGAATCCTCGTACGGCATGTTCACGATGGACGATCGAAATCGTATCTCGTGGTTTCAGCCGTGCTCGTGGGAGCCACTTTACAAATACGAGCTTCTTGGATTGTTGATGTCCCTCGCCGTTTACAATGGTCTGACCCTTCCGGTCAACTTTCCGACCGCCTTCTACCGGAAACTACTAGGACTTAGAGTGAAGCATCTGGAACATGTTCGCGATGGATGGCCGGAGCTCACTAAAGGCCTGGATGAACTCCTTCGTTGGAGTGAAGGCGATGTCGGGGATATCTTCTTGAGGACGTATGAGTTCGGCTTTGAAGCATTCGGCCGCGTTGAGACGGTGGATATGCAGAAAGTCGACAAAGATGCGCCGTGGCCTCTTTCATCTACCTCTCTGCCGTCTGGAGCTCGATCTGTTCGGTGCTCTCCTTCCTGGTCCGATGTCCGCCGGTACACCGACCAGGCGAACCTCAGCCCGCCGTCATCCATGGCAGCCGAGACTGCTGACTCGCATGACGAGGCTATCAAATCTGTGGCGGCCTCCGTACCTTTGCCGTCGCCTACCCCGCCAGCAGAGGAAGCTGCTTTGGTGACAAACGAGAACCGGGGTCAGTTTGTGAAAGACTACATTTTCTGGCTGACCGACAAGTCAATCCGGCCGCAATTCGAGGCTTTTGCTCAGGGCTTCTATACTTGCCTCGACCGGCCATCTCTGTCTATCTTCACACCGGAAGCACTGAAGACGGTAGTTGAAGGCATCCAAGAGATTGACATGGCACAATTAGAACGTCATGCTCGCTATGAAGGTGGCTTTGGTCCAAGCCACCGGGTAATTCGGGAGTTCTGGAGCATCGCGCACGGTCTCTCCGCTGATAAAAGGGCGCAGCTGCTAGAGTTTGTCACTGCCAGTGACCGGGTGCCGGTCAATGGGATTTCGAGCATCATGTTTGTGATTCAAAAGAACGGCGTGGGGGATGCTGTAAGTCTTCAACAGCCCGATCCAGTAGGCTTTACTAACTCTTTTCTAGCGCCTTCCCACGAGTTTGACTTGCTTCGGCCGGTTATTGCTACCAGAGTACTCGTCGAAGAGTGTGCTGGAAGAGAAGCTCCACAAGGCATTGGAGAATGCGCAAGGCTTTGGGGTTGCGTGATGATGTATATAATGATGATTAATTGTAGACTACTGTACCTGTCTTACATAGACGAGGATCAATGCCAAGAATCTCTCAGGGGATCTCCATTTTTCTCTCCTTTTCTCTCCACCAACGAAGTCTCCAGTTTGGGCCACACGGTGAGATTCTTCGACCCTGTTCCAACAACGTCACTTGCATCACTCTGGCTTGGCTCATCTCGTTCAATTCTTCTCCTCTCTCTTTCCCCCTCCTTTTCCTCCTCTCTTTCCCCCTTAATCTAAAGGTCACCACCGTCACTCTTTGCCCCGCCTACCCCGCGCTCATTAAAAATGCCAGCCATCATCCACTGCGTTCGTCACGCTCAGGTATGTCCCAATTTCTCGTCGTCTCCCACAAAGTACGCAACAATTAACCTTCCTGTTCAATCCTCAGGGCGTCCACAACCTCTGCACCGCCAACCACGTCATCCTTGACCCCCTCCTCACTGATCTCGGAAACGAACAATGTACAAAACTCCGTGACGCTTTCCCCCGCCATGACAAGATCGACCTCATTGTTGCCTCCCCGCTCCGTCGGACCATATACACGGCGCTGCAGAGCTTCGAACCTGTCTTTAAAGCAAACCCCAACCTTAAGTTGATTCTGCTCCCGGATATTCAGGAGACCAGTGACGTTCCTTGCGATACGGGGTCCGATACGGAGGCGCTAAAGAAGGAGATTGCGGAGAAGGGACTTCCTGTTGATACTAGTTTGGTGGAGGAGGGGTGGAATGTTAAGGTATGGCAACCTATTATTGGCAGGTTTTATTTTTATTTTTTTTCATTTGACTAACCGGGTCAATTGCTAGACCGGTCGCTATGCACCCACCAACGCCGCAGTCAGCCAACGTGCCCGCACAGCTCGCCGCTGGCTCAAGGCTAGACCGGAGAAGGAGATTGTCATGGTTTCACACGGTAGCTTACTGCACTACTTTACCGATGATTGGGAAGACAGCAGCCAGTTCCAAGGTTAGTTCGCGAACACATTAACTTGCAACCTCGGAGGGCGTTTGCTAACTCCAATTATGTACAGGAACTGGCTGGGTTAATGCACAATACCGCACGTACACATTCTCCGAGAACATTGATATGGAAGATCTCGCGGGCCACAAGCTAGACGGTGACAATGCCACTTTGATCGAGACTATTGAATCGCGCCAGGGCCGCGGCAAGGAGGGCCCGATGGGGGATCGCGAGAAGCAGAAGGAACTCTACAAGAAGGGTGTGCAGGGCTGGAGTGATCAGGGACTTCAGCTCAGCACGGCTGAGCGGGAGGCCGCCAAGGTTCCGGCTGGGAAGGAGGTTAATGGGGTTCGGGTATAGAGGCTAGATCTTTTGGTTTAGAACAGTGTTGGATATAGAACAATAGACCATTGGCTCCATGTACATGGCTGGTTATTCATCTTGTCTTTATCATTTTGGCTAGTAGACAATACATTAACTAGTGTAGAATGCATTATTCTTTATCTCTTCTTCAATATATGCACAACATTGCCGATATACAAAGCAGAGACAAATACATGACAATGAACAATGTTGATCACAAAGAAAATACAACAAAGCCCACACCAAGCCACCAGAACCAAGAATCCAACGTCTTTGTCCCTCCTGAGTTATAAGAAGCCCAAGCCCCCCCACCCCGTTTCATTCATTACCAGCAGTCCCAACAGACCCTACAATGCCCACGATGCTAAAAAGCCCAACATGGCACACCAGGTACCCCCCCCCCCCCCCCAATCAAACTGGAGATTCCTGACGTTTACAGACCACCAAACCCAATTACCATACCCACCCGATCACCCCCGATCACCCTAGACATCTTCTAGGTAAGTATTTCCAACCCAGTCCTCTTGACTGACGACTCGCATCCAGGACACGCCCACCTCCACCTCCAAAAAAAAAAACCATAAGCTCCGTAGCCCTACCTACCTCCTCAGTACGGTACGGTACGTCTCTGTCCCCTGTCGACTAACATGCGTAGGACTACTTATTCCCTATATTGTACGCCCCCTCCCGCGGTAAAGAGTACGTTATAGACGTAAGATTTTTCTAAACTCGTAAGTTGACTAAGTCTAAGACAAACTGTAAAGGACGCCAATCGGCTTTGGTAAGACGGACAGGCGTCACAGGGGTGGAATGGATAAAGGTGAGTCTCACTCTCTCCCCTTTATACCTGCTAACGAGGATAGGATCGAACCGGTATATCATCCTTTTCTCGGGGTCTGGGAGGAAGTATCTTTCTTATGCTGAGTGTCTCTCATCTCTCCTCACACCCTTTTTTTTCCCATTCCCTCAACCCAATAGCTGACGGAGTGATAACTATGTGTATGGAGTAGGGCAACAAGCAAATCACGTGACACCTGTTGGTCATAGTGTCAACATTTCTAGTATTACCTCCAGTAGAATCACTTCTTTCTCAGTTATACATGCTTTCTGATGAGCCCATAGTACAAAGGCAACTTCAATACCGGTTGCAGAGACAGACATGAGGGAAGGATCAACCTCAACCTGCACCTTCTTCATCTTTGTGTCGGAGACACATACCCTGTCTCTGGGCGAACAGTGATGACTCGGGGTATTCTGGGCTCCCTAGGTACAGGTACGCTTAGTGTGATGGAGTTAGACAGGGCTTTTTTAATAAGATGATCGAAGTATATTGGATTGTCTATATCTATGAATTTCTAAATTATAGAAGATCGAATGAGAAAATGAGGAAATATTGCAATAAACAAAAAAGACCAACGTAAATATTAAGCCATAGCATAGTCTGCAAGAATGGCATCGGCAATCTTCAACGCCATACCATAGATCACAGTCACGACATGAGAAGACAACTGGGTCGGAGGGATAGAACCATCAATGACACGAAGACATCAGAGCACAAGTACCCACAGCATGCCAATTAACACGGAAGTGCTCCTTAACATAATCGGCCCACTGCTCCAAGCCAGCATCATACAACAGTTGATTCGCACCCGGAGTAATCTCACCGGCAAAGTACTCCGCCATGGCACCGGTATTCTGCAGCTTGCGGGCAAGTTTCGTAGCAGCAGCATGGCCGAGGATATCTGGTTCGTTGAAGTAGAACCTTGGGTCGTTTGCGTATTGCCAGAGGTAAGGTCGCTACTGAGGATATGGGTAGAGCCGCGGGTGAAGGGGATCAGATCCCACACGTCGAATTTAATCTGTCCAGAGGTGTCGAAAAAGAGTTCTGAGAATGCGACGTCTTCATCGAGGAGCCAGGTGCGGTAGGTCTTGTATTGGATCTTGAGAGCTGTTATGTTGTGGAAGCCACCATGTGCAACTGTGCTTTCGGCCCAATCGTCGAGTTTGGTGTTGAATAGTTCAATGGCGCGAGGGGCATCGTCGCCGAATGTCTCAGTGAAATTGGCAAAGTAGGCGGCCTGACCTTGGCCAGAGTCAGCGGTGGAGCTGTGAGCGTGGACAGTTGTGGTGGTTTGATCCTGCATGTTGAGCCCGACAGGGAGTTCGAGGAGGTGGGTGGCATTGGCTTTGTCAAGGACGGACTTCAAGCCAATGCCAGAGTACTCCAATATCAAGGGTGAGCTGGCAGAGCCCGTGGCCAAGAGGACCTCGCGCTCGGCATAGGCGTTGAAGTTAACGGACTTGTGAGTGCCGAAGTTTACTCCATTCGCCTTAATATCGCGGGTGTTTGGATCAAAGGGAATCTTTCCAACCACTTGATCAGTCAGGACCTTCAAATTGGACCGGCGATAGTTGGGTACAAGCCATTCACGGGCCGCATCAGCACGTACCTGGTCCTCCAACAGGTGATTTGGGAACATGGAGACACCACGAGGATGGCCGCAGTTAAAGTCAATTTCTGTCGGAACGCCGAGGGCAGAAGTAGTATTCATCAGTGCCCTCATGAGATGAGACCAGGGCTGGCCATTATCACGGGGCCCAGTATGAACAGTGACATTGAATCCGTGACAAGTAGGATCAAAGAAATGGCCAGCTGCAATCTGAGCAGCATCTGGAGGGCGGGCGTTTTCAGCTTTGTTCATGTATTCGAGCACGCTGTCCCAGTTCCAGCCCTCGTTGCCGAATACTTTCTCCCATGAATCGAGTTGGGCCTTGTCTGGTCAAGTCCACGAGTTGCTGTTAATCAAAGTAGACCCTCCAAGGCCCTTGCCAGACTTGATGTCTGCAGTACGATTGTGTATAAGGGGTACAGTGAGGTAGGTCTGGTCCGCGCTGGTGCCGAAGATCTGGCCATAACTATTTGGATCCTCGATAACTGGCCCGTCATTGGATTCGTAGAATCCATTTTCCACGACCAGGACATTGATATTGGGGTCCTCCGTCAGTTTAGCGGCAACGGTTAGGCCTGTCAAGCCACCACCGGCGATAATGTAGTCAAAACTTCTTCCCGGCGACAGCATTGGGATCGGTGAGCAGGCTGGCTTGGATGTCAATTTGCTCGACTACCGTGTAAGCGTGGACTGTAGCCGCAAGGAACAAAAGAAGGCATAGAATTCAAGTCATTGCGGAAGGTTGGAAGAACGTGAGTAGTCAACAATTGAAGAGTACGCAGCTGTTATCAAAGCAGTTACATGACTGAAGAATGATGATGATATATAGATTTTCGGACGCACTTGCTATGACGGGTTTTTGCCAGCAATGATGCTCAACTTTAGGTCCAGAGCCTTCATCTATCCACATCCTCACACGTGGGACTCAATGGTCCTCGATTGGGGCAGTTTGAAGTTGGTTCAAGGAACATCCTACCGCGGAAAATACGTATCCACCCTTGCTAGGCTGCCAAGAGTAGAACAGGTCACAATTATTCAGTAATGCTGACCTTGGCAAGTTGGCACTCGTAGTGATCGGCATCTGATATAAAAGATCGAATAATTTGACTACTACCTACCACCTAGGAGGCTAGGACCGGTTCAAGGCAAGCGGACGCTAACTCTACAAGGGTCAGATCTGTAAGGGTATTCCAACTGTAATAACCCCATTGAAAAGTTGTTCTTTAACCGCAGAGAATGCTCGGATTTATCGTTGGAGTAGTTGGGGAAGAAGGGTTCATGGATCCCGGGATGCCGCGTAGGTACTAGGGCTCGGGGCTTTTCGGCATGCCGAGAAGGACCAGGCTTCCAAAGTTCAGCTCCTTAACCTTTGACTTTTCAGGTTTTCTTGGCTTCTTCCCCACCTCGAGGATCATTGCACGCTAAGGCCACTATATTTTTTAGTAGTTCAGTCTGGAACCCTGATTAAGAATCCTTGCAATGCAAAACTGACCGGCTGCCGTCCAGATAGAGTTCTAGGGTCAATTGACGATCCCGAATTGCGAGGTTCAGATATTCCGTTCCAGGGGTTGGACCGTTGGACTCCAGTTCCGCCTCTTTTGCTTAAGGTTTTCCTGTAGCCAGTGACCGGTGAACCTGGTATTCTAGCCACTGATCAACGTTGGGCTGCCGACCTTCTTTGATAGGGCAGCCTTATTTAAACTCATCTTCTTCACCCCCATCAGAGACTAAACCCTGGTTTCAGCCAAGAGTTCCCACTACCTACTTCGTACATGATCATCGTCTTGCCATCCATCTACAGATTCTACACCGTAGAGCCCAGAAGTTCTGTGGCGAAGTATACTTTTCTTGGCCTCAGAGGTGATGACGAAACGCACCTGGTTCTTTCTACTTAGCCCATCCTAATCAGCAGGCAGCATCCATACACCCTACCTCCAGAGAATTGAAGATCGATATTACTGATCAATTACAATGCGTCTCTCCCCTCTAATGTCCCTTGTGTTCGGGGGCGTTGCCATTGCCTCCAGGCTTTATGCAGCGTCGTATGCAGGCAGCATCACATCAATAAGTCTGTCCGGATCTGGTCCAAATATGAATTAACCACCTTTTCCCAGACCAGCGACTGTGGCACAAGTCCTTCATGGTTGATGCTAGATGGCAAGAATGACATCCTATACTGCTTGGATGAAGGCGTTGATCTCCCTAAAGGCGCGTTGACCTCCTTCAGAACCAACTCGAATGGTTCATTGTCCAAGGTCCAACAACTTCAAACCATGGCCGGGCCTGTTTCATCGGTCTTCTACTCGCCAGCGCTTTCGCCCGGTCGTAAGTTCCTTGCCGTCGCGCACTAGTAAGTCATCCATCTCTTTCCAATGGTATCTGTGACATCTACCCTATTCTCGAACTAAGCTGATATAGATATATATTCCCTATCTAGCGCTGGATCCGCAGTGATAAAATACTCCCATGACCCCATCAGCGGCCACTTCAACCACTCCCAAATCTTCACATTCACTCTCCCAGCCCCAGGCCCAATCCCCTCACGCCAGGATACCGCGCACCCCCATGAAGTCCTCACCGACCCAACAGGAAACTTCCTCCTAGTTCCAGACCTAGGAGCCGACCTGGTCGGCATCTTTCACATAAACCCAACCTCAGGCCAATTAGAAGCGCAACAAACTTTGCCTGTGGCCCCAGCATCCGGACCTAGACATGCTGTCTTTTGGGTTTCTGAACGGACAAATTCAATTCGTTTACCGAGTTCCCGTTTCTATCTAGTGACCGAATTGGATAATTATCTGAGGGGGTATGATGTGACATACTCGCAGAAATCGAACTAGGATCTCGTTCTCCCAGTTCTATGAAGAGAATAGCTATCAACCAGAATCTGGGTACCAAAAGTACGCCCGGGCTTTTTGGCCGTACGGAAATCTGGCAATAATAGCTTCGAGGGATCAATTCCTCCAGCTGGGTCAAAGGCCGCAGAAATTGCCATCTCGGTGAGTCTCATGTTTCATGGGCTTTTGTCCCTTGCTCATCATATCTTTTATCATATAGCCTGGGAACGATCAACTCGTGATTTCGAAACGCAATGATAGCACGTTCGGTCCAGGAATGACTCCATTGCGGTCTTCTCATGCGACCCTGTCTTTTTCCGCGGTTTATATCCAGCTTATGGTTCTTTTCCGCGTCAGTTTGAGTTCTCTCCCGACCAAGAGATGGTGGCGATAGCTTTGCAGAACAGCCACAGCGCTTCTGTAGTTCACTGGGATAAGAAGAATGCCGTCGGTCCTCTATTTGCGGAGGCACCACTAGATGGAGAAATTACTGCTGTCGTATGGGATTCCTAATGGGCAACAAGCTGATTACAGTGTTTGGGTGAGATGAACTAGATGACGGTGAAGTCAGAAGTGGACTGCCGAGATATAACAATGTGATGAACTGTTCATTCTTTAGGGAATACTCCTAGGTTCTAGCTTGTAACAATAGTAATAATAATAGACAAATCTAAGGTTCTTATCATGCTCGCGTCGCCCACAGCGTAAACACGCCCTCGGCAACACTCTCACTCCCAGTCATCATCCCAACTGGTATCGTCTCCTCAGGTTGCAGAGCACAGTATTTGTCCTCCGAGGGCATGTCCAAGTAGAAATTCCAGAAATGTGTCATGCCCGAGAGGACTTGCAGCTCCACGCACGCTCCATCGTCCTTGGCTCGCTCAACAAACGTCCGCACGTCATGCAGGAGGATATCATGTGCGCCGATGTTGACCCATGTTGATGCCGGCAATATGTCCTTCCAGGTCCTTTGGCCTCTGAATGGCCGAGGCCGCGTGAAATCTACAAAGTCGAATTTGTCCAAGCGCTTTCGCTCTCCGGCAGCCGCCTTGACGCATCGTTCAAGAAGTCGCTTGCTGAGAATGTCCTTGTGTCCGTTGATCTTGAACGAAGGTGAGGAGTTCTTAAGATTCACCCATGGGTAGAAAAGCAATGCCCCCCCGGGCTTTGGCAGACCCTCCTCAACCAAATCCATCAAACAAGCAAGAGTCAAATGTCCACCGGCGGACTCGCCCCCGATGACGATTCTATCGGCTGGGATGTCTTCGGCTTCCAAGAGATACCGGTACGCGGCAACAGCCTCATGCTGCTGACGTGGGAACTTAGCTTCTGGCGCCAATGTGTACCTAGCCGAAAATATACTCATTGAGATGCCCTCGGCCGCTGCAAGTTCTGCGACCCGGAGAAAACTGACAGCAGGTGCTGACGGGCCGCCAAAACAATAGGCTCCACCGTGGAACCAGAGGAGCACGAGGTCGCTTCTTTTTGGTTGTTGGGGTTTTCCTGGTGGTCCTTTGCAGATCCAGTATCCGCTGCATAGCTCGTCGTATGACACGGGAACGCACAGATGGTCTCGTTGGCCCCGGAATCGATTTGAGCTTAGGATGCTCTCGATGGGGCGTGGTTCGAAATACCGGCGTATTGTGTGGAAAGGGAGGACGGAGAGGCTATTCACAAATTGCAGTGTTAGCATCGGCAGTACCAGTAATATGCATGTTGTAGACGTACCCACGGCTAAAGGAACGACGAAGATCCTCCGTGAGGGAAATCTCCTGGCGCGGACGAAGTCTGCGAGCAAACAATGAGAGTAGGATGACGGGAACCGTGACACTGATGATACTGAAGGTAATAATGCTCTCTGAGACTGCCATGTTGCCTGTCTGCATCGTGGGAGACTAGAATAAACATTGGAGTCTGAAGGTATATGGACTCGGTCGTGCCTTCCAGCTTTCAACACCTCTCACCCGCCATGCTTGTTGTCGAGTAGCTTCAGATCAGCCATAGCAGCCCTAATCGTGGCTCAACATGAGTTCTAAGTCATTACATTGCACAAAATGATAAAAACACAGGCAGCTTCTATTGCATCTTTACTATATCCTATTCTACTACGCTGTAACCTTGGGACGGCCCATCACTAGCCCAATCTGCAACTGGATCAAAGGGAAGACACGGTTCCCCTCCCGACGATCTGACCTAATGGAGAAAGAACTTCCCACTGCACCAAGGGACATTAGCAGAGTCGAACCATTGACGATAGCCCGCATGGCAAGAGCTACAGGGCCACATCTTAAGGATAAAGCCGGCCCAGGCAATATTTGAGCCACACTGTGCGCCGTCTAGGCGTATAAGGCGGCCTGGTACCAATGTCCCAGGATTTCGAAAAAGATGATCTCGGCACTGCAGCACTCAAGATATGAGACTTAGTCTCCTGCCTGAGACGACAAGGCATCAATGAGGGATGATGCTATCCACCAAAAAAGCTTGGAATAAAGTTTGCGGGTTGACCCTCAGTGTTGAGGAGTGAGAGGATAGGAAAGGAAAATGGTCCGCTCCTTCACCCAGAAACGACCAAGTGCTATTCCGCTGAACTAATAGTACACTTCATTCTGAGTGAGTCCACGAAGCTCGTTGGTCATCACGCCCACGCGTCAAACAGTTCGAGGGGGTTTCCCACAGCGAATGTGGTGTTCCGCGATCGTAGACAGGAGTGGACGCTGGACAGCGACGATCAAGGCTGTGGGACAGGGACTAGTAGTGTTGCCTAGAAGCGCAGCCTTGCTTCAAGCAGCTGGACTTCTGTCTGGTGGGTGCGACTTCCGATACCTCCGTTCAAAGAAAAAGAACCAATGCTCCATTTCGATGACCAAGCATCTTAGCGACGGAAAACCAGCTTCTCTTAGAGAGCCACGCGCTGGGTATCCTAGTGGACCAGAGAAGAGGGCGAATAATAGAAGAAATAGATAAATCCATACTCCGGAGTCCGGCAAGTGATGAAACTCAAGATCAAATATATTGAACGAGATGAGCTAATAAGATTCGCAATCAGTCCAGAAGGGAGATATCCCGCGCAGAGCATGCAAAATACTGCCTTGCGGAGATATACAACTTTGTACTCGAAGAAGATCCATAAGAGAGCGCGTCGTTAACACTAGTCAGTTCTGGAGCTATTTGTGGCTGTTGAAACTCAAATGCAGGGTCCCACAGACAGGCATATTTCAATACGAGAGTCCGATTTGCCAGGGGCTGAGCCAAGGCACCCGAGTTTCGTTTCAGGAAGAGATTATTATTCTTTGGCGGGGAGAGAATGAAGAAATCTGCTGCCTGTGGGAAGTTCCCTATTTTTAGGTTCGTTTAATGCGGAGAGGGGCGCAGTCGCAGCCTCAGGCAGGCAAGGCTTCGTCATGCTTGTCAGGCTCTTTGCGTTTACAACTTCTTTATAAACCCTCGTCCTTTCGGATGTTTTTCGTGTCTGATCCAATGGCATCTCGAGTCTTGCCTACAGCAGTTGCCACCAGTCTTCCTCCCACTTAACCTCCTGATACAACACCCCGTGCGTTGGTTCGATATGCTCGACGAGAATCTCCCCAGTACGTTTTCCCATTGCTTGGAAGCAGGTGCCATGCAGAAGACTAACCCAACCAGCTTTCTACCTCAAACCTAGCAAGGACTCTCACTTATCGACCATCCACCTTCTTCAGTATGGCAACGACCCGGACCCAGCATACTCCCTTCGCTATCCCGATCCTGCCGCCCCCGATTCTAGAAACCGCTTCGCCGCTGCCCTCTACGACCCCTACGTCCCTGACGTTGTCTACGGCGAGGTTCTGATCATCCCCGAATGGACTCAACCGACGCTATCGGCGGATGCCATTCGCCAGAATGGCGGCGTCCCACCACCCCCCGAACCCATCCTCCCTTCCCGCTTCGTCATTCAGCTCTACAACCCTGACCAACAGATCATCGTGAACTATAAGCCAAAGACCTGGAATACCCCACCATCATGGTCCTTTGAGATGCCACAACACAGCTTCCGCGAGCCCACCAATTCCAGCCTCGACCGCGTCCAGATTGATCCTGCTACAGCAGACACAACGCCCAAGCTCCGCTTCAGCTGGCGCAAAGACAGCAAGTTGTCGAAGGACCTCACCTGCCTACTGCGTGGTAAAACGGCCGCCGTTCCCGACACCAAGTCCAAGAGCAGGGAGCCGGACATCACCGTGTCCATCTTCAAGGCCTTGCGTGAGCTGACCTTGTATGAACCCAACCTATACCGCGTAGAAATGGAAGACTTCAAGGGCTTGGAAGTCGTTCTCTTACTTGGCGCTATCACCATCCGCGACGTCTACTTTGCCGCCCCCAAAGATGCGTTCCGAATTTCCAAACAGGGCTTGGCCCCTGCCACCCCAACTTCTAATTCCCCCACGGCTGTCGCTCCACCCCCGAGCAGGCTGCCTGTCAGCCCAGCCCCCTTGATGACAAACATTCCTCCCGCACCACAGCCACAGCCACAACCTGTCAGTAGTCCGCAACTTACGAAACAACAGGATCAAGTGCGAAAGGAGGAAGACCGACGGACGAAGAAACTACTGGAGGAGGAGGAGAAGGCCCGTCGCAAACGCCAGGCGGAGATTGACAAGGAGACTCGTCGGTTACAGAAGCTCTACGGCGATGAAGAAAAGATAGTTCGCACCCACACTCCATCTCTACCTCCGCGACCATCCCCGCAGCAGGCTCAAAGGCCATCCCAGCCGCCACGAGCGCGATACTACAATTATACCCAAGGCCCGCCAGCCGTCTCACATGGAGATTCGCGACCGTACATGCAGTTGCCAGGTCAAATGTCAACAACGACCTTGTTGGCCCCACCAGTGCCTCAACCGCAATCGACGGCGAACCCACAGCTACAAAATAAGCGGAGTAGTTTCTTTGGGTTCCGACGAATTTCGGATGAAGGAAAATTGACGAAAAAGCGCAGCTCCATGTTTTGATCCGGATGCGTTGCGTTCATTCCATTCTCATCCATATTTGTACCTACTAAGTCAAGTTGATACCCCGGAGTTTTGGTGTTGTGACAAAAGCACACACACACACATTCATACATACATTCATCCCAGCAAGGCTAGGACGAGTATATAGATCAGCATTATCCAGAATTCAATCAGTTCAAGCTTATACAAAGGAGAACTGGTCACAACAATGGCCGTCCTTGGACCCCTATCGTGGTTATATTCACGGGCAGGATGTTTCCCTCTTCGTCAAACTCCATGCGGTCAATGCAGACCACTCGATGATCGCGGGCTGTATCGTTCAAGTACCGCCGGTGATAGACGATATAGTAATTCTCGTCATCAGGAGAAAAAACACTATGATGACCAGTGCCACCGCCAACGTTGTCATTTCCGGAGAGAATCTTAGTCGGGGTGCTAGAAAAGGGACCCGTCGGCGAGGGACCAGTGACATAGCTGACACCGTACGAATTGTCGCCCCATCTATAACCGATTGATTAATTTCGAAGCGTGTTAATTCAACTTAATTGATAAACGCTGTGGAAAACTCACCCGCCAACACTAAACATGAAATAATAGACGCCATTCCGCTTCAGCATCCACGGACCCTCGACGTACCCCTCCGGGGTAATTTCAAGGTACTCACCCTTCAAACTCACCATGTCCTCATTCATCTCCACTACAATCGCATGGCTCCACCCACCATAGTATAACCACACGCTATCGTCAGCATCATCCTGGAACAGCTGCGCATCGATCGCTTCCGCGCCGAAGACAGTCTCCGGAACGAGGGGTTCCCCCAGAGCATCGACGAAGGGGCCATCGGGTCGGCCCGTTGTTGACTTCGCCACACCGATGCCTGCCCCATCGCCGGCGGAGAAGTACATGAAGTAGTCGTAGTCGGAGCCATTATCCTCACCGTCATCGACATTATCAATGGGAGGCTCGAGATTTGAGTTCGTGGGGCGCCGGCGACGCGCCACGGATGGCGCCCAGGCCGCCCGGTTGGTGGACCATGGGATGCCCGAAAAGGTAAGGATGGAAGAGTGTTTGGTCCAGTCAAGGAGATCCGGGGAGGAAAAGGCGTCGAAGAAAGTTTGGTCTTCGTAGGCCGCTGAGTAAGTGGGATAAACCCAGTAGCGATTGTTGAAGATGCGTGCTTCAGGGTCTGCGTACCAGCCGGGGATCACTGGGTTTCCTGCATAGTTGTTGTTATTGTCTTCTTTAAAGAGAGGGATCTGGTCGAGGGCCGAGACGGAGGGGAGGAGGAGAAGGAGAACAGATTGAAGAATGGGACCCATGATCTAACACGATGATTCTAACGCAGTGCTGATACCGAGAGCTGAGAATAAATCGTCAATTCATGAAGTGGAGGAATGTGAAGGGGCGCTGGACCCTGGGGAGGGGTTGAAGTTGCACGATGATCGGATGCCGAATACCTTTATTCATCCTGCACCTGCATCTTCCAACACGACGATGCTCTCAGCTTCTTAATACCAAGAATCCTGGTCATTATCAATGGACGAATGCCCTTTGCCTCTGGCTATCCAAAATTATCCTAACGATTTAGTCCCTTCCTCGAGATGCCTTGAGAGATGCGAATACGAGATTATCTCCAGCCTTCCATCACCTCTTCTCGTGAATCTCCACCCACGCTACTGAAACACGAGCCTCAACCAGATGATTCCCACTTGGGTGCGTTTGATATCCCAGTGCAGAAATTAAAATAGAACATTTGCACGCGCTAACCAGGTCTAAGGGATCTAGCACCCTCGTGTATCAGTAAACTTGTTGCAGTACGATCGCCTCAGGCCTGATCCAATTCGTATCCCTCTCGGCCTCATATATCTTTCTGACAGCGGCTTCATGTTTGATAAGGTGCGAATGAACCTTGTGGGGGCCAAATCTCGCCCACAACGTGGGTTTTCCATTCGGACGAGTTCATTCCTGTGGTCCAAAAATAACAAGACCTATACGGAAGGAGAAGGAGATGACAGCACTCGGCGGTCATGGGCGTTGCCCAAGATCCTTAAAGCTCCTTGATTCATCTTCAATTCGTCGGCTGAGGGGCTATCATTCCAGTTGGAAGCACCTCTGGGGCACGGTAAAACCTCTCGTGCTCTCATGTCAAATGCTCGCTCGAAAACACTTTATATTTCGAGTTTATCTCCCGCAACAGCCTTAGCTTGTTCAGGTACCTCAGCAAGTTCGGCCTCAATGGCATTACCGGCCTTTTGCTAGACAATGGTCGGTGTTCCTCACAGCACTGGTTGCTCTCGCTGTCGTGAGCGACGGATCAAGGTAGACCCAACTTGAGCTTTTGAAGCAACGTTTTCACTAACATGTCTTCATCGGCAGTGCGATAAGGTCACTCCGGAGTGCTCACAATGTCGCAGATATGGTCAACCATGTCCCGGATACCGACGCTCTTTCCGCTTCCAGGATGAAGGCCCAGCCCTCGAACGCCGACACCACTCGTCTACCCGCCGCGCTTCCAGGTCATCAACTACCAACTCAGAGCCGTTCATTCCAGACGCGGCAAAAACTGTTCGCGATAATGCGCTTGATATGATGCGCCGGTATGCTTCCATGGGCGAGGACTACACCAACGCTGGCTCTCCCACCCACATACTGCTCGAGAAACAAGATATCCAGTGCTTTGCGGATTTCATCCGGACAGCTTTCCCAACTATGTACTACCACAACCGATTTCGTGCTACCGACCGACTTGACTTTCCTTCCTACGTCATCCAGAATGTCGGCTCTTACATCTTCCAAGACGCAGCCGTTGCGTGTCTTAGCTCTGTGTACCTCGCGTACCTGTCACAAGACTCTGCACTTCTAAAAACCAGCCGACAAATGTACGCCCAAACACTCCACGAGGTCGCTAAAGCGCTGCAGACGCCTGACGCGATGTCAGACGCAATGCTATGTACCATGATGATGCTCAGTGTATACGAGATGTACGCGCAGACAAGCAACGACGCGTGGGTAATACACGCGGACGGCGTCAGACGGCTGATGGTGAGTCGCGGGGCCCAGGCTCATACACGAGGCCTAGCACGCTCCTGCTACATTGCCTACCGCGGGTTCCTAGTCGCAACCGCGGTCTACAAAGGTAAACCATGCTTTCTAGACGAAGAAGAATGGCAACAGCTATCGCTCCAGATTGGGTATGAAGACTCCCGAAAGCCAACCGAATGGTCTTCGTCCATACATCCGGCTGAGCTGGTTTTTATGGAGATTGCCAAATGTCCACGCTATCTCAGCGAAGCATTAGAGCTAGCATACTTCTTCCCTTCCCCCTCTGTTACAGCTGCAATACCAGATCTTATGCAGCGCGTTCAAGTCACGAGCCATAATTTGCGCGAGGCGAGCGCAAATCTTCGAGCTTCCATGGACCTCGATCAACGTTATCATTCCAGCCCACCCCGAGAAGACGTGATGGCCGGCGAAAGCGGGCCTTCGCTTCTCCTCCAAGGTGCTGAACATACCCTCAGTGTCTTGGCAGATCTGCTAAGCAGACTCGCAAGGGCAGCATCCCGACCACAGCACAGTACGGCCCTTTCATTCCGGGTCATGTCGGAACTAGACCGTGGTCCTCCTGTAGCTCCTAGCAATCGGATTGACTTTCTTGCGGTGACCTGGTTGGATCGAATAGCCTCTTCTATGGGGATGATTGGAACTGCGATTGTTTCTCATTAACGAGTTCAGATTCTGGGAGCATTGAATAGTTGTAGAATAGCTATGCTTTTCAGTACACTCTAAGCGGTCTTTATACATTTATTTCAATTCATGCCAGTTCATTTTCTTTGGTTATTCTCATTTGGACTATGTGTATAGATTCTATGATTTCCATATTTTATATCTTCCTTTTCTTTTTTTTCCAGTGCTTTGCTATTTGTCCTTTAGCTACAAAAAAACTTTCTGATTGGTATATTCATGGCACTATCTATGCCCTTTAATGCACCTTGATATCAACTTCACTATCCTTAGTACACCAAAGATTCTTGCAACAAGCCCCTTAGTTCATCCTTCTCAGCCTCCAGCTCGCTGTTCAAGTTGGGTGCAAGCATCAACACCCGTCTTTGCGGGAGGGTCCCTTCAACCAGAGATTCAATATCTCTCGACTTGAACCCTAGGTTCTTCAAACCGAGAGGTTGATCACCGAGGTCAGACAAGAATCTAGCCAACGCCTCACCCAGCACCTCACCAGCACTTTCGCGCTTGACGGTCGAAATATCTACCCCGAAGGCCTCGGCGGCAGCCAGATGGCGATCTGGGTTGGAGGCCGCCGTGAAACGGAAGACCGCGGGGGCTGTTACGGCGACGGACACGCCGTGGGGGATGATGGGGTGATCAACATCGTAGCCGGCGTGCTTGTATCCTGGGTTCTGGCTGGAGATCGGGTAGGACATGCCGTGGCAGAGATGGACTCCGGCGTTTCCGAACCCGACGCCGGCCAATGTGGCGGCGAGAAGCATCTTGGACTGGGCTTCGAAGTCATCGGGGTCTTTGACGGCGCGGGGGAGATACTTGACTGTGTCGCGGAGGGCTTGGAGGGAGAAGATGTCGGATATGGGGTTTGCGCCTTGGTATGCGGGGCGGTTGATAGGGTTTGTGGGGCGAGGGGTGCGCTCGTTGTAGGGGATCGCGGTCCAGGATTCGAGCGAGTGGCAGAGGACGTCGAGACCTGAGGAGGCGTGCACGGCTGAGGGCATTGTTCGTGTGTTAATGGGATCGCAGATGCCTAGTGTGGGCTTGAGGTTGCGGTGAGCGATGCCAGTTTTGGCGCCCTTGGATACAAGGTCGAAAATTGCTGTACCAGTCGTTTCGGAGCCTGTACCAGCTGTAGTAGGAACGGCAACAAGGGGTCTTAAGGCCTTGGTGACTGGGAGGCCCTTGCCGATTGGGGCGTTGACGAAGTCGAGGAAGTCGGCTTCGGGGAAGACGGTGTAGAGGTTCATGAGCTTTGCAGTATCGATGACCGATCCGCCACCTGAAGACTTAGCTGGGGTGCATGGAGAGGCAAGCTGTTACATACCAACTGCGAGAAAAGCATCCGGATTATATGGTTTCGCGAATGCAATAGCCTCTTTAATTCTAACCGTGAGTTAGAATACCGACATGCTTTACAATCTGTGGGTGAAGTGAACTTACGAGCTATCCTTGGGTTCAATCCGGACTTTATCAAAGACAGTGAACTCGATACCTTCGCGGGTTAGACCCTCCACAGCCTGTTTCATCGCGTCCAGTTTAGAGACGTTGCTATCCGTGACGATGCAGACTCGCTTTGCTTTCATGTTTGCGAAATCCATGCCGACTTCCTTGGTGGCCCCGGGGCCAAATCGAATACTGGAGGCGGCCATCTCGAAGGCGTACTCTTTCTCCCGGGAAGGGTCCGTGGGGGTGGCCATATGTCGTCGAACATGATCAGCTAAGGTGGGAGATCGATGATGGTGGTGATGACTGGGATTGGAATGGCAAGGGCAAGAAGGGGGGTGTGTGTATTGGACGGTGCGCAGCAGGTTGCGTGCTCTACTGGCAGCGGAAGCGGGGATGCGGATTGCAGGGACCATGATGGGGGTTGAAGCGTATAAAAGGGGGAGGGAGAGGAAGGAGGGAAGGAGGGAGTAGATGGGAGAGGTGGTTATATTTATATAGGCAAGGAAGGAAAGGAAAGAAAGTGGCAACGAGTTGTTGTGGAGGAAGTTGGAGAAACCGAAGTAGTGGAAATGCGGGGGGTGTTCCAGCGACTCGGCGAGATGGCCGAGGTAATCCACGTCCTGCACCAGAAGCTGTCCATTCTTGGTTGAAGATCATTTTTTTAGGAATGGCAACCAGGATTCTAATTTGTCAGGTCTGCCTCACTCTATGCAGACTCCCAGGGAAAGGATATGTCGGACAATCTGAGTAAATAATCCAATTGAGGCTTGTCGGCCTGAAGGACCAAACAGAAACAAGCGGGGTTGCCTGAGGCCCGGACCCCTGTCATCCCCAACTCAAGTTCAACCTCAGCTTCCCTCTTCACGTCATCGCTTTTCCTATCGTCCTTGCCATCCTCTCTCAAAACTATCTTACTTTTTGTCACTTCTGGTTATAGCCCTTCTACTCTCCTTAGCAAAATGGCCCGAACTCATCCCAGCTCCTTCCAGCAGTTGGAAAAAGTAAGCATCCTCTCGCAGTACTCCCTACACTCCCTCACTAGAACAACAAACTAACTACCATCGTCAGCTCGGTGAAGGAACCTATGCTACGGTACACTCCAGCTCCGTCTATTCTTCCAGCCCCTGATTCCTCCTAACTCACCCCTCCCTCCAGGTCTACAAAGGCCGCAATTGCCAAACAGGGGAGATGGTGGCGTTGAAGGAGATCCACCTCGACTCGGAAGAAGGGACACCCTCGACAGCTATTCGTGAAATTTCTCTGATGAAGGAGCTACATCATGATAACATCCTATCCCTCTACGATGTCATCCATACTGAGAATAAGCTTATGTTGGTCTTCGAGTACATGGACCAGGACCTGAAGCGGTATATGGACACCCACGGGAACCACGGCCAACTAGAACCCGGCATCATCAAGTCCTTCTCCTTTCAGCTTCTGCGGGGCATTTCATTCTGCCATGACAACCGAATCCTCCATCGAGATCTCAAGCCACAGAATCTACTTATCAACTCAAAGGGTCAGCTCAAGCTCGCTGATTTCGGTCTTGCACGTGCATTTGGAATCCCGGTCAATACCTTCTCGAATGAAGTGGTTACTCTCTGGTATCGAGCACCAGATGTGCTTCTCGGCAGCCGCACCTACAATACCAGCATCGATATCTGGTCAATTGGCTGTATTATCGCGGAAATGTTCACTGGCCGCGCGTTATTCCCCGGCACGACAAATGAGGACCAGCTCCAGAGAATCTTTCGCATAATGGGCACGCCTACTGAGCGCACATGGCCTGGTGTCTCACAATTCCCGGAATACAAAAGCAATTTCCCCATCTATGCTCCCCAGGACCTTCGACACGTCGTCCCTAGAATTGATCCATTGGGTCTCGATCTACTTAGGTGTATGCTGCGCCTTCAACCTGATCTACGCATCAGTGCTGTCGAAGCGCTGCGACATCCCTGGTTCGATGATCTTCCGGGAGCTCGACCCGTCTCCTAGGGACCTACGTCGAGAGCGCGCGAGTGAGTGCTTAGTATTACCTAGCAACCCCAGGCCTTTCTTGGCGCTGTCTCGCATACTGCTTTCGGAGTGTCTGCATGTTCTTTTGCCTGCAAAACGCGATCCATTCGTCTGGCAGAATTCAAACGCGCAAAGGTATGTTATTTTCCAGGTACACGTCTCTCATCTGTAGGCTATTTCTCACACCCGTAAAGTCGTCCAACAGGTTCCGGAATACTCTGTTATGCGCGTTTTACCGCTGCAGAGCAAGAAGTCAACAGCCTCTCTACCCGAGTTAACTGCGCTTATACCCGCACCATAAGGAATGTGCCACCGGCGTGTCTACCAGGCTCTCCGCGATCAAGGGCAGAGGACCGCCCTGATCAAAAATTCTCCGTCCGAGCATTGTTCGGTCAGACCGGAGATGCACTTCTTGTGTTCTCCATTGCATTCACATTGACGAGCGAATCTTCACACCGGTGCCCAACCACAGAAGGTAGGCGTCGCCTTGGAATCCTTGGTTATGTACTTGGTCGACCCTTGGAGGAGACACTCACAAAACGATTCGCACGGCTACAAATTTGTCACCAGTGCAAGCCATGGTATATGAAAGTCAAACGTCGATCACTAGAGGGAGGCACCCTTGTCATTTTAAACGCAATTTCTGCAGCTTCATTTCGTCATCTGCATATTTTAGGGCTGATTTCTGCATACTCGTTTTCACTTATGGCCTAGACTCAGCATTCGGATTATAGCCAGCGCTCTTATATTATACATAAAGTTTTATACACAGCCAAGGGAATACCATTATCAACCCATTACGACCATCCATTTCATTGATATAATTTTTTTTTATTAAATCTCGAATCAATATACGATCACTCATAAGGATGACCGACCTGTATATACACGCGGAATACTTTCATAAGTCACTTTCCTCGGAACGCTCCCATGTCCCCCATCGCTAGACATGGCTTCAATGTCAATGTCTTCAACCTCTTGCACCCCTCTTTCCCTACACCTCGGATGCCGCTGACCCGAACTCCCATGGAGAAAGATGTCCCCGTGCCTGACTTGTTTCCGGAACCAGTATGCTCGCATTCGATCAAGGGCAGTCTTGAAGTCATCAAGAATCACAGTGTCGCAAAGACACTTGAAGATGAACGATAGCTGTGTCTATCAGCTTTCCCTTCTCGCCATATCCCTATAGTAAGGGGAGGTGTATGTAGGTTAAAATATAACATACCTTCCAAAACGGCTGAACCCCCGACGGAAGCGACGCACTGTCAAATGCACCGAGAACACTGCACTCATCGACGACGACAAAGGCCAGGGAGAGACACATTGCGGCTAGCATGATCCCGAACCGAGGACTGACTTTGACCAGCTCGATGATTCCGAAGTTGTATTCGCGTTTGATGGTGTAGAAGAGGGAGCAGGTTGTTAGGACCCACCATGGATCTCTAGAATATACAGCATTAACCTCCTTGTATTCACCCACAGAGACACTTCTCGAAGAATCTAGCAAAGGAAAAAAGAGGATGCATGGGGGTAGGTACCGAAACAACGGCTCCAAGGGCCTGGTAGTCAAAAAGATCTTATTAATATTATTAAAGTAGGTGAAGTTGGCATAGATTTCGAGAACCCAGTAAGGCTGGACGAGGAGGACGGTGATGATATAGATAGCGGATACTTTTCTCGAGAAGAAGGGTCGATTCTTCATCCAAGCGATGATATTGTGAAGAGTCCAGGAGACGTTCAGCCCGATTGCGCTGACGGACAGGTGCCAGCCATAGATGGGTTCTTTGGAGAAGATCCAGGTGCCGTGGGGGATGGCGAGGATGAGCTTTTTTTTAAATTTCATTTTAGTATCTTAATATGTATTTAGATAGAATGGGAGTAAATACTTCTGCGAGAATCAACTTATGAAGCAGGATGTGCTTCTTCATGTTGCAGAGTGTGACTGCGGCCATAATCACCAGAGAACCGACCATGAGGCCCTGGCCCCAGGCTTCAAGGACCAGGCCATCAGGATCGGTGGGACGAGAGATGTGGTCCCCGGATGTAGTCATTGCCAGACACGTGGGTTAGCCGTTAGGGTAATACCATGGCGTGCACGGTTGGGGAAGAGTATTTGAGAGGGGGATCCAGGGGTGGACTGGATGGGGATATATAAGTGATGATACAACCAACATATAAGGATCGATCGAGTAGGTAACTTTAGAGCTAAAAAGCAAAGAGATGGTCACTGGTCAGTTGTTTGACACTTTGACTGCTTGTACGGACGGTTCCTTGAGAAGGCGAACCCCGAACCCCAGATTCATGATAACTACCCCAAGGTTGGTACGGAAAGGCGTTCGGAGGTCCATCTCAAAGCGTTCAGGAGTGGGGAGATACTGCTCAAAGGGACTACCAGGTGCGAGTGGAGAGGCCTGTGCATGTTCTTGACAAGTTGACGCAGGGCTGATACGCAGACAACGACGGCGACCATGGCATATTGATAGATCACTAACTCAAGCAGGACAACATCCCGAAAACTCTAAGCAGGGATGAAGCAAAAGCATCGAAGGTAGCGAAGATTACTAGCGACTGGGAAAGGTACTAGGAGTAGCCCCGGAGCGAGCAGCCAATCTTAGGCCGTTGAAATCTCCGTGTCTGGAGGGCCACTCCTCCCAACTCCCAAGCCTTGGAGGTAAACTGAACATCCCTTCCTCCTCATTTGCTTATCCTCCGTTGCTAATCGCTGCAGGATTCCGATTCCCCGTCTATGAACGTCATAGCATATAGATGCTCACTTTGTCGCATTCTCCTCCGTTGCCACCGTGGGCTTCCCATCCTGTTCGCTGCCTCCAAACACACCCTGCATTTCCTCCAGTGAGACTTTCAACGTCTGGACATAATGTTATGACTCATTAGTAAAAGCTTATCTCTGCGTATGTGCAGAAACTGGGGTTAAGGAACCTACCTCCTTCAAGAACACCCACGAATATATCACGATCGCATAGTTGAATATCGCAAACATTAGGAACATCCGCCATCCGATATTGTCAATCGCATGTGGCGTGACCTGCGACATCATAAAGTTAAATAACCATTGCGATGCCGCCCCCACAGTCACGCCAACTTCTCGCAAGCGATTTGAGAAGATTTCGCCCACATAGAGCCATGGTAGCGCACCCCAGGACATGTTGAAACTGAACGCCTCGGCATATACCATGAGGATCATAGCAATCCCTGCCGGCGTCGCCCCGGTATTTTCTTCATCCGAGCTTGTCGGATGAGTTGCTAGCACACATGCGATGATCAGCATAAAAGAGCCCATTGCGGCCGCCCCAACCATGAATGGCACCCTTCTCCCGATTCTGTCAATGATGAACAGCTGGAAGATGCTGACACCGACCACCTTCACAACACCAAAGAAACCTGTCACTAGCTTGGCTGAGCTCCCTGCGCCCACAGCAGAGAAGATCTGGGTGGCATAGTAGGCCAATGAAGTGTTTCCCGACAGCTGCGCGCAAAGCTGAATCGTGACGGCTATGAATATTCGGTATCGATTTGCCGGTAGGAGAAGCTCGCGCCAGGTGAAACTATCCTTAATGCGAGCTTCTTCCTCAATACCCGCCAAGATTTCATCGAATTCCTGCTGCAGCTCCGGGTTGTCTTCTCCGCCTCGAACCCATTTCAACGACTCCCAGGCTTTGTCTCTCTTTCCCTTTGTGGCCAGCCATCGAGCACTCTCCTTAACAGTAGCCATGCCTATCAGCAGTAGGCTGGATGGGAGCAGCTGCAAGCCCAAAGCTATCTGCCATTGTTTGGATACTGATGACTGGGTTTCCGACACGGCAAAGGTAACCCAATAAGCTATCATAACACCAAGGGCAAAGAAGAGCTGAAAACAAGCTCCAAGTCGGCCGCGCATCTCTTTCGGGGCCATCTCTGCGGAGTACATTGGTATAAGCACTGTGGCAGCACCGATTCCAATGCCGGCAATAACTCGGCCCGCGTAGAACGTGGCTAGGGAGTGGGCGTTGATGAGCTGCAAGATTGTCCCTACAGAAAAAACTAAAGCACTGATTATCAGGCCTGATCGACGGCCAAACCGGGATGCAACAGGAGTTGTGAGAAAACACCCGAAGAAAGCCCCGGCTTGGAGGATAGACACAGCATTTGAGTTGACAGTCGTCTTCTGCGACTCGGAATATCCAAAGTCTTTCTGGAACGATTCGAGCGTGAGGACGCCGCCTGCGATATGATTAGCAATGCCCTGTTTCAATTCGACAGTTTTCGACATACTAATAACACCAGTGTCAAAAGCGAAAGCAAAGGAGCCCATGCAACTAGCCGAGGCAAGGTAGGTGGCCCTGAGGAGGCCAAGTCTCCGACCCATTGCTGTACCACTCTGTTGTTTTTAGAGCCCAGCTTTAGAAAACCATACGGAGTATAATGAATTTGAGATGTAGAGTGATATTAGGGTTGCAGAGCCATCGGTCGCTAGAAAAGAGCTGGATGATATATATGTCTTCAGAGAGTGCGGGTGAATGATGTGATCGGCTATGACATGGTAGCACCTGCACTAACTTATATGTCGGATTTGCATATTCCTTGTCAGAGTCCTGGGGCATCGGACCACGACTCCGTCTACGCCAGATCCGGCAAACGGACCTGGTCTAGTCTCTACTCAGTCTCCTACCTCCCATTGCTCCTAGATAACAGCAATCCTACTACCATCATGTTGAGGCAGAGCTGGGAATTCGTTTCTCGCGAGAATTGTGCCATATCACCTTGTGGAGCTGGGAACGCGGGGAAATCCGTATAGGGTCCAAGTCCTGGAGAACTATGTACGGAGTACGTCCTCCGTAGAATCATGCAAAGCGGGCCACGGGGCTAATTCAGACTTCAAGATGCAATCCTTCAGGCCTCCGTAGGCAGCTACTCCGTATATGATTCGGCAAAATCATTCGAGCCTCGTCGCTTCGATGCCTTTTAAGGGCTTTTGCGCTGATGTCACCGTCCTGAAAAGGTGATTTAGGCGATCGGCAAGCTATTCTAAAATGGATTAGCGCATAGTCTAGTACTAGTCCAGTTTTGGACGGACAGGAGCAGCATAAAGTTATGCTCGCTCGACTCAACATGCAACGAGGTTCAAGTTACCTTGCGGGTTGGGATGAGGTTGTCCCCGAGTTTCGAGTCAAGAATCGAGGTTCCTGAAGTGTACGGAATAGACTCTAGGGTGAGTCTGATGGGTCGGTTCCTGAGATTAAATTAGAAACAACGGAACCATTCGCCGTCAAACTGAGAGAGCCATCTGATTCAAGGACTTGAATCCACGTTCGTGACGGCTATGGAAAATTCTTCGAAGCAAATGAAGATCATCATTGAAACACAATCCAGTGCGGTAGCGAACTGACGGCTTGCATCTTGAAGCATTGCGCGTCTCCTGTACTCCGTAGTAGATGGGCCTATCAAAGGCGGTGTGGTGGGTTTGCTTTCTGCTCGTGCCTGAGGCTGGTCTGAAGATCCTCAAACTTCAACCTTGCTACAACTTGAATCTCTCTTCTCTTCTTGTTTCCCTTTTCTGCTTACGGGAGTCATGCTGTTGATCGGTATCTCGTCTTGACTCCAGTCCTTTAATCTTCTTCTACCTGTCTATCTAGTATCTACTATCTACTCTCTTTAATGCACCCCGTCCTTCACTTCTGCCATATCCTCCTTTCCTATCTGTACTTATACTGTCCACCCATGTTGGACTGGACTGATACCTAGATTACAATCTTTTCGATATGGTCTGCCGCTTTCTTGCCGCATGCAGCATCCTGCTGTTCCCCCTCGGGGCCCTTGCCGACGAATGGCCGTTCTTGACCCTCCAAACCGCTCCGTTCCTCCCACCTCAAGTTTCAGTAACCAAGAGCGGCCCCACGGATCCGGGATACATCTTCGTCGGCCCTCGAGGAAATCAGGAACAGGGAACCGCTGCCCTTATATACGATGAGGACGCGAATTTGATATATCAGGGTCCGCAAGAGGTGACCGCCAATTTCAAGGTGCAGAGGCTCTTCAACGAGGATGTCATCACTTTCTGGGCCGGGAACATGATGACTTTGGGTTTTGGGTACGGCACCGTTCATATCCTCGACAACACCTACCGCGAGATCTATACAGTCAGCCTCCAGGAAGACTTCGTTTCCCCGGATGCCGCATCGAGGGACTCGTACATTGACCTCCATGAGAGCCATGTGACAGACCGCAACACTTTGTTGGTGACGGCCTACAATGTGACCCAGCACGATTTGACCCCGATTGGCGGCCGTGCGGACGATTTTATGCTCGACGGCATGTTCTATGAAATTGACATTGCTACCAATGAGATTGTATTCTCCTGGAGCATTCTGGATCACCTTGAGGACATTCCTTTGGAAGAGTCAAAACAGGGCTGGGGAGACGACGTTGGGACACAGGATACACCCTATGATGCCTATCACATCAACTCGGTGGAACTCATGAATGACGGCTACATCATCTCGCTTCGACATTACTGGTCTGGTTACTTCATTCACAACAATGGCTCCGTCATATGGCAGCTGAGCGTACGTTCCTTCCTCTTTCTTAGCGAGTCCGTTGCTAATACTATTGTAGGGCGAGAAAGGTGCTGGTGACTTTGAGATCGACGATAATGCAGAGTTCTCCTGGCAGCACGACATTCGGATTTATAACGAGACTGAAGAAGGGTTCCTGATGACTCTATTCAACAACGCCAACACACCCACCAATGAGGTAGCGGCTACCACGGGGCTGGACTTTAATGTTGATCTGGTCAACCGCAAGGTCAACACGCTCCGGATTCTCAATGATATGGACGATGTTATCCACAGTGTCAGCCAGGGAAGTTATCAACTCCTCAGCGAAGAGTCTCGGCACGTTGTTATGGGCTACGGCTCCATCGCTCGAGTAAAAGAGTTTGACGCCAACAACAAAGAGGTCCTCACCGTGCAGTTCGGCGACGACAATTCAGTTGCCTCGTACCGTGGCTACAAATGCCAGTGGAAGGCCACCCCCTTTTGGGAGCCCGCCGTGGTCGTCGAGCGGACAGGCCCAGACTCCGTCCGTACCCACATGAGCTGGAATGGAGCCACGGAGTATGACAGCTGGGCCGTCTACTCCTCAGCGTATTCCGACGGGTCAAACCCCAAATTCGAAGCCGTCGTCAGGCGGACCGGCTTTGAAGATAGCATTGAATTGAATGGACTACCTAGCGGATACATTCAAGTGACTGCACGGAAGGGTGAGATCCCACTGGGAACTTCTCCAGTTACGCCAACTCCACAGATGGAAGGAAATTAGTCGCTGGCCGCATTCTCCCACGATTCCTGGTCGATGTGTCGTACGGACAACGGTGGCTCTGTGGAACCGGGTTATCCGTCCGAACCGTCGGCCTGTGAGCTGTACAGTATAACTTGCTTTCTTGTCTAAGCCTTTTTTTTTTTATAAATATGCTTCATGTATATACGTTGCTACTACTTGGTGCGTATGACAATAGATTGGTCCCAGGTTATAGACATCACGATTCTCATAGGGATATTCAGCCAATGGAACAGACGTTCATTCAGTCAGCGACAAGGTAGCTCCAGTCGTGATAACGGCTAGTTTCAGTGTCCTCCATTCAAAGTCCTCCATCGGAAGATTAAACCTGTTCGTCTCGTCAGCTTCCAGGTTACAGATCGTCGGCTAGCTTCCCTAGGTCTACTAGTAGTTACATACTCATTTGCTGCTCACCACATGGATCAGACAATCTAGTACTGAGTAGGTCAAGCTCACTGTTTCTATCTTAGGCCTGGTGCCTTGTCCTACATCAACAGCATTCCCTGCACCATCCCGACTCGCCAGGTAGATACCTGAAGTAGTTCATGTAGGTGCGTCTCTGTCCTACCGCGAATCGTGATCTTCCTGATCACTGCTATGATAAGACAAATGAGATCCAGTGAGTGGTTTTACTTGTATGACGTCGCCTTCTTTACCTATCCTTCCGTACTAGAGTTGTTCTACTAGGTCCAGGGCAGTAGGCTTGTGCTTGGCTGGGCATTATGTGGCCAGACAAGAGGCGTGGAAACCCTCTAGACGATTCCATCTTGTCCGTTGAAGCGGATAGGTATCTTTCCTCCCGCGGGGAGAGAACATGGTTGTCGGGTGTAAGTGGAACATGTTAGGATGCGCCTGCTATCGCGTTTGGCAGGGGAGTTGGAGGGAAAGGAAAGAAGATGGAGGGATATAAAGAAGCTGATGATGCCCTTGGAGTTGAAGATACCAGGACAAAGTAAGCAAGATCAGTTCCCAACGATCCACTCAAACCAGCGCTCAATTCTCGAAAGAAACAAAACCCCCGCCTTCAAATCAATCAAAATGCATTTCCACCTCACCCCCTTCCTTTCCATCTCCACGGCCCTAGCCGCTCCCTTCATCGTCGGAGCCAACCACAATATCAAAGCCAACATGAGGGTCCCCATGGCCTTGAACGAGACGACCCTCGGCCACGCCGTCGTCTCCAACCGCTGCTATATTCCTATCTACCTCTGGTCTGTCGGAGAGAAGATCAGCCCGCAGAACGTGGTCCAGCCCGGCCAAAAATACAAGGAAATCTTCAGACGCGACCCGAAGACTGGTGGTGTTGCTCTCAAAATCACCACGGACAAGGACGGGCTGTACACCAGTGCCCCGCAGACGGTGTTCGCGTATAACCTTGTGGAGGAACTCGTTTGGTACGATTTGAGTGATGTGTTTGGGGATCCCTTCGTGGGCGAGTCGGTGAGCCTTTTGCCTTCGGAGCCCGCAATTCGCTGGGAAGAGGGTGTTCCACCTAGTGGAAGTCAAGTGAGGATGCAGGATGCGAGGACTGACCTGATTTTGACGATTTGTTAAACGGGGGTGCTTGCCAGATTCGACGTGTGGCTAAGTTAGCGGACTAGGGGGAGCAGGATCTGAGCGGGGAGGACTGAGAGAAGTTGTGTTGTGAGGAGGTATTGTCCGTGCTAGGTAACAGTTGCTAAGTAGTCGAGGAATTGTATTTCTTTGACCCCAGATCCTTTTGATGTAGAGCGAGATGCTTCTGTGCTCTTCTCGGTTCCCTTTGGCCCTGCTGTCTTTAGACCGGAGTCATTCTTTGCTCGATACCAATTCAGTAGCGACACTAGCCCTAACCCCCGTGAAGCTGGAGGCCGACAGTATGTGTCGGTAAGGCTGAGATCATGATGGTTCGGTTGGTGCCTGCGTGGAGAGTGCCTTATGGGTGTTTTTGTCGAGGGCTGTGCTGTATCCTTGTGCAACAGTTAGAACAGGCATCTCAGCATCGCTGATCAGACCTCGAGGTTGATTTTGCCCTATACAGCCTCATATATCCCTTCTCTCTGAACTCTCTGCAATATCACCTTAGCAGCCAACACTACCATGAGTGCCATATCCCGCTATGCACTCCTCATCGGCACCGACGCCTATCCTCAGAAACCCCTTCAAGGATGCGTCCGAGATGTACAGAGAAACCAAAAACTTTTAGAGGCATCTTCAAACTCAGTACACGTTGAAGTTTTTATTGTCAGAATGACAGAAATTCGGTACTAATTGGACGTACGCCATCCTTGCTACGTGTGGTCCCCATCAAGCCAAAGGAGATTGTCTTGCACGACGGTCAAGTACATGGGGCTCTCTCATATTCTCTACTTAAGCTGCTGGAAAGCAGGGGCTTGACAATCCGGCACGAGGATATCACTCAGCTCATCGGTGTCAAAATCCGGGAGTTGGGGCTCCGGGAGCAAGCACCTGTTGTTTATGGAAATCGAAATCAGGCTTTCTTTCAATCCTCTGATATCAATAACACAGTCCCCATCATCCCCATCACGAGAGCGGAAGATGGCAGCTGGATATTGTGCGCTGGTCAGGCACATCTTGTTGGTATCGAGGATCAATTAGCTCTACATTCCATCAATTCCAGAGAACGCGATTCCTCGCTATATACAGATACTTTGAGCGTCAGGGTTGTTATGGTCGGGACCTTGAACTCGTCAATGGAATTCTCGCCTCGAGAGTTACCCATGCAAGGAGGGGGGTTTGCAACGGGGTATCCCAAGGCCTGTCTTCAAAAGTACCCGATTTGCCTGGCGCCTGGTCTTGCAAATCAACAAGAACGCCTCACGACTTTCAATAGCGAATCCCTCAATAACGTCAAACAGGGACCATCTTTCTATATCACTCTCAACAACGACAAGCAATACGAAATCCTCTGCAGGTCCGGTGATTCTACCTCCAAAGTCACAAACTTACCCGTCATGCTTCAAGACGAACCGAATCCGGTCACCTTTTCGAATATCATGGAGCACCTGGTGAGATTCAGTCTTGTCAATGACCTGCTTAACGTGTCGGGGTCCAGTTTCCAGAACTCCTTCAGCGCAGAAATCACCAACATCTCGGGCGAGAAGAGTTACCCACCAGGCGTTCTGATAGAAACACTCGAGGACGTAGAGCATCATCTGCTAGTCACAAACAAGGGGAACGAGTCACTCTATGTCCATGTGTAAAACCTTGGTCCTTGTTATCAAATTACCAATATCCTCAGGGGAAACCATTACGCGATTCTTCCGAAGAACGACACCGAACGATTGAACAGGGCATTCAAGAAGAAACTCAAAACAAAGGTGCCCGTCGAAGTGACAGCAAAGGGCCTCAGACACGGCGAGGACGTGATCAGGGTGTTTGTTACCTCTCAGTGGACATCGTTTAGCTTGTTTGAGTTGAAACTGATCGAGTTGGGTGGGCAGAGATCCGGAGTAAAACTCAGGACAGCGCCAGCGCATCAGAGGACTGGCTAGCGTTGAATTTTCCCTTTTGGATCTTTGCGAGATAAAGGGTAGACACCGCGGGCCGATTGAGCATGACGAGGGCATCCAGATCATTTCCAAAACTAGACCTGCATAAGAAAAATATCATCGTGGAGATTGTCAAGCACTTAGTAGGCTACTATGTCTGTGTAGCCAGTATAGTCTTCACTCTGCTCTCCTTTCCTGTGCAGAGAATGCATTACCTGAATACTGTATAGGAACACAC
Source organism: Aspergillus cavernicola (assembly GCA_027569065.1). NCBI lineage: Eukaryota > Fungi > Ascomycota > Eurotiomycetes > Eurotiales > Aspergillaceae > Aspergillus > Aspergillus cavernicola. The sequence goes on from JAPDEK010000018.1 coordinate 318,752, forward strand.
AGCCTCTGCAAAATACAGTTGTCTCTGTTTGGACCAGTAGATGCTATTGATAACCTTGAATCATCTGAGGGCCAAATGCTTATCATAACAATTAACACCGTATAAGAAACCCCATTTCCTCGGTTTCTCGTCGGTAGGATATTTGGGGGCATTGTTGTAGATTGAGATCCTCCGGCCTCGAGAATCTATGTATGCAAGTCGAAGACCAAATCTGGATTGGTATCCAATTCAAGACGGTATGCGGGAATCCGGATTTTCAAACACCTCTGCCGCTTCTCCAGAGGAAATACTTCCGTGATCGCATCGAGATCATCAAACGCATTCAATGTCTGCAATCCAGTAGTAGTAGGCTCGCTCGACCCACGCCCGGTCCCGACGTAAAGAGTCAGAAATCTACCAAAAGCACGATCCCAGGCCACCAAATGGCCGGTCTCCTCAAGCTCAGCCGAGAGGTCTAAACCCTCATCAGAAGGTGACTGTCGCTTTTTGAGGAGATAGCCAAGCTGCATCAAGTATAAAGAGGGCGCAAAAGCTGAAGGACTCTCTTCCTTAGTAGTGACAACTTTGACCAGCCCAAGATTCGAATGTGATACGTTATGGGTATCGTTTATCTCTATAGATGGAGACTTGTCGCGGAGCTCAACTGGTGCACGCTGAGGGGCCCAGTAGAATTCCGTATCGGAATTTAGCAAGAGTGGAGCACTGATCGGTATCAAGTTCCCTTCGTGGTCGTCCAGTAAGTCAGCAATCTTACTGAGTTCAGCTGTAGATTTAGAGCATCCAAGAGCTCGTATCTCCGCAACTAGCCGTTGAGGACTCTCGTAGCCGAGACTATCCCCATCCATTGTAAAAATCGGTTGCTCGCTCGCAACGCGGCAAGGGTCAGAAATATCTGCGTGTAGACCTTTAGCGCAGACACAAGTAATTCCGAGTCTTTGTTCGATGTGGGTGAGCTGGTTGATCAAGATGCGCCCATACTCCTTTTCTCCAACAAGCTCAGGCAGTGCTTCACCAATGATGTCATCCTTAAGAAGCTTGTCCAAGTCCCTGAATAGCGCAAAACCAGGTAAAGTATTCCCAGCTTGTTTTGATACTTGAGTCAAGGCCAGTAGAGCCTTGTCTGGATTGCCAGCGTCAACCAGAGCCATAGCGTAGACATATGCTGATTCAAAATGCATCAATGAAGAATCATCAACAGTGGATTCCAAGTACTTGTCCCATAGTTCAGGAAGAACAGTGTCGCTTTGAATCTTGACAAGCAACGATAGATACTCTCCCATGTTTTTGGCTTCGACTGGGCCTTTGCTCCAGCTGAGTATACTATGCAAGTTCGGTGTTTCGGGGTTAGCCTCTCCAGTAACCAGGTCACGCAACCTGCGGATATCGCGTCTCGATTTCTGAAAGGACAAGGTCTTGAGGGAGGACAGGAGAGCGTTCACTAAGCGCGGACCACCTTCGTTTATCCCCAAGATGATATCAGTGATGGTTCGGTAACCGCGTAGATGATGTTCCAAAGCCGACTCCGACAAAGCAAGACAGGCGTAATAGACCCCCAAATGGGAGAGTCTGTGGTTACTACTAGAGATACTAAGCCGTTCTCGTCTCATCTCGAGCCCATTTATGAAAGACAGAATTTCCCCATAGGTATTGTGTTGCTCGCATCGCTCTAGCGCCGCCCTCATTGCGCCCCCATCACCAAGGAGGGACCCGCCTTTCTTATCGGTCACACTCCTCTCGATGACCTGCTGTAGATCTTGGAGGCTCTGCGCATGATCCAGAGATGGTTTTACTTCATCCCAGTAAGAAGCCGTACTCTGGACTCTCAGTGACCATAACGGGGTGGGTGAGGAGTTCACAGGCCAGCCCTCCAGAAAGATCTCCCGAAGGTGCCGCTCTGAGTCCGATACTGAGTCCGATCTGGGACCAGGTTGCAAACTCTTAGTTAAGGCGAATCTAAGAATCTCAGACTGAACAGGTCCAGGGTTGGTTCGGACCAGTATAGCATAGCCGCGGGACGGATAACGCAGTCCACAGACAGCTCGTGTTGGTGGCCGCCAGAGCCGATAATATAAAGCCCCCGCCATTGACGACCGAGGATCAACAGAGGATCAAGCAAAGTCTGAGTGAGAATGAGTTGTTGCCAACTTAATTCCCTGGACGAGGGGGCCTGAGCCATACTTGTAACACGGCTGAGAGACTAGAGCCATTGTAGTTAGTAAACAATGTGAGGGCGGTGAGAAAGGCGGTCAGGCCCCGGGGAATCTTGGCCAAAGCGTCAACTTGGAACCTCTGATTATTCTTCAAGCCTACTTCTACCTTGCACCAACAATTTGCAGAGTTTATTCAGACCTCTATTGAGTACGCGTTATTGATAATCTACACTCTCAGTCATACACAGAAACCATGTCGTCTGAGCACGAACACAACCAGTCTTCCTTGGAATCATCCACAGACACTCGGCAGGTCGGAATCGCTAATAAGTCCACAATATCGCAAACCGAGTTAAATGCGTCAGAACTTCAAGGAAGCTCTTCGAAAGCAGAAAAGTCGGATACCAAGGAGGATGGTACAGCTTCACGAGCCCACCAAAGACAGGAGAGATTCAAAGCTCTCCAAGCACGCGCAGTGAGTTCTACCGAGTGAAACTCGCATAGCCTTCTCATAAGTTGACGTTGAAACAGAAATCAGCGAACGAGCGCAATCTGAAAGAGACAGCAGCCGAAACTCAGCGACTCGCGACAGATCCAGCACTGCTTTCTTCAATATCGCGCAAACATGCCTTCGCCTCGCACAACTTACTGAAAGCCGATACAGAGGCAGCCGGAGAGGATTTCGAGCGCAAACGTGCGTGGGACTGGACTGTGGATGAATCCGAGAAATGGGACAGGCGGATGGATAAGAAGCAGCGCCATCGAGACGATGTCGCGTTCCAGGACTACACACAGGACGCACGGAAAGTCTACAAGAGGCAGATGCGGGAGCTGCAACCTGACCTTGAAGGATATGAGAAGGAGAAGATGGCCGCCATTGAAAAGGCTGCCGCGAATGGCGATCTCGAAATTGTCGAAACCGCCGACGGAGAAATGATTGCGGTTGATAAGAATGGCACCTTCTATTCCACAGCCGACAGCGTTGGGTTCGCAGAGAACAAGCCTGATCGCGCCGCTATCGATAAGCTAGTCGGGGATCTGAGGAAAGCTGAAGAGGTTCGGCTCAAGAAGCGAAGAGATCGCCGTGGCGGCGATGACGATACCGACGTCACCTATATCAACGAGAAGAACAAGCAGTTCAACCAGAAGTTGTCTCGTTTCTACAACAAGGTTCGTGCCTCCGTCAACCCAACTTTTATACAGAGAAAAAGGCTAATCGTCTTCTAGTACACTACGGAGATCCGTGATAGTTTCGAACGAGGTACCATGATATGATATATTACATCTACTGTACAGTGCGGGGCCGGATTTGTCCTGTGATTTAGAACCGTTAGTTTATAGCAGTGGCGATCCGGTGCCGCGATTTTGAAAGTTTGGTCAAGAAACCATTGGAACGAGTCGCTTCGAATCCGTCGGTGCTAGCCATTCAAAGCATGCTCTTTCTCCATGCTTTCATGGCTAAAGTTTCAATCTTCTTTGGCCCGACTGGCCCGCTTATGGATGGATCATCCAGCGCTTCGACGACAGCCTCGCCTACAACATCGACTTGGAATGGCTTGTCCACCATCGCTCCAAGAAAGTTCAGTCTGTTACCAACAAGCGCGTTGAATTGGGATCCAACAAAGCCACCAAGGGCAATGGGCAGGGTAAACTTCCTGCTCGAATCATACATGAACGGAGGCCGCACGAAGACGCTTCGCAGATCCGGGAGTCGGGATGATATCGTTGTTTCCGCCTCTCGTTTGGTTGTGATGTACCTACTCGGAAGGACCGGGGCGCCTGAGGAGGCGGAGATGTAGACGAATGTTGCGACATGCTCGTTCGAAGATTCTTGCGCTAGAGCAATAGCTAATTAATTCGGACCGAAGGGTTAGCCTCGCCCAGCAACAAAATCATATCTGTACGTACCGGAGTCCCTATTCATAAGCTCATACGTAAACTGTCCATCCCTTTCCTGTGGCTTGAGTGCCTCCCCCTCGTGCCTTTGAAGAAGATCTTGGCTTCCTTGCTTCGACGTACTGAAAGCTCTTTGTAAGCCAGAGATTATCGGTTCCCGCCCTTGAACCACTCCCTTGTAATCGGCTTCGAGGAGGATTCCCATGCTGTGAACCACCGCCGTCGCTTCCTTCAAGAAAGGTTTATAGGTTTCCGGCTTCAGGATATCCGCTTTGGCCCATTCCACAGACTTCGCCCACCCCGGACGCTGTGGGGAGCTAGTGACGACATCCCATCGTGGTTCTCCGGATCGGCTATCGCAAGAATGATTAGCCTGACATGACATACTGATGAAGAGCAAGCAAGCTTACCTGACGGAAATTACAGACCAGCCTCTTGCGACAGCTGATTTACAAATCCTTGATCCTGAGCACGACCGCGCGCATTAGTATGGCCTATCTCTGCAGCAGCGGCGGGAAATACCTAAGAATCCGTTTCCACCCGCGACGACAAGCTTTTTCGTGGCCATATTAGAGGAGTTATTCAACCAATGCAGTAGTATAGTAAAGAGTTGGAATCATAGAATCATGATCATGTCCGACCAGGTTGCTCTGTTCCGTGACCTAGAACCACCGCGGAATAAGCTCTGCCGGAGCTCTCGAGTGGCAGCACTTTAGTTCCTTATCTAATCGCAACCATGTCACGTGCTAGTATTCTTGATAGGGAGAAAAGAGTGATCGCGAACGCAACACATCCCTTCAACTCTCGCAGCTTCCAAGCTTTTTATATTGGCGGCTCGCGGTGACCTCCTCCATCAAATTCATCGGCTCTTCCAGTTCAAGTCTCACAGTATGCCCTCCGCAACAAGCACCAAACGCGTCAGGGTGAGTATCCAGCAAAGCCCCTACAAAGTAGGCGTTAAATTGACTTAGGACTGTAAGGGCGTCTCGATATTCAGACCGTTCAGTATGCTTCCCACTCACCCTGGACTTATTACACTCGTACAGTATCGATCAACCCATTAACCTCACCCTCGCAGTTTTCGGCAGCGAAGCACAACCCTTTGACCCAGCCAAGAAACCACCGCACGTACCCGCAGACCACACCCACCAATGGCGCGTCTTCGTCAAAGGCGTCAACGGCGAAGACATCTCATACTGGCTTAAGAAAGTCCAATTCAAGCTCCACGAGACATACGCGCAGAACGTCCGCACCGTCGAACAGGCTCCGTTTGAAGTAACCGAGAGCGGATGGGGTGAATTTGAGATCCAGATCAAGTTATACTTCGTGCCCGAGTCGACGGAGAAACCGCAGACGTTATGGCATAGTCTGAAGCTGCACCCATATGGGCCTGATGCGGAAAGGATGAAGGAGCGGAGAGAGGTGGTGATCAGCCAGAATTACGAGGAGGTTGTGTTCAATGAGCCTGTTGAGCAGTTCTACGATTATCTCACTGCGGGTTTGGGGACGCCACAGCCGCTGAAGGGGAAGGGTGGGAAGAATGCCAAACAGTCACAGCAGCAGCGCGGTGGAAGGACGGCTGAGATTCCGTACAATGAGACGGCGGGGAATCCATATAGCAGGACGGCTGAAAACACGGAGCTGGACCGACTGGCTGATGCCAACCAAACCGTGGAGCAGATGATCAAGGACGAGAAAGAACGGCTTATCGAACGGGAGAAACAATTAGCGGAGCTGCGAGAAAGCGAAGGACTTCCTACACAATCTACGAAGAAACGATGAATTGCATGCCATACCACGAGTCTACGACATGACGCCATAAGCTGAGGTCTATTAACTTACGTTGATTTTCAAATGTCCATTGCAGCGCGGTTCTTCTCGGCACGAAAACGAGTCTTCTCGCTCGGTGGAACAAACATTGCGCACTCGTGAAACTAGACGAGGAAAGACACCCCCTCCCCTTTGAGGGTTCTCTTTCAGTTTCACCTAAACCTCGCAGAAGTCTCAAATTACGAGTTATGCGTCATCCAGAAGTCATCTATACCTCGGTATCGAGCGAATCGGGCGTACTCCACAAATCACCAATCTCTATCAGGTTTCTAAATCAGGACCTTGCAAGGACCGACACTGTTACTTAGCCGGACAATTACAAGTGGCTCGATGTTTAACAATACTTAGAGTAACGATGACAGACGAATAAGTACATTTTATCTTTAATATGCTTACGTGTTACTCAGAACTGAACAACGTTAGACAGGATTGAATCTTCTTAAAAATATGCTTGCTGTCGCTAAGTCGCACAGAAAATAAAAGTGATCTCTAGAGTTGCATACAACCAGTTCATGCCAGTCCCCTAGACTCGAATAAGCAGCCCTCAATTAGCATAATTTGCTGCTGCCTTGGTGGCATCTCGAGTTTGCTTAAGGAAGGGTATCAGATCAGTCCCTCCCGTCCCATTAACTCCTCCCACGACATTCCCATCCGAGTTCTTCATCTTAGAAGAGGTCATCGTTGCCAAGTTTAGCCGGGAAGTCGCTGTTTCCGGTGGAGGAAGCTTTGCCTCCATGATAATGTACCGCGTTACGACTTGAATATGTTTGTCACGGAATACACCTAGAGTCATGACTGCAGTATTGTATGCATCTCGAGCAGAAGAATCGAGCTTAGAGCTCATTGCAAACGCACGGACATTAGAGTTTCGACTGAGCATCTCCAGGAAGCGGCGATGAGGCCCGGGCATATAATTCCGCATTTCCTACATCAACATGCAATTAGAACCCGAGTAATGTGTGACCACGACCAGTGGAGAACTAGGGATAAGGAATATGTACCTGTATGTATCCTGCTTTGGCTGGAGGGTGTGATTTGGGTGCTTCGCCCTTATGATTTCCGGTTGCTGAATGTTCCACGCCTAGAAATAGGTCTAGGGTCTGGATGAGCGAGCTTTGGGCATTGCTGCCACCACTGTATTGATGCCACTCGCCCTTTCCTTCACCGAGGTCGTAGAAAAGACCGTTCGGTAGCCCGGCGGCAGTCATGTTCTTGCTGCCAGCGAGATAGGGACGGAGTTGGTGGAAGAATATGGACGGACGATTCTTCTCATACATCCGTTCCAGTATTTGGCCTAGCTCTTGAATACCCTCGCTAATCTGGAGAAGGTATGCGGCCACCCGTTGATTATCGTTGACGGTAATGGCATGGATAGTGTCAATCATCATCTGGATTAGCTGGGCGCCCCTTGCTTCCATGGCGACGGAGATCATGAAGAACCACTCCTCATCCTTTGTTCTGGTAAACGATAGCGACACGGACAGGTTATCGGGATCGGTGAGATCTGCAGTGGGGGATGTAGGCACGAAGTTCCAGAGGTTAAGGGCTGCATAGGTAGCACAAGGAGGTAGTTCTAGGTGAGTCGATACCTCTAGAATAGGGATGGAAATCGCCGGGGGTAGTATCTAGCACGGTGCCGTTAGTTTACATCAGGATGGAAATTGCTCAGGCAGTTGATACTCACATCCCGGGGTCTTTCATCTCCCCAGACATAGGCGTGCGTAAGGTAGGCGAGTAACACGTAGGCTCTCCTCCATTCGGGCTCTGTCTGTAACCTTGAGGTAGAAAGAACAGGAAGGCTATCCACAGCCTGTCTTAGAGTACGATCATGGATACGGGCAGACAAGTCACAGGTAATGCTTTCCCAGGGAGCATAGTAAGGATCTTCTAGGGACTGTAGGGGAGGAGAATCTGGAAGGAACCCATTTCGGAGGGAAACTTGATATTCATCAAGTGAAAAGTCTGGCGAGTTGAGCATTGTAACAAGGTTAAAGATATGTAGTAGGGATATCAGGAAATAATGATGGTCTATCCAGGTACTGAAGACTGAAGGGGAGTGTAAATGATGGTGCTTAAATAGATAAATAGATCCAACGTAATGGTATGGTCCGATCTCTGAACGGCGATGACGGAAAGAGGCGGGCCCGGAGAGACCTCATCAGATACTAGATCTCATCAAAACTGTTCCTTTGGTCTCTAGTGAATAACAAACCTGCCTTTGAACAACAGTCCCAAGTGAAACAAAGACCTGGAACAGGAACCAAGCAAGTCTCAGTTCAACAGCGACCACTGTGCTGTTGCTGATAATCCCAGTATCTATGACCTATAGAGAACAGCTGTATTATTAGCCACCTCATGATATCGTTTTTCTAAGATTGAAGATTGAGATGTAGATAGTGGGAACGGAAGCGAATCCGGGTCAGGGCCACTTTTAACATGGAGCGGGGGCGGCCCATCATCCGGCCTCCAACAATGCATGATGGATAGTGATAGAGTCGTCCCTCCCCGCTATAAAGCGACAGAATAAAATGCCCATGTTGCCATTCATGACATGCCTCTATTCTCTTTGGTATTCTTCCCTTCTTCACCCCTCTACCACAGACATCCGTCCTCCCTTTCGCCATGTCCAACCAATTCAACGGCCTGAAGCCTGTGTTCCCAGAGAATGCAGCTTCTAAGGAATACGCTGCCTCTCTAGATGCCGCAGATCCCCTGGCTGGATTTCGCGAGAAGTTCATTATCCCTTCGAAGGCCAATATTGCGTCAACAAAACTCGCAAAGCCCAGTACGTGCCACGACAGGTCCCCGTGTGATCCCATCCCCTGACAGACATATCCCAGACCTCTCAGAAGAATCATGCATTTACTTCTGCGGTAACTCTCTCGGTATCCAGCCTAAAGTCACCGCGAAGTATCTAGAAACACAATTAGACACATGGTCATCAATCGGTGTGAATGGTCATTTCACAAACATAGAGGACTCCCCGCTCGAGCCATGGCAATTCCTAGCTGACCAGGCAGCGGGCTCAATGTGTAAGATCGTTGGGGCGAAGCCAGAAGAGGTTACAGCAATGGGAACTCTCACAGCGAACCTCCATTTGTTGCTAGCAAGCTTCTATAAGCCGACCGCCACTAAGCACAAGATCTTGCTAGACTGGAAAGCGTTCCCCAGTGATCACGTAGGTTCTGCTGAAGCACTAATTCGTACGACACCCCGGAAAGCAAGCTAATATCTCTGTTTAGTACGCCATCGAGTCTCATATTGCCTGGCATGATCTAGACCCAAGGAAGTCCATGGTCCTCATGGGCCCAGATGAGGGTGAATACCAGATCCCGACGCAGAAAATCCTGTCTTACATTGACGAGCATGCTGATGATGCCGCTCTGCTCCTTCTCCCGGGTATTCAGTACTACACTGGACAGGTCTTTGACATCAAGACAATCACAGAGTATGCAAAGTCAAAAGGCATTGCGGTTGGATGGGACCTGGCCCATGCTTACGGCAATGTCTTGCTGCAGCTGCACAACTGGAACGTTGATTTCGCAGTATGGTGTACCTACAAGTACGGAAACGCTGGGCCCGGGGCCATGGGTGGTCTCTTCGTTCACGAGAGATACGGAAGCGTCGATTACAGCGAAGGAGAGGATGCTCCCAAATTCCGACACCGGCTGACGGGGTGGTACGGCGGTGACAGATCCGTAAGATTCAGGATGGATAACAGTAAGTTCCCAAACCATTTCCATTTCTATCCGAGAAGCAGATACTAATGTAGCGCCCACCACAGAATTCAAGCCCACCCCAGGAGCAGGAGGCTTCCAACTTTCAAACCCCTCAGCAATCGACCTTGCCTGCCTTTGCGCTTCCCTCACTGTCTTCGACGAGACATCAATGACTGAACTACGCAAGAAATCTGTCCAATTGACCGCGTATCTGGAGTATCTCCTGTTGAAAGACACAACAGATGAAACACGGTCATTCCGCATCATCACTCCATCCAACCCCGAAGAAAGAGGAGCGCAGCTAAGTCTCCTTCTCAAGCCCGGTCTGCTGCAGAATGTTGCCCACAAGTTGCAAGAAGCGGCAATTGTTTGCGACAAGAGGGAGCCTGGTGTTGTGCGTGTTGCCCCCACTCCTTTATATAACACCTTCACCGAGGTGTGGTTGTTTGTGAAACTGTTCCGGGCAGCTTTGGAAGAGTGAAGTGTTGTTTTGGGTTTGTGCAGGGCTTTTTCTGAGTGTAATATATATCGTTTTCAGCTACAGTGGGTTTCTTGGCTGTCGAGGCTCCAGGTAATATCATCTTTGCGTAAAGGCAAAACAGCGTGCACCCTATAGACCATGGACATTAGTGGTGCTGTTGGCGAGTTGAGTAGAAGACTCCGGGTCGTTTCGTGCCAATCCAGATTGGAACAACGTAGGAGATATGGCTCAGGTAGTCTAGGCTCCCACGGCTAGGAGAAAATGAAGCTAAAAAGGATTCACACATTGACTTTCTAGCTTATATACAACGTCGAAATTCTTTCCCTCAACCAACCCATCACGATAATAGAGGTACACCGCCAATCAGCTCCAGAGGAGCTGGTTTAAACAAAGTAGGACATCAATTGCACGCCAGATACAATCTATTCCTTGCCGAACCAGGTCTTGTGGCCCTGTTGAGTAAACGTTAGCATATAATTGGTCGAAAGACAAACCCCTCGGTTTCAATAGCCGATAGCATTGATAGCTAGATGTAAGGAATCACTCACAAAGACCATACGGCCCATGGCGTAGGTAGTGGCTAGGATAGAGTCAGCTATCTGCGCGCAAAATATCATGTCTCAAATCCCCCTAGAATAACTCACCAAGGCCGAGACCGTAGACGGAGAGGAGGTAGGGGTACATAACGTAACCACTACGGGAGGTCTAGATAGAAACCCGTATTAATTCACCACTGCCATATTCATCGCCGGGAAGAGCTTCGTTTGTGTGCCGACTGACCTTCCACCATTGGCGCTTGCCGTCGTGGTTTTGGAAGAGACGCTGGTAGTAGGGGACACGGTTCTCACGGAACACGAATCTGTATGGGAGAAAAATCCAGAATTAGCGAGACTCGAGTCTCAATGAAGACGTATACTGGGGCTAGAGCTCGGCCAATTGAGCAGGGCGGATCCGGATTCGGCGCTCAATTGACGAACTGTGGGGTTCAATTCAAGATAAAGGAGTCAAGCAAGACATACCCGGCCATGCGAGGAGCTGTGCGAAGCATCTTGACGGTGTTCGAGGGCGATGAGGGGGGTTGCGAGGGGGAAAGGAACAGCAATGACGGAGGATATGGAACGATCAGTTGATGTCGAAGTGTGGACCCGCCGCAATTCGACGTTCACGTGACTTCCCTCAATGTTCCGCCTTTCAAATGATAGCTTTTGAGTCATGTGACTCAGATGCGCTAGGACTGTTCTGGAAAGGTTTTTCGAGCTTGAAGAAAGTTATCGCCAGCAGTTCGCGGAGTTTAATAGGACCTCTATGAGCTTGTTATTCTTTCTCTATCCCTTTTTTCTTTCCGCATGAGAACTGCCATTGCTCTTCACGGGAGACAGGATGATTAGGTCTCCTTCAAATTATCCTCATCCTCTCCTCCAAGACCCATGCGACCGGCTCTTCTCCGACTGCTGAGGAGGCCATCAGCACTCTCAGTTATCGATTCCCTCATTTCGTCTCCATTCGGAATTACTCACTTGGGGTTTGTGCTCGGTAAGAAATGTATACATTGCCAATCATCTAGTCCCCGACTGCGAGATCCCCAATTCCTCGAGGAAAGGCCATTAAAAAATGATGGACGCTCGACTACGTCTACGAAACCTTCAAGCTTCCGCGTGCATGGAATTCAATCACCTTCGGGCGCGACCGTACCTGAGAACAATTCGTCTACGAAACCTTCAAGCTTCTATGTGCACGACATCCGTCCATCCCCAAGCAAAAGCGCGTATGAGAACAGCCACATGAGCCGGCGGGATGGTATATCTACGAGCTGGAAAGAATTGGGATTACAGCCGGAGAGACTGGATTACGAGTCAGACATTGGCCATCACACAATCGGCACCCGATTAGTAGATGATCCAATCTATCAGACCGACTTTTCGCTTTGGCTAGAATTGCTTCGCTATCGACAACGGCGTTATGGAGATCACGGGACACTGGACATATGGAAGGGTTTAGTGACACGGGCTGGTGGGCTACATCTCCCTATGGACGGAGAAAGTGCAGATATCTTGTGGCAGAGCTTTGTCGACTTGGGCTTAAATCGGGAGACAATCCTGAAAGAGGTGGCTGATTACGCTCTGGAGCTGTGGAATAAGACAGGCAAACGGTGGCCCAACTTATACCAGAGCATCGTGGGTGGACTTCTTGAGCGTGGGATGACGTCTCAAGCAGTCCAGTGGCACAGGCGACTCCAAGTTCCCCATCTGTCCAACCCAAGCGATATCATCCAATGTTTCAAGTCAGCAACCTTCGACGACGTCACATCAGCGATAAGAGATAGTAGTATCCCAATGGTGCAAGAAATGTCTCTATCTTCACGGCTGTCTGCTCTTCAGGAGATATGCAAGCATACGGACGGCCACCGAATATACAGCAGAATACTTCCTGCTCTAGTAGAAAGAGGCGAATTTACAGAAGCATTCCGAATGCATTTCTTCCTAGCCGAACGAGGTGATCATGCACGATGCTTGGAGGAACTCCAACCTTTGCTTGAGTACGCGCAAGAGTTCGGTCCGCGTACCACCTATGAGAACCTGAGGCGTTACTCTTTCCGTCGCTTTAAAACGCAGCCTACAACTAAGGAAGTACTTGACTCGAATCCACCTCCCACCCCGAAACGGTCCCATGAGCGGATTGAGAGCGACTGGGCTAAGGAAAGGCAATTCAAAGATGGCTTTGGTGCTCGGGTCTTTGCCACCAAGGCTCTAACCTTTGATATGATTCTATCGGGCTTGAAGATTTTCAGTGTTTCGGCTATTGGCCCACAATCGTTGCGCGAGATGGCCACAAGAGCTCGGGGAAGCCATGATTTGCTAGAAAAGCTCAGGCAGCTGGATAAAGAAGGGATTTCCATTGGGAATGGCATATTTGCCCGACTTTTGCGCCGGTTGGCGACGGAAAACCGCGAGATTCTCCTTTCCGACCTACTTCACAGCGATCAACATCCTGACATGTTTGAGGATCCCCAAACTCAAGAGTCGTTACTCGTGGATTATTACACTGTTCGTGATTGGCGACAGTATAATCTCACTCTAGCGGTTCTTAAAGAACTCCTGGGTGGAGGACCAGACTTGATCAACGTCCATATTCGGAAACATATCGCAGCCGGAGAGTTAACACTGGCCTCCAAAGTAGTTGATGACTTGCTTACTCAAGGCGGTATTCCAACTAATGAAACGATAACTTTCATGGCCAAACATATTCTTACCCCCCGCAAAGTAGGAGCTGGGCCTGTTCGACAACCAGGAGTCAACCTCACTCATGAACTAACTTTTGTTCTCCGTTTCTTACAACGCATTGCCCAGGCGGGGGCATATGTCCCCCCTTTGTTGTGGATTGAATTGATCAAGCGATTTGGAATGACGGATTGTTGGGAACAGCTGCGCACCTGCTGCCTCTGGCTGACTCGGCACTACTCATCCTCTCCGTACCGGACAACGGCTATACAGCCCGCGGCGGCCGCCTTAGCTCGAGATCGGGGTCAGCAAATGCTCAACAAGGTATTTACTCCCCAGATGCAGGATGCTATTGTCGCTTGGGGGTTCATCATACAACCCCCCTCAAGGCTAAGGTCGTATCGCGCGACTGCGATGGATGACGACCGGCTGGTTCCGTTTGTTCGTGGTACAATCCTCCTCCGTGAGCTAGAAAAGACGGGGATTCAGGTCCGGTTGGAGCGGGTTGCCCGTGTCTGCCGGCAACGCCTAGTCATGCTCTACGGTCGGCCTGTGCCCTCTAATCGTCCGAGGAACCGGGAATTACGACGGGAGAACCCTTTTCTACTCGATCGGGTTATTGCAGATGTCAATCGTGCATGGGGAGAACCGCCTTTGCTTGATGAGCAGGGAAAGAGTCGTCTGTATCGGATGATAAATTCCCACAGCCCCCGGTCGCAGGCACCTCGCCCTTATACTCCGGGTCGATCTGATGTACAGTAGATAGACTAATATATGATACCCGATACTACCCATGTATTCCGTATAGTAAATGCAAACTAGGCTCCTACATTCTTCACCCTTAGTCGGATATGCCAAGACACCACGTGAAACCAGTGGCCCCGGAAACCGCAGTCTGACTTTGTTTTTGGCTCCGCCACGAAAGGCTGGCGCGTCCCAAACGTCAGCTCACAGCAGCCTCCAAGAATAGCCCAGAGTCCAGATATCTGTGGCCCGCTAGACCTCAATGTTGAACTCATGAGGCGCTCTCGGCCAACAACAAGTCTCACACTCGAGTGACACACCAATAACGACGGGTCTGGTCCCACACATATTTGCATCCAGATCGACAGCAGCCATCTGGCTCAAATAAATAATGAAATACGAAGCAGTGCGGCTGGGATTCTTCACTATTGATCATTTTCATTTCTCTTCCTCACCCTGAGGGATCGGTTTCTGCTAATCCAAGGCCATTGATTTTCATTCTATGATATCCTGATCTTCTCTAGCATTCTAATCAGCGACAATTAGACTATTAAATCTTTGTTACTGCCGGACGAGCCTCGCAGGGCCTTAACAATCCCTCCTCCTAACATATCGCCGTATCATATCACAAAATGCTGGGAGCAGGACTTCTAGCTCTTCTCCCCTTTGCAGCAGCCAGCTCAGTTGTCTCTCGGCAAACAACAGCATGCAATAACGCCGCCAGTCTCTGCTCGAAATCCTACGGTGATATCACCCACCTCGGCGCGCATGACAGCCCATTCCTGCGAGATGAGTCAACGGGTAATTCGCTATCCGGGAATCAGTGAGTTGGACACCTGGTCTTTGAGAACTCAAAGCGCTCCCTCAAACTCATCACTGACTTGCGCCGTGTCTTCTAGATACTACAATACCACCGTTCAACTCGAAGCTGGCGTCCGATTAGTAACAGCCCAGGTACACGAGAGTGATTCGCAATGGCGGCTGTGCCATTCAACCTGTAGTCTTTTGGATGCCGGCAGACTTCGCACGTGGTTGTCTGAGATTAAGGACTGGTTAGATTCCAATCCGAATGAAGGTATAGCTCCGTCAGAGTGTGTTGGGTTGATTTGGATCAAGGAAAATATACTGAGTGTGTCCTAGTGGTGACAGTGTTGTTGGTGAATTCCGACAGTGCGACGGCTTCCGACCTCCATGCCGAGTTTCAGGCCGCAGATATCGTCGACTATGCCTACCAACCTACCTCGACCTCCGCGCCGTCTTCGTGGCCGACTCTCCAAGAGTTGATCAACGACGGAACACGCTTAATGACCTTTGTGGCGTCACTAGATGACAATACTGCCGCGCCGTATCTCATGGACGAATTCACCTACATCTTCGAGAATCCCTACGACGTAACCTCACCCTCCAACTTCTCCTGCTCCCCCGACCGACCGTCCAGCGTCAAAGGCGACGCCTCCGCCGCCATTTCAGCCAACATGCTCCCCCTCCAGAACCACTTCCTCTACCAAACCATCCTCCTAGACTACCAAGCCCCCAATGAGAGCTACGTCGGTACAACCAACGCCCCCTCGGGAGGCGAAGGAAACCTCGGCGACTCCGCATCAACTTGCCAAACCGCCTGGGGCCGGCAACCAGCCTTCATCCTGGTCGATTTCTTCGACAAGGGCCCGGCCATCGACACGGTCGATGACCTCAACGGCGTCACGAATCCCGTTGGCCGCTCGAATGTGACTTTGATCGCGGAGGATCAGGCGAATGCGGCGTCTACATACTCGAATGTGTTCTCGGGGTTGGTTAAACTTGTTCAGAGCGCCCAGGCTGGGGCGAACCCGAGCATGGGTGAATGGATTTGGGCAGGCGGGGACTGGGGAGAAATCCTGGGCGGGGGGATTCCTCTCTGAATGACCACTTGTGGCTTTTTTTTTTCTTTCTTGGTTATGCTTTATAATCTCTCTGTTGTTGGGTATCTCAGCAATGATGCTGGTACTAATTGGATATACCGACAAAGTTTACACATTACATAGCAGTGCATGGATCCGGCGTCATGGAAAAAGTCATGGGTTAGCATAAAAATTTTGTGTCCATAAGCGATATCTCGTTGCGAGTAGTTAGCCAATACCGAACTGACATATGTAGAAGCAACCGACGACACAAGCTATCCACTCTTCGTATGTCGATTACGATCCTCCAGTTTCCTTCCCCAACAGCTGATTGACCTTATTCACTTTATCCTCAAAAGACTGTACCTTGTCGGTTCTGCAGCACCCAAACAAAAAAACAAGGCAGATAATTCAGTTAGCCTGTGTTACCGCCAGATAAAGCAGCATGCAAAATAGGGCAAGGGTATTTTAGGAAGGATTCCGAAAGAGTGACCAGGGCAAGGAGCAGGAACGCACCTCGAGCCGACACGGATATCAGTCTGGATCCTCACGATCCCCTGTTGATGCAGTATGGTGTGCGCCTGACCAATGACTTGATGCACTTTGTCCCAGTGGCCTTCTATTTGTATCGAATGGGACCAGCAGAAGAGGGGCCAACTCGTTAGCCATGGTCGAATCCTTCATGAGAAAAGGGAAAGTCGGAAGGAAACCAGGTGAGTCAAGGGACGGGACATAGAGCGCATTAAAAGTGGTCACACAGCATTTCTTAACAGGTACATAAATCACCAACGAGACTGAGGGGTAAAATCCTGGGGCGAGGGCAAGGGAGCCTTGACCTCAGTAGACTACTATACATACCGAGAGTGGTTCCGGCTGAATGCATGACGTATTGCAGGCCGGATTTTTCGATTAGACGCTGGACATCGGCGATCTGGGCGGATACGGATGGGGATGAGGTGCCAATCTAGCGAATGCGCGCGGTGGTGGTTAATGCAGAAGGTCGTGTGAAGAAGTAAAGTAGTGGGGTGGGATAGAGAAGGCAACTTCAAGTTGGAAACTGATGAACCGCGGAGAAGGGGACAAGGGGGTTTGGTTTGATGCATGTGCTTACAGGAATCAGACAGAAGTCGGCGATGCAATGAGAGGGGGTTGGGATGGAGGCCATTTCCAGAGAGGGAGAGGTGCGTTGCAGAATGCAGGCAGTCTGTCAGGTCTAAGATAGATAGGAGGAGTTGCTTTTTCCTTGTTAACAGTGAATATTAAATGGCGATATGCAGTTTGAAGATGAGTGGTCTACGATAGTGAGTAGGCTGTACCTAGGCGTACCCAGGTAGCGCCTTGTAGCCTCCCGTAGCGGGGTCTCAAGACAACTCAACCGACTATAGCATGTAGTATACAGAAGTTGCCTCACAGAGTCACGATAGTGGTACGAGTATGCAAGTCGTCAACGACGCGTCAAATTGATATCTCGATGGGGACAGAGCGCTCGTCTTGCTGCAGCTCTCCTGATTCAACATACGCAGTATCTTGACTCTGCTGCCAACTTATCAGCAATCAAGAGTCAAGACTCACGAGAACAGAAAGCGGGGCAATCAAGAGAAACATATAAGAACAAAACGGTGACCTTGGCATCTTGACTATTTATCTTCTACCGGATGGATTCGTGAATCTATGGATGAGAAGATTTGGGTCTGAATGGGACTTGAACTTAATTCTCCCCTGTTGACTCTCTTTCTCTTCAACTTCTTGCTCCTCTCCTTTCTCTTCCTCTTCAACTTCTCATCAATAATAACTCTGGGAAGCTGGAAGATTTATCCTTCTGGAAGCAGCGGAACCCCTGCTAGCCTGAGCCCATCTCTCGTTTTCTGCGATTTCTTGCATGTCTTCAGCAGATCTTCTTTTCTTCCGACATTCACCCTCACCTATGACCACATTCCTCAGGCCACCAACCAGCCTTCAACCTGACCGCTAGTTTTCTTGTTTCTGCGCCACCGATAGCCCAATTCAACTGAATGTGTCCGTGCCCGACGCCCTGCGATCCTGCGCTCAGCTGCTCTGTATCTTCGTCGCAACACTTGCAAGTTACGCCATCTTTCGCCTTGTTCCTGTCGGTCCCGACCCCGCCTTCTCGAGTTCGAAGAAATACAACCCTTACCCCCCCTTTCAACCACTGTGTCCTGCGGGTTTTCGCGGCGGACGAATTCAGCGATCGCGAATTCCTCGATCCTGAAGGACAATCCCATTAGCATATAATATCGCATTGGCCCGGCAGGTGAAGCGCCACACCTGCTGATACGCTCTAATTCCTGCACAAGACTCAATGCCTGGGTCGAGGACCCTCTACACTAAACGCAATCCGGTGTACTTCTTGTTATCACCTGCGGTCATTCGGTTCCTTCCTCGCCAGCTGGAACCAGTCAAGCGGATCCTGGATCATATCTCAGCTGAGTAAGGCCGCACCAGAAATAACTATACTCCTACGAGCTTATTTCCTCGCTATCTCGGCTCAATTGGCTGAGAGTGACGAGGCACAGTCATTCAACTTGCAAAGGCGCGACGCCGGAAAAGCAAAAAGCGAAAAGCAAATCACGGTGTGACCGCGCTTCCAACCAGACAGAGCGCTAGCCTTTACCCTACCAAAGGAGGCTTATACAATTTTTTTTTGCGGCACAAGAGCCCCCAGTGTGCCTCACTGTCCGCTGAAAGCTAAATTATATCTGTGCGCACGACAGACACTTTTATTTTGCTTTTTTTTATTTAAAAAAAAGCCCTACTCCTGCTGTCGCCTGAGCTCTCATACTATTTAACCAGGCACCCGTGGTACACAAAGTATTCTTATTCCCTTTACACTCAATCCAGTCTCTCAAGCGCCCACTGTCCTGTCTATAGGTACCTGGGTTGTAGGTCTTGTTGCAAGTAGCGGACTGCCGATGTGGCCATGGTTATTTCACAAAAAGTCAAACCCAGAACAACTTACCATCCAACGACTTGACGGATGACAAACCCAAGGTCCTTGGAGCTCCCCGCTGGGGCTCAGCTTGTCTACATCGCCGAAGGTGGTGCGAATATTATCTATCGGATTGTGTCACCCGCTATCTCACCAAGGAGCTCGAAACCTAGTCCGCCTTTGTCGGGTTCGAGTGATCATCCAACTGTACCCGCGGAGTTCAAGGGAAAATTGCTACGACTTCGCAAGGACACACTGGCCGGTGTGTCGTACCAGGAGATCGCCCGGAACTTTGACAAGGCTATCCGGCCTCTTTTTAAGCCAGAAGAATTAGTGGACCAGGAACTCATTTATCTACCCCAAGGTCTCATCCAGCGATGCAATGAGCAGTTGCGCACAGCTGAGTTCACTGGGAAGCGACCGAACCAGAGACGGGGGTTATTTCTCTCCGTAACAGAACCATTTGGGCTTCTAGTCACAGACATGACCTCTTTTGGCAACCCCGGGACAGAACTTGCTGAATTGAAGCCGAAATGGCTTCTACAGTCGCCGTCTGCTCCAACCGGTGCTCGAAAATGTCGCACCTGCGCCCTACGGGATATGAAAAACCACGATGCTCGGCGAATGGGTGTGATGGAGGTGCGATCGTTCTGCCCTCTTGATCTGGTGTCTGACAAGTTTGAGCATGTTTTGCGCGCGGCCAAGCTCGTCAAGGGGTATAAGGATCACGCTCGGCTAGCGAGGGTACTTTATCGGAACAGTACGCTGCTAAAGGTTCAAACACACCAGAAGATCATGAAAGAGGTTGGGTTCTACGGCCCCTCGCCCCATTCCCGAGATAAATCTCTCGCAATGACACTTCGGGATTGCACCATGTACATCAAGGTAGATATCTCCTGTTTGATTTGGGGTTCCCACCCCCAAGTTTACATTCAGTTAACTTCGCGATGACGTGACGGTTTACTAACGGCTTGCAGATGCCTCGAAATGAAAGAGGTCGAGTCGAGATCCGACTCGGAGATTTAGACTTAAAGACCGCATACGGAGGTAAAGCTCAATACTGGCAAGACATAGAGCATCGATTGATCAACGAAGGCTGGTACATGGGTGCTAAAAGCAACACCCAGCCATGCGACTGCGCTCTGCAAAGCCCGCGAGGGCAGCCACCTCCATCCATGTGAGACTCATGGCTTTTCTTTTTCTTTTCATCCCATACCTTACGCCCGCTGTGAGCAGCAATCTAATGAGGACTACAGCTTATGTGCTGGAGTTGCGCTTAGTCTTCATGCTACGAAAGTTTCATGATCACGATGGATATGAACACCCGCATTTCGGCGTTTTATCATGTTTGTCTTTCAGCTCGGCTCATCTCGTTTACGTCCTCGCTTGGTGCTCTCGAGCCGTTACGACCCTACGAAGGAGCACTGGTTTCGGATTACACGTTTGTTTGGTTCTGTTCGGAATACCCTATCATAACTGGGCTTGGACTTGTATCTTGTTGGATTTCGGTGTTTCTGTATTTGCGTCAAGGTTCATGGCTGGAGGCAGTTTGTCGGGTTTGTTTGGATTTTGCATGGTGTTGGTGAAGTGTCTGTCTGTAATTGGGAGAGAGTTCAAATCATCGCAAGAATCAGATTTAATTGTTTTCTAACCATGACCAGAAGGTGACAAAGATGATCCCCGCCTTGGTAGGGCCCAGAATCAGACTTGAGCTCGCAGCTTGCCACTGTTTACTCACTCATATCCCATTCTCACCATGGCTTTGCCGCGCATAACCTCCCGGCTTTTCCCCAAAGGTAGCCTCCGCGGTATTCGAAACGCCTTCCCCAGCGTAACCGCAACTATCCAGCCTTTCTCCTTGTTCCCCGCGCGGAAACAGGCAGGCGCTACCCGAAAAACAGAGCCTTTGGTTGGATTGGCCAAGGCGCGACGAACCATCTATCAGCTGGGGAAGAAGAGTCCCGTCCCCGACTCCAAGATTGAGGAGCTTGTCAATTCGGCCATCCTGAACGTCCCCAGCGCCTTCAACACTCAGTCAACGCGACTGCTGGCCCTGTTACACAGCGTACATGAGCGCCTCTGGGATGTTGTAATCCACGTCTTCCAAAATCTCGTCAAACCCGGTGCTATCCCGGAACAAGTATGGCAAACCCAAACTCTGCCGAAGCTACAGGGATTCAAGGCCGGCGTTGAAACGGTATGCCGCTCCCAGCCGACCGTAGCAAAGATAATGGGATAAGATTACGAGACTAACAGAGACCATGCGGATAGATCCTCTTCTACGAAGATCCAGCGCATATCAAACCTTTCTCGGAGAAATTTGCTCCCTACAAGGATCAGTTCCAGCCATGGGCGGACCATTCCAATGCCATGCACCAATACTTCCGTATGTTTCCCCCGCTGATCTCTATCTTTCTTTGTTTGCTGTGAACTGATCATTGCCTAGTCTGGACTGGACTCGAGTCCCTCGGATTCGGAGCAAACTTGCAGCATTACAACCCTCTGATTGATGCGCCAGTTGTCAAGCTCTGGGATATCCCTGGCGAGTGGCGACTCGTTGCCCAGTTAGTGTTTGGTAGTCCGGAGGGGCCCCCTGGTGAGAAGAGCCAGAAGCCTATTGAGGAGCGGGTCAAGATCTATGGGAAGCAGGAGGAAGATACGTCAACGTCGACTGGATAGGGGTGTGCCGCACAAGACTAGGTACTATAGGTAGGTATACAACTCAGCTAGACCAATTGGAGATTCGTCTCTCTGACCGTTGAGTTCTTTGTCTTTTCCACGCCGATACTTTTCTAGTTGCTCTTGGTTGCACCTTCCTTGACAATTCACTATCCCCATGCCAACCTCCCTCTTCCCTCCAGCCTTGGAGCACATGCTCTTTCCAATTCTTATATTTACGGTCCAGCCATCATGTTTCTCTTCCTCACTTGTTGCCCTACGAGCTCGGGACTTATCTTTAGGCCATTCCCTACGCTTCTCCTGCTCATATCTTTTCTCTAGTCATACTTATCGACTATCATCATGGTGCTTCCTGGACTGCCAACTCGGGCAGCTCTCTTCTCCCTCATTGCCGCAACTCTCGTCTCCTACACTCAGGCCTTAGCTTCGAACACCAACTTGACAGACCGAAAGCTCCAGGTTCCCTACGGCACCTACATCCACCACTGCTACATACCAGGAGCTGTGGCACTGACCTTTGACGACGGCCCCTATATCTACACGGAAGAACTCCTCGAGATCCTCGCCTGGTATGGCGCAAAGGCAACCTTCTTCGTGAATGGCCACAACCTAGCCAATAACGAATGGCTGATCCGGCGCATCGTGAACGAAGGACATCAACTAGCATCGCACACGTAAATCATCAATCCTTTCCTCTTTTCAGCTTCAAATGTCTCTTTTATCACTAACTAGAACGATCTTCCGCAATCTACAGATGGGGCCATGCCAATCTCCCCGTCCTCGGCTACGATCAAATAGTCGACCAAATGACCATGCTCGAGTCTGCCTTTTCACAGGCTATCGGAGTCATCCCCAACTATATGCGACCCCCGTACCTGGCTGCCGACGATTACGTTCTCGGTGTCATGGCAGATCTTGGATACCATGTGATTGGTGCCAGCGTCGACACGAAGGACTACGAGAACGACCATCCAGATTTGATTGGGCGCAGCGTGGAAAGATTCAACGACGAGCTGGACCAGGGAGGAACGATCGTATTGTCGCACGATATTCATGAGCAGACGGTGCGAACTTTGACCCGTATCATGTTGGACGAGATCTACCAGCGAGGGTTGCAACGTGAGTTACTTTCAACTCCCAACAAAAAGGGCGCATACGCTGACCGAGCTAACAGCGATGACCGTTGGATCGTGCCTTGGTGATGACTGGTGGTATCATTAGTCAAGGGAATTTTTTGTGCTCATTATTAGCCTGTCGCCCGCCTAATTTCTCGCGCAATTTATTTGCTGTGGAAATCGGTCTGTTCTTGCAAAGTAGTTGTAAACTGTTGAAGGCCAAGGTAGGTATCAGCATATTGCTGGTCATGGCGCAATGCGATGAGCTTCCCTCGCAACCGATGTTGGGCATGGGCAGACATCCAATATACAAAGCGCTGAGGTTTAGGTACCCAAGTGTAACGTAGAATTTACACCCTAGAGCTATAGGAAGTAACGGTATATTTTTATTACCACTACTCGGAGTACTACTACTAGTATAATGCTCTGTACATTCCAAAACTTCCGATGATAGACTTTTTCATGATATCGTTTCGTTCTATCACAAGCTTGCATTTTGGGCAGTCCACCCTCACCGCCTTCTCTGGTAGATATTGGGATATACTTTCATGATAGATTATTAGATAATTAGTCCTCATCCCAGTTTGGGTTGGGACCAGGCGGCTTCGGCCCACCGGCCTGTCGAGCAACGATGATCTGGTCGACACTGAGAACAGTCCGGGCAGCTTCACTAGCCAGACGAATAGCCCAGCTCTTGGAAGCGAGCAGGTCGAGAATACCCTCTTCCACGGCATCAAGCGTGCCAGCGGTGGAGGAGGAACCCTCGAGATCAACACCAGTAGTCCAGTAAGCCTCCTCATCGTCCTCGCCGGAGTTTCCCTCCTCTGCCTCCTCTGCCTCGTCGTCAGTCTCGGATGGCTCGGCGTTCACATTGGCGCGGTGGTGAGCAGTGTAGAGACGGGAGAGGACCTCGGTGGCGTCGAGACCGGCGGATTCGGCGAGCGTGCGCGGGATGACCTCGAAGGCCTCGGCGAACTTGCGGATAGCGTGCTGGGGGAGACCGGGTGTCCGATCGGCGAAGGCGGAGATGCGCGCGACAAGCTGGATCTCTGTGGCGCCGGCTCCGGGGACGAGACGCGGGTCCTTGGTGATGGCCTTGACGGCGTTGACGCCGTCGTCGATGGCGCGCTCGACGTCATCGAGGTGGTTCTGGGTGGCGCCGCGGAGGACGATGGTTGAGGTGCGCGTGACGGCGGTGTCATCTACCTGGCGGAATACGGTGACACGGTCGCCTCCGATCTCGGTGGTTTCGACGACGTCGATGGAGCCCATTTCGTCGGGCATGGGGGCACCGAGGCGGGCAAGCGGGGTGGCACCGACAACACGGCAGAGGCGGCGGAGCTCGTACTTGGAGAGGATCTTGATCGCGAGGATGTTGAAGCGGTTGAGATAATGGAGGGCGAGGTCGCCAACTGTGGCGCCGCAGACAACGACGCGGATACCAGAGTCGTAGAGCTCCTTGATGGCGGCTTCGAGGCGCCCTTCTTCACCCTTGGTGAAGTCGAGCATCTCCTGGGCGTTCTTGAGGAGGACGGTGCCTTTGGTTTCGGTCTGAGAGATGTCGATCGGGCAGCTGAAAACACCGACCTTAGCCTTGCGGGCTTTCTTGATTATGCCATCGGGTTCGCGGCCAAACACCATTCCCTTAATCACGCGAGACTGTTCCAGGCTTCCTCCCATGATCTTGACGACGCGGACATTGTCGACGTTGAAGTTGATGGGGTTCTTGGGCAGAACGGCGAGAACGGCTTCGGCGACAAGGGAAGCGAGAATGTCCTCGGTTCCGGATTGCTTGCTGGCAACTACCGTGCGAAGGGCCTTGCTGAGTTCGGTCTGAGAGCGTAATTCCTGCAAACGGTCGACCTCGAGGTCTACGGTTGCATATATTAGTTAGTTATAGCCCATGAGAGTGAGCCCAACACCCCTGGGGAGAAACCCACCTTCTAGTGTCTTAAGAGCGAAGTTCTGTGCCTTCTCATATCCCTGAACAATATCACTCGTCTTCAAGCCCAACCTTAACAACTCCTCAGCCTTCTTCAGCAGTTCTCCCGCCAGAACGATAACCATGTTAGTTCCATCGCCCATCTCTGCGTCCTGCTGTTGACTCGCCATCACGATCAGCTTAGCAGCTGGGTGAACCACATCCAACTCGCGGAGAATTGTAGCAGCATCCGAAGTGAGAATCATCTTTTGCAGGTGGTTAATAACAATCTTATTGCGGCCATAGGGACCAAGCGACGTTTGGACGGTCTGGGAAATCGCCTGGCAGGCTTCAATGTTGCGGATGACGGCGCCATCCTCAGCATCATGGCTGGATAGACATTTCCGGTTAGCTAATATTCACTTCCCCTTTTTTCCCTTTCTATACCTTCTTCATTGACTTCGGGGACGTGTCGTGGGGGAGGGGGGCAGTTCTGAGTGGGAATCGCTTACCTTTGATAGCCAGGCTTGAAAAGACCCGCCTGGGAAGGTCCGGGTAGAGACAGTGACATGGTGACCGTGAATGCTCCCTCTCGAATTCAATAATCGATAGATGAGCAACGGGCGGAGAGGAGGATATCGCAACGCTGTTCTGAAGCTGCCCGCTGCTGGGGATTTTTTGGAGCTTCGAGACGGTCAGGCGGCGGCTGTTTGTTTGGTTTGCACTCCGAGGGGCTAGGGCATTTCCTATTTGGGACATCGCGCATTCAGCCAATGATGGTCTCCGCATCCGATCTATACTACTCACAATGGACTGACTACACGATTAAAAAGAAGCTAGGTCTGAGGTTTCCTGTTGTCATGAGACCTTACTAATTTACAATGGTTAAGATCCTGCGGGCTTAAATCTTAACCATTCGGCGAACCTACCACGCGCTTGTCGAAAGCCTGACACTGTAGATTGAATAACGTCAGCTCGTACTCTGGATAAAGCTATGCGGAATTAGCACTCACGGTTAGTCTCTGTCGAGGAGCAGCCGCTTTTTTCATATATCACTCGAGCTTCATCCAACCTAGACGCCAGGTCAATGATTCATTCAAACCCTCAATGCGCGCAAGGTGCGCGGAAATCGTACCATCCATTAATAGCCTCCATACGGTTGTAGCTCTTTACAGTAGTCAGCGCGAGTCGCAGAGACGGGGGAACGTGGGCGCTACTTACTGATGGATGCGTTGACAAAAATTGAAGCGGCGTCGTTTTTTCTGCTTTCTGCATGCGTGCCCAGCTATAGTATAGTCAGTGATTTGGTCCGAGGGATTCTAAATAGAAAGTGCAAGATAGGGCCTAATATACAGTGCAACAGTGGCTGCTGGATTGAAACACGCTTTTGACATCAGCACTATAAGGCACGTTAGCAGCGCATTCGCATACAGGATAGTACATAAAAAGCATACTCAAGCCGATTTTGTCTGCCTCTACCTTTTTCAAGTTAGTGATCATGCTCACCCAATTTAGGTCTAATACAAGCTTACCTCCTGGGTCCTTGAATTGGGCAAGCCATAAAACATGTTAAATAACATAGATGGAATCTGACCGGTGATATCGAAGAGTATTGCCGTGAAAAGCATCAATCCGATCTTAAGGATGCTGTGGGTCATGCGCTCCGCTTGATGATGGGCGACGACATGAGCAATCTCGTGTCCAAGAACTGCTGCCAACCCATCTTCATCCTGGCAAATAGGTAAAATCCCTGTATACACAAAAACTTTGCCGCTATTCAGCGTTAAATGCCGAGTCAAGGAGGGTACGAAATGAGAGAATATCCAAACTTACCCTGGAAAAACAAAAGCGTTCATCTGGCTATCGTCCTCGATCACATGAACCTTCCAGTTAGCGCCATGAATTGGCGCCAGAGGAGCCAGGCGCTGAAGAACGCGATTCACCATGATAGTATATGGATGGGATTCCGGGAGTATTTGTTCGCGAACTTGATTCAGAAGCTCATTGTAGTTCTGCAATCCCATTTCGAGCTCCTGCTGGTGCGAAACACAGTTGAATCGCCGTCGACCGGTCATCTACAACAATCGCCGTCAATATGCGCACGATATCCTCAGAGACGGGTTCGGTACAGACCTCCACTGTCTCCAGATTAGAAAAGTAGACCCCGCCAATTAGACATACAATTACCACGCCATGGAGTGGTGTCGCGTCCCTCCATATGCGCACTATAAATGGCACCTTTCCCGACCCGGTAAACCGTCTATATTTGTTATGTCCATTCCTATAGTATCGGTGTCCGGAGCTTGCGAAGGGTTGTGGAGGAATGCGGTGCGACGGCCGTGGTTTTGTGCGCGTGGACGGAACCTGAGGTCTCCCGCTTTGAGCTGCGGCACATGATGACGAGAATAGACGTGAGGATGCCTGCGAAGAAGGTGTGAAGGTTCGAATGCGATGGATGGAGAGCGATGGAGTCGAGGGTTGCCGCAAGACAGAAATGCGGAATGCGGATGCTGTCAGTAGACGAAACATTGTCGCAGGATTTGCATATTAGGCGAAGGGTCGCAGAACAGGATTGGTTGATCAAGGTGCTGAGAGTGAACTGTTGGTAGATAGGTAGTAGCAAGAGCCGGCCGTTGAAACTTGAAACCTGAAGCTAATCTTCATGAGCTCAAGCGGAGTTAAGAAATCGGCCGGATTTACTCCGTCACTATTTACCCGCAAAACTGATTCGGGGACAACCATTATCAAGATAGCCGTGCCTTTCGAGCTTTCTTTTTACAATATAAAATAAAGATGATTGTCCTGCTTGAATGTGAAGTTACTAGGATTCATTATTTTCCTTCATACCACCGTGGTTGGTTTGAAAATATATAGTTCGGGACGCTACTACTGTAAGGGACAGCGATAAAGAGATGAAAGGCATCTAGTAGAACGGCTTATCTCCAACAAGAGAGAGAGTTCATCCGCTGTCAAAAATAGACCAGTCAACCACAGCGGCTAATCACTGGTAAATCAAGGGTTAACAAATATAGAAACACTAGGTACCAAGGTAGTAGGTTCAGTGCGGAGATCATCTACAGACCAGGGATGCCCGGCGGCAAACGGTTTGTAGGAAACAACCTGCAGATGTTTCTGATCTGGTGCAGGGCTGAAGTTTAACAGAGATGATAGATCGACCTTCCAGAAGATCACTGAATGAGAGAAAGAATCGTACTATATATAAATTGAATGCATGGATTCTGAAGCGCGAGGATCCTGCATGGAGCGTTGAGGATCAGACTTCTGGTCTGGCGGTTATTCAATCTCAGACTCTCCCCTCCAGAGTACGGGATTGGATTTGGAATCATTGGATATGAACTGATAACCACTAAGAGCCCTAGAGGATCCTGCGATTCCCCAGCCCTGCTGGAGGTTGGAGGAGCATATCAGCTCCTTCTTAATATGGTTAGTGCAATGATCCTTCCAACCCGAAGTCCAGTGACTCTCTGATTATTGAGAGTCAAGACAGATTGCCCCGCCTCGACAGTCTTAGGAACAATGAAGCAAACAGGTTTGCGTATATTATCGACAATATAGTTACCCTGTAGAACGCAGTAAGCCTCCACAACTGAAGGACAGTTGTACAACCTCGAGTATCACAAAGATTGCTTATGCAAGGTTCCAAGTTGCTGAATCGCTGTCCAAGTCTGATTTGTTGGGAGTCTTTTACCGCAAATTGGCACTAAAATTTAGGCTTTTCAGGGTCGTGTTGATAACTTGATAACAGATCTCTCACTGGCTACAGAGTAATTCGTAGAGATTTGACTCCTGATTTATCCATAATTAGTGATGATATTTTTAGGAATAGAGTCAAATACAATCTTGACTGAGTTAAATTGCGATTTCAGGTATTGGGTGACAGTGGATGATGTGACAGAAGAACAGGCGGGCGTGACATGACGATCGAGGTGATGGAGTATATCGAGTCCGCTTATCCACTCTTCTTCAGTTAATTAATGCTGAGGAAAAGTTAATGCAGGTTAATTTGGCAAAGATCACACAGAATTGGTATTAATAGCAAGAGAGGGGAAAGTATCTAAGAATAAATGATCCCATATTGGATGATATACAAGCAAATCCTGGCGGCTAATTGATGCTAATTAAGTGTGCAGGAAACCCGTGCTGCAAGGCTAGCATTTGACAAATTTGCAGCCTTCTTCCAATGAGAGCTGCGAGATTGAATCTTGGCTCACTCACGCTAAATTAGTGCCCTTCCTTCTGCACTTCATCACGCATCCTCTCATCTTCATTCGATGACACCCCCGCAAAGCTTCTGCAAGCACGCTCACAACAGCACACCTCTACCATCCACCATTGGCTCATCATTCACGATCCTTGCACCTCGAGAGTGTACTACTCGACATGCTGTCAACGTGATCCCTGTTGCCCTGGAGTCCGTCGTACGTTCCTCTCCCCGCGCTCCTCTGCCTCGTCGCATGAGCGGACACCGTGCATCGCATTTTCCATTTCTGGTTGAATTTGATTATCACCTCGGGTTCGAGTAATTTCGGCCTCGTTTTGTTGGATCTTGTCATTGGCTCTTGAATTATCGAGGCTAGGGAGAATTTGTCATGATGCCTCTGTCGTGAGTTTGAGTTTCTCTCTCTCTCAGTCCCAGTGTCTATCCGAGGTACCTACCAGCAGTAGCACAAACTGGCACTCCGGTTTACTGAGAAAACACTCTCCTGATGTTCAATATCGTCCTCCCATCATCGATGGATTCTGAGGTTGGACATACGACCCTACGGGTTGGAGACATCTGTATGCCCGAAAAAGAAAGCAATCACTATCGTGGTCACAGAGCTCGAAGGAATCTGCCGTCGCACGCGGATAGCTCGGACTCACGATATTTGCGATACATCCAAGGCCAATCAACTTCCCAGCCGCCCAGCTTGCGACTCCAGAGTAGAGCTGATGTCCAATCATTCAGCGTGAGACCCCCAGGGTGCATAGGCGCCGAAGTTGATGGCAGCCAGAAAGTCACCAAAATTATCCAAAATTAGCCTCCAAGTGTTGGGACTAAGCAAACTAACCTAAACTCACCGGTTCTCTAGCCTTTTTTTCTCTCCTGTCCATGCATGATCCCCTCCCCTGCTCAACACTAAATTAGTGGCAGCGGGCGATCTCCAATCCTTCCCCCACCCAATCCCATCGTCTCACTCCCACCACCCAATTTTCCCCCTTCGGCTATCTGGGAATCCAAAATAGAAACACTATGGATTGGGCTCGAGCTTTAAAGGTACCTCCATCCCACGATGGTGCTTCATTTGCGCTTCTCTGTTTCCCAGCGTCGTCCCCAGTCGCCTCGTCCTTCGGCAAACCGCGCCTTCCGCTCTCTTATACTATCTAATTAGATAGCAACGGCTGCTGGTCCAGCTTTGCACCTTAATAATACGCTCTATTATACCTAGCAACACCTCGCTCGTCGACTACTGCCCGTTCAGTTCAGTCCTTATTGGTTGATCTTCGTCTCTGCGCAACTACTATCTGAACACCAGCCATAATCAGTCAAAATGCCCGCAGCATCAAGAAAGAAGGCTAGTGCCGCCGCGGCGAAACGAGCGATTGAGTCACAATCATCTTCTGGGAGTGAGAGCACTTCAAAGCCCTCATCCGGAACTACCAAGTTGCACAAGCGATCTCGCTCAGGTAAGCTATTCCTTAAACCGCGACCTGGACCCGGTGTCTCTAATTAGTACCCTTACCCACTGTTTAGGCTGTTTTACATGCCGCCTTCGTCGAAAGAAGTGTGATGAAAAGCATCCTTCCTGTGGAGCCTGCAGTAATCTAAGCGTGAAATGCGAATATAAACGCCCGATCTGGTGGGGTAATGCAGAGCAGAGAAAGATGCACAAGGAGTGTATCAAGAACAAGATCAAGCAGACAAAGATGAATGAGCGCAATGGCTCACTAACATTAGGTAGGGCTATGTGCCTTCCCTTCGTTGGTCGCTTTCCATCTAACCATCTTGTCATCCATGATAGATCCTGCCACTCATGCTCGAAGCATGGCGGCCAATTCACCAACTTCTCCCGAGTTTGAATACGGTCGTCCATTTCCCGAGCCCTCCTACGATATGTTCGCCTCTCACTTGCCAACCCCTGCTCTGGGTCAAACTGTATATGCACAGCCGTATCCATATGAGGTGGACGTCAAGACTGAGCGACAGACATTCGTCAATGATATCCAACTGCGCCATGACTCAATATCATCGACATTTAGCACCTTTGCCCCGCCGCAGTTGAATGCGCCCCTTCCCACATTCCCGGGTGATGAGTGGTTCCATGACGAGTACTTCCGAACGCCAGCCCTCCCAGGGCTTGACCCTGCATTGTGTGACAACGGTATTGGAGAGTCGTACAGCATGCTGCAGAATATACCCGTTAGTGACCATGACCGGCCGCTTCTTGAGCACTTCATCCACAACGTCTTGCGCTTGATCTTCCCTGTGAACGAGGCCCATCAACGCGGAAATATGCGTGCGCAAGCAATCCTTCAGGCTCTAGAGACCAATAAATGCTACCTCCACTGTTGCCTGAGTGTTGCTGCAATCCACCTGAAGACAACCGAGGGGATCACCGGGGAACAGATCGACCATGATATCATGCGCAATCGATTCGAGGCAATTTCTCAGCTATGCCAGGCTCTGGGAGAGGACAGTAACCACCAAGAGATCCTCGATGCCACTTTGGCCATGATTTTCTTCCATTGCTCCGTGGGCCCGGCCGACGACTATCTTCCGGACATCCCTTGGTTGGACCACTTCCAACCAGCTGCGAACCTAGTGCAACGCCTCGGCCTCACTGCAGACACACCGACTCCATACGTACTGCCTCCGTTCAGCATGACCCTGACCTCTTGGATTGATATTCTCGGATCCACAATGTACCGAAGAACGCCCGAATTTGCACATACCTATCGTTCGAAACATCTAGGTGGAGTGTCGCTTGGATTGCGCGAGCTCATGGGCTGTGAGGATCGCGTTATGTACCTTATCTCGGAAATCGCTTGCTTGGATGCGTTGAAAGGAGATGGACGAGTGGATGAGATGCAAGTCTGCTCTCATGTTTCGGCCCTCGGACGACAGCTAGAATTCACTGAGCCTGCTGACCAGATCCTGGAGAGTCCATTTTCAGCAACCACTGGGCTCCTTCGCCCCGAGATCCTAACCAAGAATATGACAGCTGTCTTCCGGATTGCTGCTAGAATCTACCTTTGCAGCCTCGTGCCTGGTTTCGCCGCGACGCAACCCAGCAACCTCAACCTTGTCCAAGCGCTCGCGAACGCCCTCCAGTTCATACCTTCGGGCCCGGATGGATTTGACCGCTCACTTGTATGGCCACTATTCATGGCAGGCGTGCACTCCACCCCGAGCAGCCAATTCCGAACGATCTTGGCTGATCGATCTGCTGCCCTTGGTGACCACGCCGACCTTGGCAGCTTCGGCCGTATGAAACGGGTATTGCAGGAAGTATGGCGAGTTACCGATGAGCCTTCAGATCTTTACAGCCAAGCAGAACAAAGTTCGTCTTCGTCCTCCCCAGCAGCTAGCCCCGTCAAGGCTGAGCCTCCCAGCTCCCCTAAGGACGAGCTCAACTGGCCGACAAAAGAGGCCAGGAAGCCCCACTGGCGGGATGTCATGCAGCAGAATGGTTGGAATTACCTTCTTCTCTAAGTTTGACACGATCTTATCTTCGCTTCTCAATGAGATTGTATCTCATGGCGTCGGGAGATCCCTTGACGGGATCTCGTACAAGCTGGCTTGTACCTGCGACTATTTGGTGAAATTATTTTTTCGAATTTTCGAATAATCTATCATTCGTTATATACCCATTTCGTTTTGATTTCGGTCGATATTTCACTGCAGGTCAGGGAAGTATTGCCTCGGAGCCTTATGTCGAGGCGGCACTCCTTCGGGGATAACTACTGGGACACGTTCAATCTTCTGTTCATCGATGGGACATCTGGGGTCACGCGGTGTTACTGGTGCGGATATCGAGGTTATGGATTTCATGTTTACGAAACTAGTTCTAGCAACTGGGCTATTACCAGCAGCTGGACTCCTTTGGTTTCTTTTCGATTTGGTGTTGTTTTGAATTGGATTCGCTGGTTTACCCTCGCACACTCGCTAGACTGCGTGTTTGTTGTATCTATACCTGTGGTATCAGAACGGCGAATGGAGTATTTACGGCTAGACTGGATGCGCCTTCAATGGCACGGATACCCTCTAATCATGATTCTGGGCAACGAAATGGCGCCTGCGTTGTTGGTTTTCTGCAAACATGCCCAACCGTCGCGCTTTCAGCCTCAGTAGAGAGATATTATGCCAACGTCTTGGCCAGAATAATACATGACCCCCTCCTCCTTTCGTTGTGCGTAGCGTGTAATAACCATTTCAATAAACAAGGCAATTGCATGATAGGTCATGTAGAGGCTTTATCTTCCCCCAAATGCAAGTTGCTTCCGTTAGCTCGTTCATCCACCCCCTCCTCTTCCCTCCTTTAGCCGCCCTTCTGTTCTAACCGGCTGTTATCTGGGGATAGATGCGGCTGATATACCCTCCACTATACATGGTGGACGGATGTCTCCGTCGAATTTTTTACGATTGCTGCGATGATGTCCGATGATGTACTTAGGGTACATCCAGACCCGATGTGCGGCTGACTGCTTACTGCATATAGCTGAGATGATTTTGATTCCTTAATTTAAGGTGCCCTTGGATGCCACGTGTTTATCAGTCATCCACGCCTATTGCCTATGGGGCGTGTTTTTTTTTTTGGTTGTCCACGATCGGGTGAATACGCCTGGTGACTAGCTCATACCTTCGATGTCTGCCACTCCCGAAGGAGGGGTAGGTAAATGGACGAGAGGTCTGTCGGGGTTGATTTATGCAACTGTGCATTGACATACGCATACTGATGTAATGTGGGGAGGATACTACGACTGATGGCGTGTTGTTACCGGACTAGGAGAAGCACCTTTTTGATGGGCTGGCTTTCCAAAACAAGCGCTGAATGTTGGGTGGGGTAGGCGTATTCTCAGATATCACCAACTCTTGGATGGGAATGCCGTTTCCTGATTATGTTGGAGTTGGGCCACATATCGCTTCTCAAGGGGTGCATCCAACAGAAAGGTTTGTTGGTGCACTAGCTGAGACGGCAAAGGGAATATATTATGGTTATGCAAGTGGTTTGCGGGTCTCATACTCAGGTTCACGAAGACCAACAGGCTAATGGCTTTCGTAGAGGATTATCTCCAGTTGGTGTCGATGTTTGAGTTCTAGCTGGGACGGATCGCCCGAGCTTCGGGCGTTGAATCAACAACGAAGGATTCGATGTCGTCCGTGCTTGTTGGATTGAGTTGCGACCTGAGTGGTCTCATACGCCACCATGGAACAGCCGATTATGAAGAATGGGGCTCGTAGGCGTTTATTATACAACCATGTGTCGGCTTAGTACAGCTGAGACGGATAGGAGGACAAAGCCGCATGACGAACCAACGGTGATCGTGCAATAATGAGCGAGACAGACATGTCACGGACAGGGTAGCACTAAGAAGCAGCTAGGGAGCTACCTGTGCGAGATATGAGGTAGGGAGAGGATGTGATAGGCGAAAGAAGCAGAGAGCGAGCGCTGCAGAAGTGCGTCGCTCTGCATGGTGGATTGTTTTGTTGCATGGCAACGTTAGAGCGACTCCCCTCCTTGAGTGTGTGTCCGGGCTCGTCATTCGTGGATTGCGAGTCAGGAAGGACAGTTTGTAAGCGCTGGGGAAGATTGTAGCCGCCCGACCAATTTACGAAGTAAGTTGGAGCATTAGCTCGAACCAAGCAGTGTGCTTGACCAGCCCCAACCGCCGGACTAGAAAAAGTATGGAACAGAAGGATCCAACAGCAGTGAAGGACTGCTGGCTGTGCGTTCTAAGTTCCAACGGAGGATCTTGGGGGCGGCTTTGCTGGTGCTCGGGCTCTTCGCTGGTTAAGGAGGCCGTGCGCGGCAACAGACGGCCTACCAAGAAAGTCAGGACATAGTAGAGTCCCTGAGTGGCTGATGGGGGCGATAGCGTAGGAGATTCGTTAGACGTCGGGGAAAAGGAGAGCAATTGACCTATGATAGAGTGGTTCGCTGGAAAGCGCGCGACAATCCAGAGGATTTAGTCCCAAGCTTGTTGGATTTGTTGGGTCGTCGGGACGCTCGAATATTTGACAAGTGGTCCTGCAAGTCCGTAGATCTTGGAAAGGACGAAGATATAAGACCACCCAGATCCCATTTGAGAAGCCTGTCCTCCAGGAGTGAATTCAGTTTCCCTTCACCTCATCTCCATTGTCTTGTTGATGAGCTTGGGTGGTGAGTGGCAGAGCGGACAGAGCCCTCAATTGGCATCGATCCAGCTTTTCGAGTACCCAGGTTCCTGACGAAAGCATTGTGCAGACTCTTGTATAGACTCTCGCGCAGACCAGTGAGTTCCATCCGGATTCGAATGATGAGGCAGTGATGAATCGATGATCGATTGTCAACTGCAGCCGCGCACCTCTCGAGCTAAGCGTGATGGGGCTAGCCGCTCTGGGTCTAGTGCGTGACACTGACGGGAAGCGTTACACAGATCGGTAATCCTGCTGTATCCGTACCGAATTTAACGGCGTGACCATACCCGTACCGACGCCTCTTGCCGCCGACAGTGAAGTCACAGTCACCACCTTGAGATAAATAAATCTCCCTCTTCCTCTTCCTCGTCCTCACGCCCTCTTCCCTTCTCTCTCTTTCCTCCGACCAGAGAGAGGTTCAACTATCATTTTCCTCCCTCGTCTTCGACTCTTCACCCTCTTATCCGTCCCTTCGTCCGGCTCCTAGTTGCGTGGTCTATACCTCTATACTCTCTTTCGCATACTTCCACGCCCACGATATACCTCCACCTTCGACTCGGACAACTTGCTCCCTTGTCTACAGATTACTCTCGTTACAACTTCTTGTCTCCGTCTCACTTGATTATATCGTTCAACATGCCTTCCATCAAGCCAGTTCTCCCTCCTCTCAAAACGCCCAATAACATCACATTCCCCTCTGAACTACATACCGACTCGAGCGCTGGATCAAAGAATGAAGACAGCTCGTCGACTCCCATAACGCCCCCTGCCGCCTACACAGAGTTCCTCAAAGCCTTCACACCCATCTTCTCTAGCCCGACAAGCGCCGATGGAGTGGACTTCTCCAAGTACAGGCTCGACCGACACAATCTTCATTCTCCAAGGTCACAGCCCTCAAGTGCAGTCAGTGGCTCCTTCAACTTCAATGAGCCAGCAAGATCAGCCACAATCTCTCTTCCCCCGCCAACTCCATTTGTACCGCCTCACGGGCGAAGAGAACTGAGTAATTTGCGCCGGCTACGCATCCCTCCGGCGCTTAGGTATTCGCCAACTTCGGCGGAGCCACCCCGGAGCGCTGGTCCTCGGAGTGCTGGTCCTCGAAGCGCAACGAGCGCTCGTTCTCCATATACCCCGTCAGATTGGAGGCTGCGCTATCTTGACGCTCCGCGAAGTGCGAATCCTCGGATCTCTAACCACAAGATGAGCATCCGACATGTCATCACTCATACTATCACATACAAGACAACGGAACTTGATGCTCCGCCGAAGGGAAAGCGGAGGAAACAAAACCATGAAAGCAATGAATCCAAGTGAATTTATTCCCGTTTCTAGTTTGGGTCTTGGGGTCTTGGTCAGGAGTTCTACTGTTGGTTTGGTGTTGGAGTTTATATGGAATGCTGTTATATTCAGCGCAGGCACACAATATCCGATCCTTATCTCTTTCTTATGTGAATATTCTCCGCTGAGAGGCGCATAATAATTTAGAAACATTTATTGAGCGCCGAGGCGCAGCAACCAGCATCTTCCATGTATTGAACTGACGTAAACCGTTGGTGTCTCCTCAATTATGAGTAGCTTTTTTCTTCCACAAGGCCCAACTCTATTCTCCAGTATCTTCAACTGACAGTCCAGTCTTGATGATAGAAAAGTCTTCCTTCACATGGAAGGATGACCAGATGGTCTCAAACACCTCACTGAGACATCGCTAGACAATCCTATCGGAATCCCCGGTTAACAAGTACAAGTAATGGTCCCACACACGATGAGCTGACGCAGGGGCGAATTCTTTCAACTGTCAGCTCCCTCTGTCATCTGAAGCTCCAACTACCATACCAGCCTGGCCAATAGCTAGCTGATCTTCCGACTAGAGACCCCCTCCATTATGACCAAAGAATCCCTCTTCCGGTGATCCGGTAGCTATGTTACCTAAGCTTATGCGGCTACTCCATCCAGCTGTTACCGTTGTTGAGCACCAGAGTATGAAAGAGGGAGTCTACAATTAATCATCTGGTTGACCTCAAGATAGTCATTCTATTTCTGGGCTTCCATATCTAAGAAAAACTAGGTCAAGCCTAGTATTACGCATTTTCAGAATATCCTCTCTTCTCAACAATCACAAACTGTGTTGTACATAACCTTAAAACAATAGCATTCATTTTTTTTTGTGGTCTTAGGAATGGTCAAATGTTGGGAAAGCGCTCTTATTGATAGGATAGACCTTCGGATCAGCCTCGACATCTGCAGTAGACACAGCACTAAGCAACTCCTTCGCAAAAGCTGCCGCAGCAAGCGCAGAGTACCTGTCCCAGCCATTCTCGTTGTGAATATCCACGTAATCTGCGTTGCCACGAATGGCAATAGTCGGGAACTCTTCGATCATGGACACCATCTCTTGTTCCAGGCAGATCGCGCCGTGCCTGTCCTTGATGTTCTCTCGCGTCAATACATCTTCCACCGCGTAGGGGTAACTCGCAATGGTGCCATAGTGGACGATAGGGCCATCCTGAGATCTGTTCTAGGTATCACGGGAAATCTGCTGTGCATGATCATAATCTGAGCGGGGGATGTGTCGGTGATGTGGGCGGAAGAAATATCGGTGGAAGGATCAGGTCGGTTGAATCCGTTTCGATCATCCTTGGATACTTTTCAAAGTCCTTGTCAACCAGCGTAGTGATCTGACTCCCGTGAAGCTTGTGTATTTCCTTTAGCACTTCCAGCCCTGTAAGCATCGACTTCGGTCTCCGATTCCAGGTCTCAATGGTGTCGAAAGTTCCAAATCTATTGAGCACTACTGCACCCTCACTTCTCACCACAACATCACCAAGTCGAATATCACACACATTGTCGCCATGAAGGTCCGGCACGCCAACCCCAACAACTAAGCCCTGCCGAACGTTGGGGAATGAACAGAGGATCTCACAGATCGCAACACCTGCTTGCTTTTTCGTCCCGACGCCATCGAGGGAGACCATGACCACCTTGTGCCCGCCGAGGGAGCCAAGGGTGAATATGTTCCTCGAACGACTATCCATGAACTCGTCGTGTGTCACATCGAACATCAACCTCGACGCTGCGGCCTCAATGGTGGTGCCATATATCCAGGCTACGTGGTATTCGTCGTTCCGATGATGGGGCATTATGATGTTTACGCTGACGTGGAAGGAGCTGGATGCGGTTGAATGTCACGGAGAATGGGAAATATGTTGTATGAGCTTGACACTATATAATGTAGAAGTTGTT
This sequence comes from Aspergillus cavernicola, assembly GCA_027569065.1. Lineage (NCBI taxonomy): Eukaryota > Fungi > Ascomycota > Eurotiomycetes > Eurotiales > Aspergillaceae > Aspergillus > Aspergillus cavernicola. The sequence continues at coordinate 356,971 of JAPDEK010000018.1, forward strand.
GGGGACTTGGATAGATAGCCTGGGCTTCGTACTTATAGAGAGGTGAACAAAAGAAAACCACCTACTATGTAGAAACAAAGCATTCACATCTGAGTTCCAAGAACTTAGAATCTTGAAACTAATGAATAAAGGTCTCTCTATATTCACTGCCCTGAGTCATCCTTGAAAGGACTGGAAGTGAATCCACGCCTTAGATCAGTATATGTGGGACTTTGTCTTCTAGCCCTTGAAGTAATACTTCTAACTACCTTTATTCACTTCTTTATTTTCATGGGTGTGCCCTCATGATCGAGTTCTATGCTCTAGATGGAATGGCGATTGGGTCCGACTCTGGATCTTCCTCGTATAAAGCAGTAGGGATCATGTAAATATATCCAGATGCTTAGGGATCTAAAAGGGGAATATGCTCTTGAAGTCACACCACCAGGACTCCTGGACCTCACCTGACGTCCTTGGCGTCCTTTGTTTGAGTATGGAGACTAGAGGAGGCATAATGTAGAGAGGTTTGAGATTTATAATCTGGGTCTCATTCCTATTGAATAGTGAGACCATAGGCTTGACTAGTATCGACTGAGAGTCTGAGAGGTGATGTTCCAAGTCTATAGAGCGTAATAATGAAATACCCGTATCTGTGTAATCCAGATACAGTACTGTAACTCCAGGAAATAAACTTCGAGATCCCTTCAACTTTCCTGTGTGCTGGAAACTGGAAACATCTGTGCCTGGAGCATCTCTCCATTTTGCCTCTTTTAGCATAAGCCGGGACTCCCCCCCTCTTCCTTTCCCTTCCTTCTCGCTGATCATTTCCCCCTATTCCGATTTACCGCAACCCTGGAAGCAACTATTCCTGCAGCCAGTACGGAGTGCACATAGTGAAGTGGGAACTTTCAAGGGGTTGAGGAGATGATTGGCGGACAAGGCGCGCTGGGAATACACTGGGCCTTGAATTGTGTTTCAGTGTTTTGGAGGATTATCTTACCTATTCTTCAGATAGACAAGACGAGACGACTCCGTAATCGCCCCCTGGCTATTTTAAAACGGTCTCGAGACATGGGGGTATGATTTGATTCAATTCCAGAGAGGTTTGAGGATCCTGGGGCAATGTGATAGGGGTACGTAGACTGTTTCAGCTTTTGAGATAATCGCTTCCAAAAATAACCGAACTTACTGTACCCAGTACCCACGGCCTTGGAGACGGAGATCGGTTGGTATGAGCTTCAGGAACCGTACAGGAACAAATACGACTGTACGGACAGCGGTTTGTAATGCCACTCACGACTCACCACTGTACTGCGACGACTTGCAGAGCTACAAGTAAGAGGAAGGATAATCACCCCTCCATCACCAGCTGGACAGAAGAAGAAGTTGAGATGGGCCAATGAGGAGAGTCAACGGCGATATCCAGGACAATGGACATCGTGGCACCTGCAGTTAAGCGCCGGCGCTATGCCGCTCTGGGTGAAAGCGGCCTGGTGCCCTGTTGAATCTTCATGGACTTGATGTTGCTTCCCCTCTTTCTGCCTCTGTCTTGCTTTTGGTCCTCAATGGCTGCTTTCCATTGGATGCTAGTGCTGAGGGATGCGTGGGGATTGGTCTCCTCGTCTGGAAGATGAGCGCTAAAGGACGCCATTCCGAGTCGGCCTCCTGCTGTGGAAGTTTGCCTCTGGGTACTTTTTGTTTCTTAACAAGTGCTTTCTGAACTACGCATTGGTTGGAGTATCCTCGTTGTGAAGAATTTGGTTGGTGTGAAGAAAGGCAGTTGACTCGAAAAACAGCCGCCAGGCTAAGACTTTCGCCCTCACAAGTGTGAAGGATTCAGCAAGGTTTCATGCAGATGCACCTCATCACACTCGACCAACCTATCTTTGACGCCGTGATCTCACACTCCTTGCTCGGCTTCTGCAAGGACCCCTCTCTTGAAGATCCCTCTTCACTTGGTCTCTGTGACAAACCAAGTAACCATTGTGGCATTGTCAGCTTCATGCACTGTCTGACCCGTAATACAGATTTCCTTCGAAGGTGACTCTGGCTTCCCTTTTTCCCTCGCTGGGTAATAGCTAATGGGGGCTCTTCAATACGGTCATTCTGGAGAAAGTTGGAGAACATGTTTCGCTCACACACGGCCAGCAGGCCGTGTCGCCCTCGGTGTGATCTGTCAATAATGACTGGCCATGATGCTCCATAGAGTTCGGTCTTAGCCAGGAGGGGCATATGCCGGGGGGTCTGTCGATATCCTTTCATGATGCGGTGTCGTCTCCAAGCCGGGTGGATTTGCAGCCAAGTAACGATCTTCACGCGAAGAAACTCCGGTGTACACCAGCACAAGTATTCCAGGGTGGGCAAAGATGCATTGGAATGCCATTGTTGGTGGGCGACCTTGTTATCGTACGTCATTCAACCAACCAGCGAGTGAATTGGTTGAGGAAGCTGCATCCGCGGAACGCCAGAGACACAGAGTCGTTTATTACTGGCCCATCAACTGGCAGCTGGAAAATATTCTCCAGCCAATAGCTGAACGCGGCACTCCTGTCATGTTTGGTGGTTCGTCAGCGCCTTGAAATTGATTTTAGGGCTGATTGACTGGAGAGACTGTTGGGTATAAGCCGAAGTAGAGCTAGCTCGAAAGGACACATGTGAAGTGTTTCAATCATGGCCTTGATATGATTCGCTGATATAATTCGCTCCAACCAGATGCTTCCAGGCGTACTCGATTCCACTGATACAGGGCTTGAGATGCGTAAAGTGTAATGACAAGGACAAAGACGAGCACCTTCCGCTTGCATGTGATTACCTGGTGCTCAATATTCAGTCCTCCTTTAGACCAGTGCTACCATTGCCAATGGCAAGCACATGTAAGGCTGCATCTCGTGGAGAGGTTGGCTGAAGGAGGTAGGCAGCAGCGCTGTGTTTGCACACAACAAAGATCCACTGGTGGCAAGTGAGTGGGACAGTCGAAATGATGCTCCAATCCGGCATTCCAAGGTCAGCACTATTTCTTTCAGCCTCCCAAGGCAGACGGCCTCGAATGATCGATTCTGCTGTTGTGCTGCTGCTCGACTCGATATGGCAGCCAACAGCCAACAGCCAATGGTGGTCATCTTCTCTGACCCGTAAATAGAGATTTTTGAGGAGGGAGCCTCAAAGCCGTTGGTATCTGGCGTTCTGGAATCATCTTGATATGACCCGGGGGGGGGGGAAGGTTGACTGCAGTCTTTGTCCACGAATTCACCGCCACGACGAACTGTTTCTTTCAACGTCAGAGCCTGAACTCAGAACTGGCTTCCATCCAACACGATGATTCGTGACGATGATTTGCGAAAGAAACCGGACCGAGTCGATATTTGTACTCGGGATGAATCTTAGAGTGCCAAGAGAAGATCTAAAATTAGAAGCCGTCAAAGTGCAAGATCCATAAATAACAACGACTGCATAAACTACATTCGTCCTCGTAGGGAATGGATGCTTATCCTCTCCGCCTCTCCCGTGATTCTCCCCCCTCTTTCCACTCCCAAGTCCCCATCATCTTCAGATGCATCTTCAGCCTTCGCCAGCCCAGTCCGCCTCTATCTGAGTGTACCTTGGCTTCTTTCCTATTCTAGAGAGTCCCCTTTCTTTTCTTCTTCGTCTTCCTCATATTCCCGCCATGTCTCAGTCCCTACCGACGCCTTTTACTCCAGATGGCGAATTCACTTCGCTCGAGACTTCCCGCCGGGGTAGGGGCAGTCTCTCCATCACAGCTCTAGCCCGCTTCGAATTCGAGGCCGGCAAGGGGAACGATGGGACTAAAATCCTGATGATCGAGTGGGAAGACGATGACTGGAGTCGCTCCTCTTTTCCGCCTTGTGGTTCCTGGAACGTGGAATGGGAGGGCAAGAAAGCTGTTCTTCCTGCCGACGAAAGGGCCGGCAGCAATACTCGACGATTGTACTTTTTACTCCCTCCACATGTTACCATCCCGCCTGCCGTAACTCTCTCCTACAACCCGCCGACCTCCTCCGCTACATCCTCTGAGAAACCGAATCCCATACAACTGAACCCGCTTCCCGCTATTTTCCCGCCAGAACTCGGGGCAGATGGTCGATCGGCTGGCAAGAGGGGCGTTTTGCACACGATATGGGCGAAGAAACGGCTGCAGGTATTGGAGAAGGAAATCCATGAAGAATCCCAGAGTAACGTTGAGGGCATTGCCTTGCACATGGCGCTACAAGAAAAAGAATGGATTGAGACGAATTTTGGACTCGGGCCAGATGCGCACAGGCATTCGGTTCAGGCCCAAGATCCAAGCTATCCAATGGGACCTGCGACGCCTGTGTCGCCCAGCACTGGAGGGAAGCTGGGGGATAAATTGAGGGGTCTCAAACTGCAGACTGGTCACAGGGAGCTCTCTGCTAATGCAGAAGGTACCTGAAAGCGCACCCTATATATAACTTTGAACAGGACTGACTGACTGATCCAGCGTCACACCTGCTCTCTCCGCAATCTCCTGACGTTGCCGTCTCCTCGTTCAATTCCTTCCACAGCGTTCAGCCATCCGTACCGCAGTCCCAGCCTACGTCACACCCCACTTCACAACCCCCGAAGGCGGTCGCTCACTACCCACCGGAGTCAATACAGGCCCAGCAAAACGTGGGCTTCAGCACCGGCTTTGCATCAATGGGCGGCGCGACTGCGCACAGCACCAGCTCCGACTCCGGTGAAGATCTCTTCGCAAAGGCATTGAGCCCGAGATCCCCGGATCTCCCACGGAGTCCTTTCTCCTTTAGCCCTGAGTCCTTGCATATGTGACCACGAACCGTTATGTTTCTTACGTCTCTCAGCATCTTTTGTTTCTCGCCTATGCTCTTTATATAACCGCGCCTAATCAGGCACCGCACGATTCCCCCGACAGCATTTTGACATGACGAATGATGTTCATTGAATAAAATCTCACTCGAGTCGAAAGTCTCATGTACATAGAATCAATCAAGTAGATACCATACCCTCCGTAGTCCTTCTCCCCTCACCATCACCATATCATCCAGGCAATAGGTAGGAAGAATGACAACACACCTTGAGATTAGAAAATAGAGATTAGGAAATAGCTCCCCTAATTACTCTTCTTCTTACTCGACCCCCCCTGCTTCCCCGCTTTCCCCTCCCCCTTCGCCGCCGCAAAACTCTCATCCTCCTGCGCATCCTTCCGCTCCGCATACCACTGCCCCGCCTGCAACACAAGCACCCCAACCAACACCAGCGCCAAAATCGTATTACTCGCCGCCAAAACCTTCAAACTATCCTCCCTCCCCAGAATCTGCATCGCCTCTTCATCATCACCCGCCAAATCCGCCCCATAAACGCCCCCACTGGCAAGCCTCAACCCCTTGACAATATTCGCAACGTAGACCGTAATTCCGCATGCATACAGGACTAGACTCGCGCCGTCAAAGAGCATATTCGATTCCGAGGGCCGCCAGAGTTTCATCACGAGGCCCGCGAGGCCGAGGAAAATCACGATGTGCAGGATTCGGGGGATGAGCGGGGGGGAGGCGTGGATTAGCTTTAGGTGGGTTTCTAGGAGGTCGTAGTGTGTTGAGGTTGTTGGGGTTGTGGACCAGAGGATTGGGTAGTCGTAGGGGAAGAGGGAGAAGATTATGCCGAGGAAGAAGGATGTTGCTGGTTTTTTTTTGCTTCGTTAGTTTCCTTTTTTTGGGGGGGGAGGGGGGGTGTTATTTTGTAGAGATGTTCGAGTTCAGCAAGGGAGTGTTGGGTCTGGAGATGGGGATACGTACGGCATACGATGAGGAAAGTCGCGAAGGACCCGTAGCGGAGCGTCATGCTGGAGGTGAAGCCTTGAGGTTGGCTTTTTCTTTTCTTCTGGAGGAAAGGGAGGGGAGATGTGATGGGGGAGGAGGGCGAAGAGAGGGAGGAGAGGAAGTGGAAAAGTGTCGCCTTCGAGTGTCTGATGCCAAGCCAGCCCGCGCCTTCTTTCGCGTTATTTCACATTATCGGGAAATTAGTTAACTAGTTAAGAATAGGCAGAAGAGTAAGCAGGATTCGGACGCTTATCTGTGGTTATTTGATTATTATGTATCATGTACAGTCCGATGAGGAATTTGAAGCTGGTATATTACATTGGCTGTGTTCTTGTTACAAGGCTCTCTGCCTCAGAAAAGATATAATCATAATAATATACTAAAGAAACAAATGTGGTATCTCCGCTTAATCCCAATCGCAATGCATAATAAATCAAGTCGACTCAAGGTGAACAAATCCCACAATATCATCTTTGATAGCGTGGTAATAGCTCGTCCCCATTCGCAGCTCCGCCAAAGAGCTGCTGGTCGTCATCATCATCATGAAAAACCGGCGCACTGGGTCCATCATCTGCTGCACGTTCGCTATGAGGACCGTCTGGGTCAACGGGTGCGCTTGCTTCAATCAATAACCGCTGGCGCTCCAGTTCCTGCTTGTCATCTCCAGTGGGTGCTGAGGGCCCATCAAGAGGCGTAGAACTGCTTCCTGCAACTACTGTCTGAACGGACTCGGCTGACATCAATGCCGGTGACATCCCGTTCACCCGCATCGATGGGAGGTGGTGGTAATCGTTGATGTGGTCATCTTCCGGAAGCACGGGGGCGGTAGGTATCGCCGTTTCCGCCGCAGACGAGGGTCCGGCCTCGGGTTCGCCCGGCGGTTGACTCGGCAGGAGCATCTGCTCGGCGCGCCGCAATCGCGCTTTCTCATCTATCGGTTCATCCGGCTGTGGGCTCGGCAACGGATAATGGTCTTGCTGCATTTGATCTGGATATTCAGGCCATTGTAGATGTTCTTGCCCATGACCAGCGTTCTCCGGTGGTGGATACTCCGACTCTGCGCCGGACATGGTGCCCTGGTAGTCGGGGCTCCAGAACTCCCCATCGGCAGGATTATCTGCCGGCTGTTGAGTATCCGACCCTTCCGCGGCAGATGATGTGCGTCGAGCTTCGCTCTTTCGCCGCTGCGAGTCTCGTGTCCCAATTACTACCTCAAAGGCGACAGCAACTACCCCCTTCTCACGACGGATTTGGTCTGTATCTAGGATATTGCCTCCCCAGTCGGCCGTAATCACATTTCCATTCGTGTCGGCGGGGTCTGATATTTTCCCATTTGAGGAAAAGTTACGACCGGAAGATACGAGATTGAAGCGCGGTAGAAATCGATCAGGAGATGTCAGCTTGCCGCGAAGATCGACGACCACCTCCACATAGTATCTAAAGTTGATCATACTGCCTGGCGTACGTGTAATGGTCGGGAACGCATCTTCGGGTATGCGGATCGAGGTCTTGATGTCGGCTGTAAGTGTTGTAGGATCCACAACGAGAGGCGCGAATGTTTGCGTCAAGTCTTTCCGAAAAACACTGCTGGTGCGGGCTGTACCAAGGGTGAGTCCACCAAGGCCCGTCCGAGAACGGGGATAATAGTCCTCGTAGACAGGCTTCTTCCCATCCGATGAAACTCCGATTGGGATAGTGGGATGCATATCAATACGGCCTTGTCGATAAAGGGTGATAATGATACCCTGCGCGCTGCGCACTTGTTTTGAATGGCTGATGGTGATTTTTATGGGCAATGTATCACCGGGTAGCACGCCAGCGCGCAACACTTCAGCTTTAGCGGTGATGATTCTGTCGGAAACGGAAGGGGTGATGCTCCGGGCTTCACTATTTCGGACACCACTACTGGCAGTCGACCCGGGATCCGTTACAATCTGAAAACTTTGGCTGCTGTTACTGAGTCGACTAGAGGAGCTAACATTGCTGGGTGCCGGGCTGAGAGGAGGACGATGGTCTGAACCAGCAGTTCCTCCATTTGCTGATGGCTCAAGGGATCCTGATTCAGGCGCGTCGGAACCCGCCGTCTTGGCCTTCCCTTTCGATTTGGAGCGCCTGGAAACAGGCTCAAGAGTGACTACCCGAGCCTTTGGCGCCGGAAACGCGGCGATATCGATGTTCTCGAGTAGATTAATGCGTCTTCGGCAGGATATTGTGGGATTCATAGTCGTAGGCTTCGTTAGGGTGGACGTAAGCATATAAGAGATGGTGCCTCTTTCGAACTGAATATGACGTTAGCGAGATTATCGGAAGCCAAGATTGAGAGAGGCGGACGTACTGAGATGCTACTAGGTAGTGCATATGGAGGAAACGACATCTCGAACCGGAACTTGTAAATTCCTTCCTTGAGACGGCCCTCTCCACACAGAACCACCTCATCTTCGAACAATGTTGCGATGCCGTTACCCAGATACTCTGCACCTCGACGGCCACGCCCAGGTCCCAGAAACCCAACATCCGGAGGGTTTTCGCCCGCCGGAACATTGTTCTTGAATACCTTGACAACTCCTTGCAAAGATATAACCAAATGTGTAATGCGAACAGGTCGCACAACCGTGAGAACCACCGTTCCCTTGATCACATCGCCGGGAAAGTAAGAGCGCCAGGGATCGTCAGGTTCGATGTAGTAATCGGTGATGCCACGATTGCGTTGACCGAGCTGCGAGCGAAATTTTGACAGAAGAGAGGTGCGATTCCGACCGAGCGGTGAGGAAGAGGGTTGGGCGGGAAATGGATTGACGGACATGACATAAGAACACCTCGCCCTGTCCATGAAAAGAGCGCAGGGCGAGAAGATTTCACAAAGGGGAACAGAGCAATAGGATGAGTAAGAGGAAGAGAGGAGAAGGCGGGAAAGGATAGGTCAATGTATGATGGGGGAGGGGGAAAAGAGGGGATCCCCTCAGCGGACAGTCCTCTGTAATCAGCTGAGTGACAAAAGACCAATCTTGCTGCTTGTCGAGGCCACCACGAAACAATGGACCTCTGGGGTCAAGAAACGAGGGCACGGAAGGATGGAGGAGAGACAGCTCGAAATTCTCCGTTCCAACAATCCACCGCAGTCGGACCCAATCTGGCCGTCGGGCGCAAACAGTAATCTGACTCCAACCGAAGCACTGAGACGTGAGATTGTGCTTCAAGACCTTTGTCTTGCGTAGCCCGGATCGCTGTCTCGCCCAATGTGCGAATGGAGATTCGACGGACAATAGTTCCACACAGCGACCAGTGAAAGAGGGGCGAAGGAATGCAAAAGGGAAGACGTCAGGAAATCAGGAGTCGCGTCGTCGACAGGTCGGCATCATTTCCCACGAGCTTCTGGCCCAAGAGAGATTGAAGGTAGCCGACAGACGGCCCCGGCTTGGAATATTTGAGGATAGGTATATAGTATAGAGCGATGCCGGGGCAAAGACAACGGGAGCGAGATGCGGCGAGGAGGGGGGATGACTTGAGGAGGCGGAGGGTCGGAAAGGGTGCCGTGGAGAGGCCAGCGAGGGGAGGGGGAAGGGTTGGGAGAGAGTCGCTGAGAGGCGGAGAGGGGAGAGCGTGTGAAAGAGACGGAAGAGGAGTGTGTGAGAGAGAGAGTGAGAGGGAGAGAGAGAGAAGAGCGTTCGCGATAAGCAGGCGGAGAAGGGGAAAGGCCAACGGAATTCGCGTGGTGGCAGTCAAGCTTCTCTTGGGTCCAGCGTACTTAGTTCGTGGCTCGGCGCCTCCACTTGGTTTACTCCGTACTCCGACTTATAACAGCATTCTTGATGCCTATTCTTGCTGTTATTGAGTTTTTGACTTTGTCCTTATTCATTCTTCCCTTATCAAGCCATTACAAGTTATCTCCAGTATTTAGGTAATACCTAATGGCATGTGCTCATTGCTCACTGCTGCAAAGATACGTGAGTCCACTAGTCCACTACTAGTACTGACAAAACTCTCCCCTTGACTCGTGCAGGCAGAGAGTTATATTAATCAAATCGACCAGTCCAGCTCTCGCAATCCTTCCCCCTCCACATACTCCTCCCCATAGCATTCCCTCTGCACCGCCTGCACGGTCTCCCTGTCCCCGCTTGCCAACTTTCTGACATATTCCTCCAGCACGTAGATATTATCCGTCCAGATCTGCGCCCGTTGGCGATATTCCTCCGATTCCTCCCTCATCTGCCCAACCCTTTTGCCCTCCCCAGTCGTAGAAATCGCTGTCCATTCAGCCTGTAAGCGATTCTTCTCCCCCTCCAATCCCTTCTTCTTCCTCATCAGCTCTGTCCACTCCTCTTCACCACCATCCTCGCTAGCTTTTTCCTTCTTGCGCACGGCGAGATCCGCTTCAGCTCGCTTGCAACTCGCGTGCACGCGCTCCACATCCCTCCGGAGCTGACCCAGTTGTCTCTCCCGTTCCTTCTTCTCATCCCCACCGAAACACCAGTACCAATTGCCGCTTCCGATCTTCTCTACGCGGATCTTCCCATCATCTGTGAGTTCCTGGATGTAGTCTTTCACTTGGATACCGTTAATCGAGGCGACGGAAGGGATCATCTTCTCTAAATCCTTGAGCGTATGGCAGGTTCGTGTGGAGCGGAGGTGTGAAACGATCAAGCCTTGCTTGGCAGTCTTGGAGAGTTTTGGAGGCTGGGTCAACAATCCCTGAAGTTAGTCAATTGTAGTAAACATGGATCTGGTTTCTTGAATAATAATTTGAAGTCCAAGACATACCATGTTGGCGTGAGTCCCTATAAATTGGTGATTGGTGTACTCAGAGCCTACCTTAGCAGGCCTAGTTAAGGACCAGAAGGGACACAAGAGATTTGAATTGCTAGATGCTAGAGAGAAAGCTTCGAAAAAACAACGTGTTTCGCTGGATGTGGAAGAGGATTCACGTTGCTAAAGGAATCTAGAGAGAGGATTGGGGAGGTGAGGTCTTCAGCATCAATGGTGGATGTCACTGTGTCTAACAGATGACTTGGTGATGATAACGTTGCAAGGCCAGCCTTTAATACTGATGCTAAGTAGTAGGTAGGTACCTACTACGTACTGATGTATATTCGGTAGATGATGAATGTCGTCCTGGATGATAGGGAGGGAAAGTCGATGCAGATAGTACTGTAGGTTGAGATCAGGTGAAATCGCCCATCTTGAAAGTCTACAATTTGATTTAAACTACACTGCAAAGTTGGCCTTTAACATTATGAGTAATTTTTAAAAGATTCCGTGCAACTAGATGTGGACTTAATTATAGGTCTTCTCTGAGGTTTGTTCCTCGATATATCAGGGTAGGCACTTCCACGCCCACAAATAGGCCAGCTCGCGAACTTTATGCTTCTAGCACCTTCAACTATATCAGCAATGTTGTAAAGATGGTGTTTACATCTAGTGAGAAAGATTTCGACTAGAAGCATCGTGGTCACAGTCTGCCACAGTGGGGCCCCTGGATGAGCGCCTACCCAGCTGGAGGGGGAACATGGCTTTGCAACTCCCTCTTTGTCATGCGCACGAAAACCAAGAATGGTACGACGGTGAGCCGGTGAGTAGATCTCGGGCAGTATAGGCTCACTCTGCGTGAATCATTGCCTAAGCATATGAGATCATCCCGGACTTTGATGCTTCCGAACCAATCGGTGTGATATCACTGTGTAAGATGGGCTCTAGCACTCTTGTACAGCTGAAGTCTGGTCAGTAGAACCATGAAAGCGAGGACCAGGAAATCTAAAGACAGATAACATTCCGGTCAACGGAGATGATGAGATTGCTGTCGCCGCATCCGGTCCTCAGACAAACACCGCGAGCTTTCAGCCCTTCTCCTCGACTTTTGTATCCATGTCGGTAGTAGATGGCCAACGAGTCAATCTGCGCTTCTTCAGCCGCTTCATCCATTTTTCTACATCATCCATATCATCACCCGAGCTCGCATACATGCTGCTGAGTCTGCTATTGGTCCGTTTGCGCCCCGTCTTCCTTACGGGCCTCGAGGTAGATTCGTCATCCGTCGGCATATTGTCCCCCTCAGCAAGTACCAAATCCCCAGTATCGCCAAGGGATTCCCTCGCAAGTTCTTCCAGAAGTATTCCCATAAACATCAATGACTTTCCGTTCATGCTGTAATGATTGGGCCGCCCATGTCCTCTTATCGCTTGATCGTAAAAGTCCGCGCTGTAGGCGTGAATTGACTCCAACAGCTCGGAACTAGGAAGTGTATGATCATCCGGCAGAGACTCGTGGGCGAAGTATCGATCAGTCTCCTCATAGCGAGTAGGCATGCCTTTTCGACGGAATAAAACCTCTTCCGGGGGGAGGGATCGTTTACTGGACGATGCAGTGTCGCGGAATTTGGAGGCGTACGATTTTGTTGGGATAAACCCGTGCGAATTCACCCGGCCTAGATTTTATCAGCATGAAGCTTTGCAAGGCTTCGAAATAGGGAGGCCAACCAGCCACAGCATCGTAAAGATTCGCCTGTCGCCTCCGTCGGCTTTCGGCCGGGGGGGGGTAGTGCTCAGGCTCAGGCTCAGGCTCAGGGGGTTTTAGAAAGGTCCTCTTGCCAGACGACATGCTCCTGGTATAGTCCGGTGGTATCCAATGCAACAACCTTACATTATTAAGGTATGCGCTACCACTCTTGAGTTATCGAAGCTTCAAAGCTCCAAAAATCAGGTTTGAAAACTGGTATCACGTGATCGATGCATCACGTGATGGGTATAATTTAGCCTAATTAGGAAACGGCGTCAAACTCCAGGGCTTAGGGTAGACTACAGGATGGAAGATATGCGATCTATTGCGTCTAGCTCCCTCCCGGGTTAAACCATTCACCAGTGACAATCAACGGATTTGATCAGCGATGAAAGTGAAGATACCGTCGGGTCCAATCTCGTGGATCGAGCTCAAGCTTGTCAGAAGATCGAACATTTGCTTCACTGCAATACAATTCCGCTGCACTTTTGTTACGAATGTAGCGAATTCTTCCCCGAATAGTCGCTGCTCCGATGTCGCAAAGACGAATCTCAACACCCGGATTCCCGCCAGGGCTGCTGCACACCACTGCAATATGCACTTGATATACCTATTTCCACCAAATGTGCCGCATCCCCATAGACCGGTAACTATATGGCTATAGGTTTCACTGCTGAATGCATTGTACGCCTTCAAAATCATGTCCCGAAAAAGGCGAGAAGAAGGGTAAATGTCAGGGATGAGAGAATCTCCTGCCACTGGAAGGACATCTAACTCGAGTGCGTCCATAAATAACATGGTCCGATTTTTCCACTGCAGAGAATCACTGGGACTCGGTTTTCGGAAAGCTTCAGCCAGCTTTGCATCACGGCCATATCCGTGTATTGAGGCCATTGCCTCGGCGCCCCGACAAATCAACACCTGTTTGTCGGACAGGGGAGGTGCTAGAAGAACAGCCGGGTACGCTTCTGGCGAGATCCCCGTATTCAGTTCTTCCTGAGTCCCTGAAGGGCCGTATCCAATGCATTTATTTGCGGAAATTACACATGCTCCATCAGGAAGCCCATGGAAGGGTGGTGCAGTCTGGGATTGTGAAAGATTGACAATATCAACGTGGGTTGACGACATCATAACTTCTTTTGCCTGGTCGACTTCTATCTTATCTACCTCCTGATCTGTCATTGTCCGCATGGTAAAAACAATTGGCCATTCTTCTATGGAAAAACTGAGGGGCGATTGCTGGTCTTCCGCAGACCGACACAGTCGCCCAAAGTAAGTGAACAGCGCCGTGAGATATGCGTCCACGGCGCCTCGATGGACCGTGCTGGACATGGAATACCAAGGGTGTAGGTCAAAGAACGACTCGGTAGGCCACGGATGAGGCGGCAAGGAGCACAGAAACTGGTGAACCACCAGGCAAGCAATCTGTTTCCGTGAGAAGACAGCCTCTGAGACTCCACCGTCCCGAGTAGAGGACAATGACGGCAATGTCCCTTCAGGAAAGAGGCTCGGCATTGCAAGTGCTATGTCCACAAGTGCGGGCCATATTTCGGGAAATAATTTCCTTGAGGTAGGCTCCTCTTCTTCGTGCCGCGACATAAATTCCCGGAGCAGTCCAAAGTCCATGTCAGATGCTGTTCCCCTCAGGGTGACAGCGATAGTTTCGAGGGCCTGAATGAAGGAGGGGATGTCGACTATCGGCGCGGACTCGCTTCGGAGAATGGCTGTAAGTAGGTCCCAGAAGTGTACTTCTTCATCGTCGGAGTCGACTAAAGCAAATCTGTCTGGCCGTCGAACATCGGCAGAAGAAGGAAGAAGGAACTTTTGGTCCATCGTCGAGAAATCCTACTGCGCCTCGTTGCCGCATGAAATTGTCAAAGCCAGGGAAGTCCGTGGTTCAGCCTAGAGGCCATTAGATGTCATTATGCCGTATCAGATAGCAGCAGATGCCAGACACTGGACAGATGAGGCGATGATGTCGACTTTGAAACCACCTCTCAAATACGAGGCAACTATTCCCAGGTAGGACTAACCCAGAATCGGACAATTTGGGCTCGGACACTTAGCAAGTTACCCGATTACCAATAGGTATGCGGGAGAAAAAATCACTCCGATGCTTACGAATGAGTCCTCTAACAAATATGAGTCCTCATAGCATCACCATTATGATTACCTCACTCGAAGCCTTGCCAATAACTATCAGGTATAAAATGGGATAAGATTCTGCGAACCCTAAATCTTTCCACCCTACCATTCTACTATATATTAATGAAACTATTATCCCAAATATCCCTACACCCATTCTACACATAATCGCATTCTATACACTCAGACATACCAGCAGGATGTCTCTCAACTACCTCATCACCGGCGCAACAGGAGGCCTCGGAGAGCAAGCCCTCAACTACTTTGTCGCCAATGTTCCATCCTCCGAATATGCCGCCGCATCCTCCAACACCTCGAACAGAGCAGGCTTCGAAGACCGTGGCATCGCCTTCCGCCATGTTAATTACGACGACGAGCAATCACTCGACTCAGGGCTACACGGTGTCAAGAATCTACTTTTCGTGAGCACCAACGTTTTCGATAACGCGAGGCGAGATAAACAGCACCGGAGACTCATAGATGCTGCTAAGAAGGCAGGGGTGAAACATGTACGTGTTCTTCATTCATGCTTTCACTATATCCATACAGTAGTACGAATCACTAACACCCCCAGGTGTGGTATACATCTCTTGCCTTTGGCGGATTCTCAAGCGATTCCAAAGCTGCTGTCCAGCAAGTCCACCTCATCACAGAAGGACTCCTTAAGGAGTACGTATCCCCCATCCGAACCACAAACCAGTAATCTAACCATCGCAGATCTGGCCTTACCTATACTTCTATCCGGGAAGGCGTATACACAGAAGCCTTCCCCGTATTCATGAACTGGTACCCCGATAGCACAACCGTCACACTCCCCGCAGACGGAGAAGTGGCATATACTCGCCGAGCAGAACTAGGCGAAGCAACCGCACGCATTATGATCCGAGGCGGCTTCGAGAATCAAATTGTGCTATTTACCGCGGAGGAGACGATCACCTCGAAAGAGGTGGTGGATGTCATCAACGAGACGACAGGCCGACAGGTGAAATTCGAGACAGTTTCGCCGGAGGAATATGTCCGTGTGAATGGCATGAATGATCGAGGCGGAAAATCAAGGGCGTTTTTTGAGATGGTTTCCACGTGGTGGGGGGATATTGCGAGGGGAGAGCTGCGTACGACTCATGGGCTTATGCGTGAGATTCTGGGGAGAGAGCCTACGAAACCTCGAGATGCGTTGAGGGAGTTGTTGACCGAGAATAGGGATTATACCTGGCACCAGAACTATGCCTAGTATAGGTCAATTCTAATATATCTAATAAAATTCAATATCATTGGCCATGCACGTTTCATGATATCTAGAGACAGTATTGTCGAGCTACCGAAGTATAGGAATTACTGATCAGGATTCATGAAACCGGGCATGATCCCTGCATCTAAGAATCTCTTCACTGTATGTGATTGGCGTGGTGGCCCGGCTTTATCGGTTTATAACATCCTATAGCTAAGAAAATAGTGCGGGGGAAGCTCCAAGGTAAAAAGAGTCGGACCTCGGCTGGATGGTTACAACGCCGCATCCTGAAGCTTTAAATGTGGCCCTTTCTTCAAGCCTGTAGAAACCGTCTATAACCATCTACAAGTCCAATATTAGTTACAGTCATCAACCATGCCGCGAACCAAATCCTCAATCCCCACCTACGTCCTAGGCGTAGGAATGACCCAATTCCTCAAACCCCGCCGCATAAGAGAGTACCCAGAGCTCGGCTACGAGGCCGGTGTAAAGGCAATGCAAGATGCTAAAATTACCTACGACGACGTTGAAGCCGGCGTCGCCTGCTACTGCTACGGCGATACCACCTCTGGCCAGCGCATCTTCTACCAGTTCGGGCAGACTTCTATCCCGATCTATAACACCAACAATGCCTGTGCGACGGGGTCGGTGGGCCTACATCTTGCGCGGACGATGGTGAAGAATGGCGGTGCCGATTGCGTGCTTGTTGTTGGGTTTGAGCAGATGCGGCCGGGGTCGATTAAGAGTGTTTGGGATGATAGGCCGAGTGCGGTGGGACCATCGACGGCTCTTATGGAGAAGACCCATGGGAAGCATAAGAGTCCGAGAAATGCGCAGTATTTTGCGAATGCTGGGGTCGAGTATATGAAGAAGTAAGTACCTCCCACTGACATCCATCAATCCATCCAGCTTCGCCTCCCGTCGAGGCGCTTCTGTAGAAGATATCAATGCTGACTGACTATGGATGAATCAGATACGGCGCAAAAGCAGAAGACTTTGCGGAAATCGCCCGTGTCTCGCACGAGCATTCCCAGCGCAATCCCTACTCCCAATTCAGAACGGCATATACCCTCCAAGAGATCCTCGACTCGCCCATGATCCACCCACCCTTGACGAAACTCCAATGTAGCCCTACCAGCGACGGAGCCGCGGCTGCTGTAGTCGTGTCGCAGGACTTCCTCGACGCCCGTCCACACTTGAAATCCCAAGCGATCTTAATTGCCGGCCAACAGCTCCTCACTGACGACTCCACCGTCTACTCAGGGAGCGCAATCGACCTAGTCGGATGGGGCATGACCCAGCGCGCAGCTAAGCAAGCTATGGCCGAAGCAGGCGTGACACCTAAAGACGTGACAGTCTGCGAGCTTCACGACTGTTTCTCCGCGAACCAGCTGGTCCTCTTAGACTGCCTTGGTTTTTCAGAGCCAGGAAAAGCGCACGAACTAGTCCGTCGCGGCGATATCACGTACGGCGGCAAGGGGCCCGTGATTAACCCATCCGGCGGATTGATATCCAAGGGCCATCCACTAGGAGCCACCGGGTTAGCGCAGTGCGCCGAACTAACCTGGCAGTTGCGAGGGTGGGCGAATAACCGGCTTGTAGAGGACACCTCGGTGGCTTTGCAGCATAATTTAGGTCTGGGGGGTGCAGTTGTTGTGACTGTGTATAAGCGTGCGGATGGAGGGAAGAACACCAAGCTTTCCGATTTGGAGATTGCTCATGCTTCTGGGGGGGGATATAACCCGGCCACGGAGGCACGTTTCATCAAGCCCGCGGATGGGGAGAGGGTTTGCAGTCGGACGAGGTCGGATTATCCGTTGGAAGAGACGGTGCAGAAGCTGACTGCGCGGATCTAGTATGTTAGATATAGCTTGTATCTTCGATCAGGAACAGTCAATTATCATAACTTCACGATTCGCAATTTGAGCAGAAGCCATCCTGTCTCAAGGAAAGCATGTCGAACGCTAAGAGACATTCCAATCCACTGTTAACTCAAGAATCACTTCTTCCAAACACCACCAAAACGCTCATTCCCAGCCTTCACCTCCGTCATCGCAGCCTTATGAGCACGAGCCAAACCCGGTTCGTTGCCTAAAATCGCCTCATGAACCTGTTTCAAATTCTCCGGGTACCCTGAATAGGGAGTATTTGAGATTTGATGGAGAATTATTTATATATCAAGGGCCTGGGGTCGAGAATGTGTTTGAGAGTGCGGTTGTAGCCTCTCATAATCAGAAGTTAATAGTAATCGCTTCGGAAAGACATACAGGACAGTGGTCTCTGTCACACTATTCGTGTTTAGGGGAGCATTGAAGGGAGTACTGGAAAGAAGAGGATGGGAGAAGAACAAGAAAAAAATAACACTTAAAAAAATATAACGACCAAGACGCGACTCGAACGCGCAATCTTTGCTGATTCCCAACGCCAGCTATCCAGTAGGAATGCTCACGTGACCGGAAAGCAACGCCTTACCATTAGGCCACTCGGCCCGTTATAACATTTGAGTTATATTTTTTGCTTTATGCCCAGCGAGACTATTGTCGGCGTTGGAACCAACTGCCGTGCATCCCGTCTACTTCATTCTGAGTCAACCTCAACAATCGCTTGATCCCTGTCGGTTTTCGTGCCGGTCTTCAGACAGCCATGGCAACCCGGGAACATACAGGATGTATCATACCGCAAATCTCTAGGCCGAGTAACGTCCTTCGAAAATGCACACGTAAGACTTACGAAAGTGTGAAGCTTCGTCATTCCACTCCCCTCCGCGCATGTAGGAAGAGTTGATCAAATTCGCATGCTAAAGAGAAACATAACTAGAAATCGATATCGCAGAAGGAACTATAATATGGCCCTCTGCCACAAGCACACCTGTTCCCGAGATACGGATTTTCAGCGAGTCCGCCCCTAAATCGTGGTTCTCTATCAATGTCATGCCCACGATAACTGCTTCCTCATACCGCCGAGATGCATCACTTATACGTCCAGTATTGCCAAGTAGAATAGGCGGTCTTTCCCGCCTCTACCTAATGCGGTATAACAATCGATAGCTACGGTGGATAACCACAGGGTGTCGAGAGCAGGATTTCCTGTCTGCTTAGTTGTGTCCTAAATACTAGGAGTACGCTCGGACCAACTATCCCAGTTGAATCACCTCGGGGACTTGATTTCCACTTTTTGGCCCCTGTATAACCTCGGTTATATGGGTCGCAACCTGCGTTCGCGAGGACCATACCTTCGTCGCTCAAAGACTAACCTCCCAAGGAAATGGCCAATCTAGGTAAGACACCGAACAGCGTGTTGCCCTCAAAAGGGTCTACACCTGCTCCCCGTGCCCGAGTGGCTTGTAAGGCGTGCAACTCTAGGCGCGTCAAATGCGATGCGGGGAGCGGTCAGCCCTGTTGGCACTGCCGCATACGGGATACTCCTTGCGAGCTAATCGAATCCAGAAGGGGGAAGTACGTTGTTGTGTCTTCTGTAGGTACCGTGCTGGAAGCTGACGCTGTCTCAGATATGTCCGAAAGAAGCAGCACTTGGATCGGGGCCAACAGTCTCGACGCCCACAAGAGCCCACGAATACGTCTGCTTATCCAGAGACCAGCGCTATCACCTGTAGTCAGCAGGACACTGTCAGCTCCCTTGAAAGCGCGCGAGTCGAGGATCATGACATGCTCTTTGCTGGAACGACCGGGGCTGAACGTACCCCATCAGCCCAGTCAAATTCCCAACCAGGCCACCTGGAGGACTCAGCCAATCTCACATACACCATCGAGGTAGACTACGCCTCCAAGAGTGGTTCGACTGAACGGTTGAAAGTGCAGTATCCGGTTCCAACCTCTGTCGCAGATCGAACATTCAACCATGGACCTGGTGCTGAAGCCCTGGCCCCCTTTTCCGATGCTTTCGCCATGCCAGTTCGACATATCGCGGATGGGCTGATTCGTGCTTTCTTTGACGTTGTTCACCCGGCTTACCCGGTTTTCAGTCGGAAAAGCTTCACACGGTTGTACCTTCAGGGCCAGGCCTCCCCATTAGTTCTGCACACCATCTTCTTCATGGGCTTTACCGTCAGTCCCGACAGTCTCATCCATGCATCTGGTTACAGTGATCGGACCATCGCGAGAAAAACACATTATCTCCGTGCGAAGATGCTGTATGATGCGGACTACGAAGAGGATCGCTTGAACGTAGCCGCAGCGCTGTTACTGTTCGGGTTTTGGTGGTCTGGACCCGAGGATCAGAAGGATTTTTGCTACTGGATCGGGTGTGCTACGGATGTCGCACAGTCTCTGGGGATGCATTGTTCGTATGTATGCGTAATCCTGAATACTGGAGGAGCTACTGATAGTGCTCCAGCTCATCACAGTCCGGAATGAGTCAACCGGTGCGCTCTTTACGGAAGCGCATCTGGTGGTCAATATACGTAAGTAAACCCTAAAGACAGGACCTTATTTCACATCCCTGATATTCCCAGATCCGCGATCGACATACAGCTGCGGCCTTCGGTCGGCCATGCCGCATTCGGGATGAAGATTGTGATATCGAACCTCTGACGGAGGATGATTTCCAGTTTGACAGTGACTGTGACCAGAGTCTCATCCCAGCCCAAAAAGACTTTCATCCCACTTACACTGTCGAGATGTCTAAACTGGCGATAATACGTGAGTCAACGATGTGATGCCGGCTGGACAGTAGATGCTAACCCGATACCAACATCAGTGGGAGATATCCTAGTCGCAGAGTTCAGCCCTCGCCGCGCTGCATCGGAGAAGTTTGATATAGGGGCACTGGCAAATAGACTTACACAATGGGAATCTGAACTGCCGGACCAGCTGAGAGGAATACCACCCGATGGATCCTTGGGGGCGTCGTTCTGGTCCCGCATGCTGTATAGCGCTTACCAGTGAGAAACATCTCTTTTAACCCACAGTGCTTTTATTGATGGTCCACAGCAACTACCACATCCTTCTCTTTCGACCCAAAGCCATCGATAATCTCTCGCCAACTGAGGCGGAGAGAGATGTGCGCGCGCGTATCGCTGCTGACTCCATTACTCGCATTGCAGAGGACCTTCTGGCCACGGGGACGATCAAGCTTGGGCAAATTCATCTGTATGGCCTCACCTTTGGTACAACTTACTGGAAAGAATCTGGATGCTGACCCCACCCGTCAGTATTCCAGCCCTTTTTGGCGCCCTTTCCGTGCATACAATGATCATTTGTCGAAAGGATCCCATTCGCCAAAAGCTGGCCGAGAACAAGTCACGACAGTGTTTGCTGGCACTCAGTGAGCTCTCCATATCCTGGCCCGTTAGGATCTGGTTTGCAAAAGCATTTGTCAATCTGATGAGGCGATTGACTAGCCGAGGCGGATCAATCGTCAACGTCTCGTCCAGCATTGCGAGAACCAGCAGTAATCTGGCGTCACAAGGACAGTTCAGTTCATTCGAATCCCATCGTGGAATTAGCCTTGACGAGATTTCTCCTCGTACTGACGGGAATAACCTCTTATCGGACCGCCTCCATGCATGGGAACCCAGTGCACAGTCCGCATCCTTTGACGACTCTCATAATGCTCAAAGCTATTCTCCGCAAAT
The DNA here is from genome assembly GCA_027569065.1 of Aspergillus cavernicola. NCBI lineage: Eukaryota > Fungi > Ascomycota > Eurotiomycetes > Eurotiales > Aspergillaceae > Aspergillus > Aspergillus cavernicola. The sequence goes on from JAPDEK010000018.1 coordinate 378,218, forward strand.
TGCGGATCAGGTAATGTATGATTCGTTTCTTGCTGGCTACCTCGATAACACATTCGACCCCGATCTGCTCCTTTATAGTAGCCTTGGGCCCATACTACCGCTGTCTGTTGGAGGGTCGGCCGAGACTGGCAAGCCAAGTTATCCAGGAAACTAGTCAAAAACCTCGCTTGAAATAGACTGACAGTCGCTGTTGAAATAAAAAACCAACCCCCCAATACTGTGTCGTTTCCTTTGGTGACTCTAATACATCACATCAAGTCTCAACTGCAAACTTGCTCCTCTTCCTGAGCACCTTACCGTACCTCAAGAAAAGCAACGGAAAAGGCATCATGGCCAGGGTGATAAAAGCAAGAACACTAGTGGCCCATTGATAGCCGAGTTTCTCGTACATCTGATTCCCAAATAAGGGAAATGCGGCTTTTCAGACAACATTAGCAACTTGGCAGGATTAGAATGTATGATAGAAACATACCTGCGAAGGAGCATCGCACGAATCCGTTGGCCGCGAGGGCTGATGCAGCATAGTTTGGGTAGGCATCAACCTGGCTGCAGTCAGTATAGCCTGTGCCTCGACGTGTATAACGTACAAGAAATGTAAAAACCCCCGTGAATACCAATAACACGCTTTTTTGGTCAAACGGGTTAGCCTGATCTTCTTAAGTCGAGGAATGCAACACTCACCCACACCCGAACACGGCGGATCCAATTACGGGTGCTATCCAATGCACAGTTGAATATGTCGTCCAGCCAAACCAAAACAGACCAACAGGGATAAAGACAGCCCCCAAGATCGCCGGAGGCAGTCGGTACTCCGGCTCACTATTTCGGTCCGCTTCGCACTTGTCCATCAGTCGCTGGCGGATACTATTCCAAAGCGGGTTGCTCGCGGCCGCCAGTAACATTCCTGTTATGATCCCGAGGAACGTGAGGCCGACCTGCCATAGGTTCATGTCGTGATTGGTTTTGAATACAAGGGGGAACGCTCCGAAAAAGAGGTATAGAATCCCCAGAAGAACCGCCGAGTAGAGGTCTAGGCACAGGCACATGGGCTCTAGGAATAGCATTTGGAAAGGGCGGAGAAGGGATAATGCTAGCGACCTGGTCGCTGGGTGACGGTTACTTTTCTTCGGCGCCTCATCGCGCACTCTGGCAGGGAAGCGCGTCTCTGGCGCAAAAAGCACAATTGCTAGGAGCAAAACGGCCGACCAAATGATCAGGATGTAATAGGTCCACCTCCAATGCGCGTGGTAGTTAATAAACCCACCGAGTACAGGCCCCGAAGACGGTCCAATGAAAGGCGCAGATGACACAAGAGCCATTGGCTTTTGGATCTCATCTTTCGCGAAAATATCTCCGACTGTTCCACCGGCAACGGACAGGAAGGTGCCTCCCACGAAGCCCTGAAAGAACCGGGCAAGAATGAGGGTCTCGATATTCTGTGCGACGGCCGATGGAATGGTCCAGATAATGAAGAGCGCCCAGGAAATCAGATAGATGGGTCTTCGTCCGTAATGTTCGCTCAAAGGGCCAGTCAAGAGCGGTCCTAAGCCAATGCCAAACACAAATGACGACAGTCCAACTGTGGAGATCAGCGTTGTCGTGCCAAACTCCGCGTTCATCTGTTCATATGTAGTGGTGTAGATAGAACTGGCGCATGTCCTTCACTTACCTTGTCAGCAGTCTGCTGTCTGCACTGGCTTGAATGACTTACACGCATGCGCTCCCTGTACAAACAATCAATACAATAACCCACTTGTGCACCAGCGGCATATTTTGGGGGCGCCGTGGCTGTTGACTGTGGAAACCACCTCCAACAAGGGCCTCGTTCTTAGCAGAAGAAGCCCTAACCTCTCCGATAGCCTCCTCTATGCTGTTCATGGCGGTGTATCTTAATCCAACGTAGGGATGGGAGGCTCCTGCTCTTATTGCCCCGCGTAAGAACCCGAGGTGACTTGGGTTCGGCGACTGGCTGTTCGTGGCCCACAAATTTCTAATACAGACTCAGTTAGGCCGGACAAACAGTATCGGCATGATAATAAATCAGAGTCACTTGTCAAGAGGCGTTGACAATTCTGTTCATAGATATATATTCCTGTCTTGGTAAAAGCACATGTGCATATAGAACAACCCGACAGAACCGCATGTTTGGCTTCACTATCCATCCCGCTTTTATGCCCCTACAGCTACCTCCTATATACCCCTATCTCGCACTCGATAGCTTTACATCCTCTCCAGTCCAAACCCTCCCATCCCTCTCAGCAGCGATTCTATGCCGCCGAACCTGCAAGACATCGCCCTCCACATCCCTAGACAAATACCAAAGTATTTGGTTCGAGACCATCGCCGCCGCCGCACACGCCGTACAAATAATGAAGGACACACGGTAATTGTTTGCCGCATACTTGGACTGAAATACCTGCGGCGCAATGATCCCGCCGACCTGCGCGAGCGCTGTCTGCAACGCGATTGCGAATGCGGTGCCCGTGGCACCGACAAGGCTGGATGACCGCCAGGCCCAGAAGGGGATGAAGTAGACGTAGTAGAATGCTGTGCCGAGCACACATGCTGCGTAGGTTGCGCCGGGATTGACTGGCACACAGAGGACGATGAAGAATATCAGCGCGATGCCGTTGAGCAGCTGGCAAAATAGCGGCCGTGTCATGATGGCCCAGCGCATGACCCGTGCGGCGATTATAATGCCTATCACCGTGGCAGCTGCTGGTGGGATGTTGAGTAGCTGGTTCCGTGGCAGGCTGGCAAAGCCCAAGGAGGTCGTGATGGTTGGTAGTTGCCAGCTCAGGCCGTAGCCCGCGATATTCAGCAGGAATTGGGATGCGGTGAAGAGATACATTTTTGGATCCTTGAGGGAATTGAGAATCTCTTTCAGCGAGAAATTGGGATCTGCAGCTCGGGGCGCGTTGTCTGACAGTCGAAGCTCCAGGTATTCCTGCTCCTCCGGAGTGAGCCACTTAGAAGAGCTTGGTGATTTGGGATAGTCAGGCAAGATGAAGTATATGGCAGGGCAAAATAGAATCGTGACAAGCCCCTCCAGTAAAAAGATCCACCTCCAGGCACTGAGGCCACCGACACCATTCATGTAGGAGATACCGTATACCAGGAGCGAACCGATGATCCCAGCGCAGTTCTGGAATGCGAACATCCACATTATGGGCCTTCCATATTCGTCGCTGCGATACCAACTGCACATCTGTGCTGCTAATCCTGGAAAGAATCCCGCTTCCAGTGCCCCGAGCAGGAATCGCAAGGCATAGAACCCCGCCTTATTTTGGATTGCTGCATGACAAGCTACCACAATACCCCATGATAGAAAGATGCGTGTCATCCATTTATGTGGGCTGACGCGTTTCAGTACGAGGTTACTAGGCACTTCAAAGATGACAAGTCCGATCTGTAATGAGTTAGATGGCCACAGGAAGAGTAATGGAAGGCAACGAACGTAGTAAATAGTCTGTGTCCAATTGTAATCATTGGTTGACATATGCAGCTCGTTGAGGATGTTGCTCGGCAATCCAACCTGCAACACCTTGACAGACGCAGCATTGGAAAAGTCAATCTGTTTCAAAAGGTACATGATGCCCATGAGAAGTAGAACGCGACGGTCGACCTTGCGCATGATTTGGCGGTCATCTTCTGCAGTGAATTGTGACAGGAACTGGCTTTTTGTGGTCTTGAGTTCTTTGCCATTGTCAAGCGCGACATCAATTGATGCATTATTCTTCTGTTCGGAAATTTCCATTCTGTAGGGTGATTATGCGGTTGGACTGTGAAAGGTCAGCCGTATATCCGCCACATAAAACATATATGTAAAATGGCCAATGGCGTGAGCATCATGATAATGTCGCCTTGCAACACACTGTTCCAAAGTAGGAGTTCTTGCCGGAAAAGAACCCGACATCTTCTGGAACAACAGGCACAGCAAGGCTAGATATTTGGAGTAGTTGGAGTAATTCCTGGGACTACTAGAGCAGCATCAAAAAGCACGACATAAAACGGAGCAATAGGGTAATCATAGTCGATGCTATTGTCGAACGCTAGATATATCACCATAGTCCCTAGTGTGCTTAGTTTATGATATGACAGCAGGTAATCAACAAAATGGCTGAAAGCACGCCCAAACGACGCATATTCCTCAATGCCTTTGACATGTTCACCGTGGGCCACATGTCCTTTGGGCAATGGCGCAATCCGAAGGATCGATCCGCGACGAAGAGGCGCGATCTTTCATACTGGACTGATGTTGCAAAGATATTGGAGCGCGGCGACTTTAATGCCATTTTCCTCGCTGACACAAATGGCTGGTGTGATGTGTACAAAGGCAGTGCTGAGCCATGCGTTCGCAATGGAGTGCAATATCCCATGGGCGACCCGGCAGTTCCTTTGACGGCGATGGCAGCAGTAACGAAGAATCTGGGATTTGCCATCACAGCTTCTACATCTTTCGAGCAGCCTTATGTCTTAGCCAAGCGGTTCTCGACTCTGGACCACCTTACTGGGGGGCGCTTTGGGTGGAACGTGGTCACCTCGTGGAAGGCGTCAGGGTTTGAAGCGGTAATTTCCATCCAGCATATTTATAGTAGCTCAAGGCTAACGTGTCATAGATTGGAATTGATCCCATTCCACACGACAAGCGATATGAGATCGCCGATGAATACCTGCAGGTCCTTTATAAGTAGGTGTGGTATACTCTTATACTGTTCACCCCCGACTAACCGATAGCAGACTTTGGGAAGGCTCCTGGGCAGACAACGCGTTAGTAGAAGACCGAGAGAGTGGAATATATGCAGACTTTGATCGGGTCCGAGTGATCCAGCACCAGGGCGAGCATTTCAAAGTCCATGCCCCCCACATTCTCGATCCTAGCCCACAGCGGACGCCATTCCTGTTCCAGGCAGGTTCATCACCGTGAGTTATCTTATCCGCTCCGTTCAGACTACAGTTTTTGATCATCCGGCTGCAGAGCAGGGTTGCCATTTGGGGCCACACACGCCGAGGGTATCTTTGTCGTGGGATTAACACCAGAAACAATTGCCCCCCGCGTAAAGAGAATCCGGGACAAGGTCGCTGAAGTAGGCCGCGATCCTAGCTCCGTCAAAATCTTTGCCTCTTTGACGCCAATCCTGGGCCGAACAAGCGAAGAGGCCAGGGAGAAGTACCACGAAGCCCTCCAGTACGCCAGTGAAGAAGGCGGGCTCGTGTACTGGTGTGCTAATACAGATATCGATTTATCCAAGCTGGACCTGGATGCTGAAGTGACTTCTCAGATGGGTGATCAGGCAGCCAATGTCCAGCTTCAGTCCCTTCTCCAGAACCTTGCTTACCCCGGCGAGGGAGTACCGACATGGACACCGAGGAGCATAGGGAAAGCAGTGGCCCTGGGAGCATCGGGCCCCACGCCCGTGGGTACCGCAGAAGAGGTAGCAGATGAAATGGAAAGGTGGGTGAAATGGGCGGATATAGACGGGTTCAACATTGGGCATATCACTTTGCCGGGGACGTGGGAGGATGTTGTGGATTTACTTGTGCCTGTGCTTAGAGAGAGGGGCATTTATGCACCAAAGGGCGAATCGGGGACCATGCGAGCGCGAATTTATGGCAGCGGGAAATCGAGATTGCCTGACGAGCATATTGGATCGCGATATAAATACGATGTCTACCAGGAAGAGCATCTGAGCGGTGCTGGAAGGCCTTCTATTGCTTAGATACCAAACCATCATCCAGTTAATATATATCTTCCCTATAACCCGTTAGGAAAATCGCTCTGAGGCAGGCGTAGGGTTCACTTACAAGTTGACTTGGACTCACATTCGGTGTCCACAAACGTGATGCAAGCAGCGCTAACGGCACAGGTTCTGAATGTCATCTGCTTCAGCTTCTTCAGCTTTGTCGGGCTGGGGATGGAATCGGCATTATACGTGCGCTAGCCCAATGGAAAACACGCAAGCAAGACTGATTTTCTTCCTCGTGGGTATTCGCAACCGAGCAATTATTGGTAATGGGAGGATGAAGATCCATACATCTGCAATGAGATTGAAATAGTTATTGAAGTGGTTGAATGCACAGATATTGATGCATTCACCATCCACATCCGGATCCCAGAACTTCCGGATAGGTTGACATAACCAACCGGGGACGAATCCCATCGCCAACAGCCACATGAAGACAATCACGGCAGTCAGGATCACGATTCTACGGAAGGTTGCTGACGGAAAAGCTCCATGGTATAGGGCGAGGACCGAGAGCCTGGTGCTGACGATGGCAGCCTGGTACAAATGGCTAAGGATGTAATCTCCCTGAGCAGTGATTATAATTAGTGACGGAATATAAGGGTTACTAGCAGACTTATCTTCATTGCAACCATTTAATGATAGTCCTTGCAAGCCCCTGCCTGTTTAGGATACCCTGATAGAAGAAGATTGTACGTCCTGCAGCTGTAGCTGCACTGTCAGTACGCGTCATGGAGTTGAAAGAATCCGTTGACATAAAAAGGCATTCTTAAGGCTGTATGTGTCAAACAAAGGTTAGATAACGCCTACGTTTCGAGTGAAATAATACTTCAGCTAGTGATGGATGGACTAAGCGCTTTGTTTTGAGATGCTCTTTTTTGCTCCTTTTTGACTTCCTCACCAGGGAGTTACGGGTGGAAACATAGTTGTAAATAGCCTTAATAGCGGTCAATTTGATCATCAGTTTCACAGTCCTGATATTCTAGTTGTAATTAACATGTAACTAAAAATTGTACGGAGACTTTTGCTTAAGCGCTGTATATGCGGCGACACGACTTACTCCCCGACACAAGGTACTATCCTACTGCAATTTATACTCCTCAATCCCGCAGAAGCGATCTTGTCATGGCTGATAATCTAAACCGATCTTGATTGTTTTGAGTGGGTAGAAAGGCAGCATCATGTGACTTCAGTTACGCGTAGTGTACTACTAGTGGTAGTAGTCTCCCCTCTGCTTCAAACTTGCCTCTTCTCCTTCTCCCCCTCAAGGCAGTCGTCGCAAAATGCATGTCCTCTTTGTGGACGACAAGTGGGTAAATCTCATTATCTTGATATACCTGGCATAGCCAACCAACCACTAACCATCATCGCCCAGTTATGTCTGGCAGAAAGTAGCGACCAAAATGCTACCGAGGCTGGGATGCACCGTTGCGGTGGTAGGCAATGGCCAACAGGCGCTAAACTACCTTGCGGGCCCGCCAGCGTCATGTCCCCCGCCAGACCTTATCATGATGGATGTAAATTCAGCCTGTGACTGCTTCCAGCTATCTTCAGTTCAACTAACACGAGAATAGATTGCAATGCCCGGAATGGATGGTCTCGAAGCCACGCGCATCATCCGAACGCAGCCTCCTTTCAACACAGATCCCAAGACATGCTCGACGCCCATTGTGGGGCTGTGTGTGACCGGTCTTCGTTCTGACCATGACAAGTATATCGCGCAAGGCATGGATGATATCATCGTGAAACCGTGGAATAAACAGGATCTCGAGCGGTTGCTCCGTTGGTGGTCGCATCGACAGCTCATACCAAGAGCCGAGGGGAGAGCTGTTCGAGCTTCCATGGCCCCTGTATGGGGGCCTCACCCATGGCGAGCCTATCTTGGGCCGCGATCTCGTATATAGATTTTGATGTCGGTCTCACTCATCATTTGATTCGCTTTGCATCCCTCATTTTTGACAGTCAACATAATGGCTAAGCTTTGGAAGAGCGCTAGCTTTTTCTTCTTCTTGAGGACTGTTTTCCGCCTATAGTATCATACATGCGTCTTTACCTATCACTCCACGTGGTTCGTCTCGCATGGGGCAAGGGACCCCCTCAGCCCTGATTTCCCCGGCCAGCTCTTGGAAACAGAGAAGGTATCCCGCGAAACGAAAAGAACAGCGGGGTTGTTCCGTCGTTCTGGCCCGAGTGGCGCTCAACCGAGTCTGAAATTTTACACCGTATTGATCGTGTACGCAATCTCCTTTTCCTTTGAGCTTACCCTCAGCGAGGCGATCGGTTTACCTGCATGACGCTTTCCCCGCCAATATTTGCCGGACCTTGATCCCGCTATCCCGTTGATCAAACATACTAAGCGGAAAGTGTGCGGGATTTGGGCACAGTAAGGTGCGCTGGGAATATCCATGCCTACAGGTATCGGCGAACCTTGTTCTATCCAATAAAAGCTGCAGAGCGATCAGCTCCTGTCCATTAGCAACCTTGGAAAGGGATTGTAATTCCCAAACCTTCGTCATTATACAGGACATCCGACAGAGGACATCCGATAGTTAAAGAGATGATGTGGAGTAGGTGGGTTAGATCCGATGTAGATCTAGGAAGACGGCTAACGTGTCGGTAGAGCTAAAGCTCATTTTTAGGTGCACCTCCCTCTGTTAGCTAAGGGGGTAACTGCCGATAAAGCGGGCCGGCTGAAGGAACTGGGGTCGATCCATAGAACAAGCTCAACTTCGTCCAATGCGAGCTCTGATCGGGGAGGTTTTGAGGGGATTTACACAGGGACCACGGAACCAAATCTCAACTATATCCTCTCCCCCCGCAGCAAATCCGCTTTCTCCATTCCTGCCCCATGTCACAAATCCTGGGGTGGCCTGTGCTAGCTCAAACCATAAGGCAGCATGCTATGGTAATGTGAACTTTCCGCTCTCCTATTCAGTCTTTTTGCGCATCGCATATTGATCAGCCCTTGGACTACCTCTGGCGATCTCTGCTCTTTTTTGTAAATGTGGCCATAGACAACTTACCGACACGGATGCCGGATGAATAGGTGACGCTTGTAGTGCTCATAATTTGACAGTACTGTAGTGCGAGTTCGTGGCTTTTACATTTGGACGGGCATCTATAAAACCCGGCTTCTTCCTCTTAGACCAGACATCCACCCCCATTTCGAAACAGAGGTTCCCCAGTAATTATACAGCCATGGCATCATCCACCGAAGCTTCTGAGAAATATGATCTCAAAAACACCATCACGAGCGCTACCACTCCACCTCCGCCAGTGGATCAGGGGCTAGGGGCTCAATCCTCCAATCTTGACTATGGCCACTCCGGAGGTCTCACGCCCACCTTCACTACAGAAAGTCGCCTCCCTGCCTTTGGGGGTGCATTTCAGCCGGGTCTTTATCGTCCACAAAAGAAGGCTGCCAACCCCGCCCCTCTTGGCCTGTGCGCATTCGGCCTCACCGTTTTCCTCTTGGGATGCCTCGAGATGGGGGTTCGCGATATCACCCAGCCTAGCATCCTTGTTGGCAGTGCCTTTGGGTACGGTGGGTTGGTTCAGCTCTTAGCTGGCATGTGGTTAGTTCTCGGACACTTCTAGTCATTCACTCTGAATCTAACAAGAGCAGGGAAATGGCCATAGGCAACTCCTTCGGAGCTACAGTTCTCTCCTCCTACGGCGGGTTCTGGATCTCGGTTGGAATTATTTTCACCCCCGGCGGCTTCAACATTCAGGGAAGCCTCAGGGAGGCCAGCGGGGGCAGTGACAGCATGTTCTACGACTCCTTAGGGTTGACGTTACTGGTTAGTTCATCCGATTTGATCACCTTTCCATTCTAATGTCACTGAACCCTTTAGGCCTGGTTTATATTCACCGTCCTCATGACCATGTGCACTCTCAAATCTACCGTCGCCTTCTTCACCTTATTCTTCTCCGCCGATATAGCTCTCCTCCTCCTAGGGGTCGGATACATTCATCGGGATGCTCAGGGCATGCCGAACTCGGCTCTGCGTCAGGCTGGAGGATTCTTTTCGATCATAGCTGGCTTCCTGTGCTGGTATAATGCCTTTGCCGGACTTGCGGACCCCAGCAACACCTTTTTCATCCCTCCTGTTGTGCACTTTCCATGGTCGGAGCAGGGCCGGAGGACCCGTCGTGAGTCTAACGATGTTGCTGAGTCGGCATAATTGTCGTTAATGATTAGGACAACTGCTTTGGATGTTGATGTTGGCTCTGCTTTGAATTCGTGTTCTATCTGCTCCCAGTATTCAAGGTAAGGTTGTCTTTTGGAGAAGGCACCTCATGAGTGAGATGTAGTTACGAGCGCGCGATTAATACTGTTTATCTTTGGAATATGTTGTTGCCAATTCTCCAGCAAAGCTTACCTCTTGCTGTCCACATAGTAATTAATTTGATTGATGAACACCAGGATGGGATAATTACTTAGTATCCATCATAATTCAAGAAAGAAAGACATCAAACCCCATCACCTGCACCTCCGTTCTCGATTCTTGAAAGTACCACTCCATCTTGCTTCCTCTCCATTCTTCTGGTTTCTTTTCGCTTCGCTCTTCTTAGCACACGCATTCTCTTGATTACTCTGTTATCCAGGCCCTAGTCCTGCATTGCTAACATTCCTACCTGTTACTGTATCGTCTCTCTCGGCCTTAATCTGCTTCACTCATAGAGCTACTTATTTGAGCTATCCCTGCCATGCAGGCAATACGACACAGAATAGTAGAAAATCCAACCCGAATCAATTTCATTAAATAAGCTTTAGATCAACCGACTGAATAAAACAGCACATGGGAAGAAACGAATATATGTGAGTCCCCCCCCCACCAAAACCCGGATCCCAATAGCAAAGGTAGAAACAGACAGACTGAGCAACCATCCAGCCATCCGGCCAGCCATCAAGACCACGATCCGAACCGGAAAAGAAGGGATCAAGTAAATTAAAAGGTGTTCACAAAGCAAACCCCAAAAGAATACAAATACCGGAAAGAACCGTCAACACAGCAGTTGGCGTAACCCGCCCCGCAGAGCCGCCCGTGAACATCATACCCCCATGATAAGGCGACGAAGGACGTTGGTTGTTCTCGGGCGACATATCCGTAGCCATGGGGCGGAGCACGGAAGATGCACCGGGGGTGCTGCTTGAAGCTATGACGACGGAGGCGTGGCCTCGTGGGGTTCCGGTGGGAACGAACACGGGGATCATGGAGGAGGAAGCTTCTTGATTGACGGCGACGGACGAGGTCATGCCGCCGGCGCCGTGGTAGGCGCTTATTGCCCAGGGCTGGGCAGAGGATTTCTGGGAATCCTGGGATTCGTGGAAGAGGGGCGTTGCGGCGGGGGCGGCGGGACTGGCCAAGCTGCCGTGCTCCGGGTTGGGGTACCAGGATTCTACGTTTGAGGATGGGCCTGGGAACTGGTTGTCGCTGTATTTGCTGGGGTACTGGGAGCTTGAGGGAGTCTGCGCCTGGTTGTTGTCGCCGTTGAAGGGGGTTCCTACGCCGGGGTACTGGTGACACGGCCTCTGGAATTCCGAGTTGGGGGTTTGCTGGGGATACACTGCGACGGTGTGGGTCTCCACGGCGATGCGAGTGCTGGTCACGGTCTGCACGACCTGATGGACCTTGGTCCAGCCAGGTTCGACAGGGGTAGGAGCCTCGGGTTGCGAAAGAAAGTGCGCCTCGGAGGGTTGCTCCTCACCCTGTCCCTTGTAATGAGGCTTTTCATGATACCAACTCTCTGCTGGGGCAGCAGAGGAAGAAACAGGAGCTACAGCCCCAGGTTGCTCCTCGCCCTGTCCCTTGTAATGAGGCTTTTCATGATACCAACTCTTGGTCGGGGCAGCAGGGGAAGAAACAGGGGAAGAAACAGGAGCTGCAGCCTCAGGTTGCTCCTCGCCCTGTCCCATGTAATGAGGCTTTTCATGATACCAACTCTCTGCTGGGGCAGCAGGGGAGGAAACAGGATCTGCAGCCTCAGGTTGCTCCTCGTCCTGTCCCTCGTATTGAGGCTGTTCATGATACCAATTCTCTGCTGGGGCAGCAGAGGAAGAAACAGGAGCTGCAGCCTCAGGTTGCTCCTCGTCCTGTCCTTCATAATGAGGCTGTTCATAATACCCACTCTCGGTTGGGGCAGCAGGGGAGGAAACAGGAGCTGCAGCCTCAGGTTGCTCCTCGTCCTGTCCTTCGTAATGAGGCTGTTCATAATACCAACTCTTGGTCGGGGCAGCAGGGGAAGAAACAGGGGAAGAAACAGGAGCTGCAGCCTCAGGTTGCTCCTCGCCCTGTCCCTCGTAATGAGGCTGTTCATAATACCAACCCTCGGTTGGGGCAGCAGGGGAGGAAACAGGAGCTGCAGCCTCAGGTTGCGGGTAAAATGCCGGCTCGGAAGGTTGCTGTCCATAATACCAATTCTCGACTGGGGCAGCAGGAGAAGAAACAGGAGCTGCAGCCTCAGGTTGCGGGTAAAATGCCGGCTCGGAAGGTTGCTGTCCATAATACCAATTCTCGGCTGGGGCAGCAGGAGAAGAAACAGGAGCTGGAGCCTCAGGTTGCGGGTAAAATGCCGGCTCGGAAGGTTGCTGTCCATAATACCAATTCTCGACTGGGGCAGCAGGAGAAGAAACAGGAGCTGCAGCATCAGGTTGCTCCTCGTCTTCTTCGTAATGAGGCTGTTCATGATGCTCATTCTCAGTCAGGGCTGCAGGGGAAGAAACAGGAGCTGGAGCCTCAGGTTGCGGGTAAAATGCCGGCTTGGAAGGTTGCTCCTCGCCCTGTCCCTCATAATGAGGCTGCTCATCGTCTTCTTCG